>JAVLUZ010000142.1:22350697-22522084 GCA_036768485.1 Mermis nigrescens | reverse complement strand
CCCCAAGCCCATGTGTGACTATCACTATGAATAAATATTTTTTCAAAATCGAAATACTTAATTTTTTCATTCTCTTAGAATAGCAATAAAGTTTTGCACTGGCATGAATGTGAATATAAACCTATTACATGTACATATTGTATTGTATATAAACTTATTGAATGTGCATATTTACTAACAATTTTGTATCAAATATCAAATATTCATTTTCGTCCAGTCGTCTTTAAGATCTTGATTTACTTATATTTTTGTGCGCGTTAAATTCGGCCTACAGCGTAGTTTTACATGCGCTATGGAATGTAAGCAATAAATCGCGTTTTTCAGAATCAAAAAATTCTAAAAATAAAACCTCATTTGCATTTTAAATCGGGCGGATACTTAATCCTTTTTTGTCAAAATAAACATCAAGTAGAGCGCTGCACAGTATTTTCTGAAAACTGAGAAACTGGCTGCACAAAAGTCTTGGCTACGCCTCTGTTTTTGGTTAAATGGCGAGTAAATCATTTAAGGCACTTTCGCAGCACTGAAGTTACACAAATATGTAGTTGTAATCTTGCAGCCAAAAATAAGTTTAAGTAGGATAGCACTAAAATATTACGAAATGTAAATAATAGGCCTTTTTTACCAAATCCTGCATGTTTTAAATTTGCTATGAATTCATATAAGCAATGTTATTGCATTGGTAAAACTATTTATGTGCATAAATACGTACCTACTTGAAAAGGCATTAATTTCCCGAAATCATTAGTCAGTTAGGAATTTTCATGACAATTTTATTATTATACCACTTGTCGGTCACCCGGGACTGTCCGTGCCCGTACAGTCGGCCACCCGATACAGTCGGCCACCCGGGACTGTCGGCCACCCGGTATAGCCGGTCACCCGGGACCTGTCGGCCAGACGGGAATTTTTTGATTGACAGATCTATTCTTAAAACCATTTGTCGGCCACCCGGGACTGTCGGTCACCCGGGACTGTCGGATCGTCACCGGGACTGTCGGTCACCCGGGACTGTCGGTCACTCGGGACCGCCGGTCACCCGGGAACACACCAAACATACTACGCAGGAAAACCAACAGACGAGCTCTGCAGCCAAGCAGACATTCTACAATTAGTTTTTGAGCCTGAGAGCGCTCTCCGCCGAAGCTTCCGCACTTGAGCGTATCTTTTTCTTTTCGCTGCCGTACGGGAGCAGACTCCGTGCGTGCCTTTTTTATCTGCTTGGCAGCAGAACTCGTCGGTTAGTTTTCCTGCGTAGTGTGCACGCTTCTTTTCGCCGTACGCTTGCCGAGCGACTCGTCTCCTGTTTGTTGCCAATCGGCATCAGTTAGAAATGCCTTTGGCAGGGCTTTGAAGCCCGTTAATTTGAGTACATTGCCTGATTTGGAGTACATTGAGAATAAGGCAGACCTTGTTCAAATTTTCCAAAAAACGTCGATTTTATGCCTTTTCAAACAATAATCTTTAACTCAGAGAGTCGAAAAACGGTCGGAAAACCACGTGAGTGAAAAAAGTGTTCGAAAAAAAAATTTTTGCCAAAGATTTTTACACTCTCATAAGCTGACACACATCGTTTTTTCAGCATCGGCGATACGAGAGATTATTGCCAGAAAAGGCATAAAATCTCGTTTTTGAAAATTGGTGTACTTGCGTATTAGCGATCATATGCATTCGACCTGAGCGAGGCGACCTCGACCTAAGCTAGCTGAAGAACATCCTTTTCAGATATACTAGGCCTAAGCCTAGGCATAATAGAAGTAAAAACGGCAATATTGAGAATAGCCCAGTTCGTCTCAATTAATTTGTTATCCTTAAACACATGAAGTTCAACAGCCTGTAACTCGGTCAATAATGCCGACCGACACCTAATTCTTTCAGATTTGAATTCCTTGACCCTTAATTAGATTAAATCATCCATGCAAAGTTAATTTCTAGGAGGTCACCTTATTCTCAATATTAGCCTTTGATTTTACCCGATTAGCGTTGACACGACGGTCAGCAGCATGTATCCTCCATGCTGTCGCTTTTTTAATTGCTTCATAATTTTTCTGTCCAAAAATATTGTAAAAATTAATTATTTAATCAACGATGCTGGGCTCGGTTGAATTTCCGTGCTGTTGAATTCTGTCCTTGTGCTACACTATACTTAGGAACCCTTAATATTTTCAAAGCACCGGAATTCGGTCCAAAACAAGTTAAATAATAATCTTTTTGAGCCCTCAATTAGGTTTCCGGGGAACTTACTTTAATTAGGTACTTAATCTCAAAGGGGTTAAGTACGTAAGTTTCACTAGGTGCGTGCGTAGAGGACGGGCTACCTTGAATAGGCCGGGCCGCTTACCCCCGAATCGCCGGCTGGTGATCGACCTCCTAAAAAAGGGCGAGAACCCCCGTGTGAGCGCATAAGCTTGAGATTCGGGTTAAGTAAGCGAAGTGAACGTAGCTTGAGTCTACGTTAACACATCTGATATTTATTTGTCCTTGGGCCATTGTGGAGACTTAATTTTTTCATAAATGTTGATCGTAGTATCAGAATAACGAATCCGACTGAAATTTTCTTTAAACTCTGTGGTTGTGTAAAGTTTACACTGCCTATTAACTCAACTCTTGTTCTAGAGCCTTGCGGGAGCTTAATTTTTTTCAAAATGTTCTACGTAAAATCAGAATTGAGAATCTGACTATTAGCTTTCTCTACACCTAGTAGTTGTGTGAAATTTGCACTAATCATTTGTTGTCAAAATGTAGTTTATACTACAAATTTATTTTACTTCCAAATCTGAGCGTTAATGTTCCTTACACTTGATATTTGCGTAAAGTTAATGCTGAAAAACTTTGATCTGTTAAAATAATGTAAGGTTGTCTTGTTTGAGAAGAATAATGCTGATGTTAAGAACAGTATTGCTTTCCGTGTTCTTGGACTGCTGTCATTATAATGGCATGTTACTGTATGTGTTTACTGACTGATGTACTCAAAAAAGCGGGGTACTAGCAAAAAAAATGCTCCGATGGAACAAAAAAGATGAATATACTTGGAATTGTGGATTATTAAGGATGTAAAAGGAGGGGACTAGGAAAAATCTACCTAAAAGTCGCAAAATCTGCTAAAAATCACACTTTCTCTAAGCAACGCAAAAAATCGAAGTATATTCTGCGGCCAACAGATTAAAATAAATATTTAACCATAAAATGATTGAAAAAGCAGCACATTAGCTACGCTGTAGCTATGGGAAATGATGTTGAGTAAACTAACTTTCTTTCTAAGCCAATTGAATGAATGGTTTAAAACAGTAGGAAACACTTAAGTTGACTTGAAACAGACTAGATGTAGGTACACTAGCATGCCCTTAAGGATTGTGTGCACTAATCAATCGGCCCCTGCTTTGCTTGCTTTAATGCTCAGAACAAAATAAAACAACTTTTAATACAATACCACTTAATTTTCTATCGATCAGGATACGAAGCTAGTCAGCGTTGCTACTTGCCATTAATTTAAAAAAATAAACATTACAGATTTCGTTTATACACTCTTATCTGAAACTTTGAACATTATTTAAAAAAGACACTTTTTGGAGACTGCAGAATATACTTCGATTTTTTTCGTTGCTTAGAGAAAGTGTGATTTTTAGCAGATTTTGCGACTTTAGGTAGATTTTTCCTAGTCCCTCCTTTTACATCCTTAATAATCCACAATTCCAAGTATATATATATATATATATATATATATATATATATATATATATATATATATATATATATATATATATATATATATATATCTATATATATATATATATATATATATATATATATATATATATATATATATATATATATATATATATATATATATATATATATATATATATATATATATATATATATATATATATATATATATATATATATATATATATATATATATATATATATATATATATATATATATATATATATATATATATATATATATATATATATATATATATATATATATATATATATATATATATATATATATATATATATATATATATATATATATATATATATATATATATATATACAGGGTCAGATTTTCACCCCCGATCGGGGTCGGGGTCGGGGATGAAAAACCCCGGTTTTCGGGGTCGGGGTCGGGGTTGAAGATTAACAATTAACATTGCATGATTACATACCAATTTGAAAGGGATAAAAACGATACCTTCACTTGTTTGTAGAGCATACTAATAAAGCTGGTTATGTTCAATATTTTATTTTCATTCCAAGTGCAAGCATGGTTTTAGCAATTTAGTATTACTTTCAATTTTAATCACTAATCACTTTCGCTTTTCGTATTCTTCCACAGTTTTTTCATAACGGTTTTCTATGGCGCACTGATTGTAGAGGAGCCAATGTCGCGAAGCGCCGAAAATTTTCGAAATTTTTACCGTTTTCATGTAGAATTTACGCCTTTTTATTGACAAACAGTTCGGAAATCATAAGTGGCGCAAAGCATCAAGAAATTCAAATATATTTTACCGCCCTAAGACAATAATCGGCGGTGCTAAGCGCAGGAAAATTTTGACGTTTTTACTTTAAACTCAATTTATACCGCTTAAATCCAGAACAGATAAATCTAATTGCAGGCGCGAAGCGCCGAAAATTTTTAAAAATTCCTAATCCTTTTACCTTTCTGTCCTCCTAAAAATCTCTTTTAACATGTAGAACGAGATTGTACGGCTAGGGGTCTGGGGTGGCGCGCTCAAGCGCCACCAGCGAGGTCCAGAGCAGAACCCCCGGAAATTTTGTAAAAAAGCACTCTAATTATTAATCAGTAAAGTTAAAATTTTCGCAAACTGGCAAAATCTCGGTTCTGAATTAAGTCCAAAAAACTTAAAATTGATGAACACCTCAAACTGCACAAAACTTCTGAGCCGAAATGCGTTTTTCGACCTCTGTTAAGTATATGCACAGCAATGGGTCGCAACCATAGGTAGGCAGCACCGAAATTCTGGGGGGTGAAAAATTTCTGGGGGTGAAAAATTTTGTCAAAAAAATGGTCTTAAAAGTATCGGCGAGAAAAACACCATTTTCGACGTTTCTCATCAGCTCTTATCCGTGGCATCAAAAATTGCTAAAAAGCAAAAAAATTTTTCTGGGTATTTTGATTCAGGGGCATTAACTTCTGGGTGCATACCCCCAAACCCTCACGCCCATGTGTGGTCGCAACCCACCTGGGCGTGGAGTTTGCGGGTATGCACCCCCAGAAACCAAAATACCCCCCCCAGAAATCAAAATACCCCCAGAATTCAATTTTTGAAAAATTTTTTTCGTTTTTTTCGCAATTTTTTGATGCCAATGGATAGTGCTTGGTGAGAAACGTCGAAAAATGGTGTTTTTATCGCCATACCACCATTTTAAGACCATTTTTCGACCTTCAAAAAATCTGCACCCCCCAGAATTTTCTTGCTGCCCACGTATGGTCGCAACCAATAAGTCATTGAAAGATGTATCAATGAGAATTTTGTTCTTACCATTTTCAGGCCCTTTTGTTGCCTTCTTATTAACTAGTTCAGAAAACAGAAAAATGCGCAAAAACACAAGAAAATATGACCTTTCCTTTCATTTTAAATTAGAATTATGTGTCCTTGTAAAGAAAGATAAACAAAGCAGAGAATAGATAAATTGGTACGCAAACATTTTCGCACTTTTACTATTATGCTCAACAAGCATGTGCAGTTTCATTCAATGAACTAATAGTGCATTAAATCACTAAAGTGCTGCGAAGTGCTGGATTATTTTAACAGATTCAAGCTTTTAAATTCATTGGATCTGTATAACAATAAATAATAATGACTCGGCGCGAAGCGCCGGAGAATTTTGACGTTTGTGCCTTTTTAAACTCAATGTTCTGGACACATTGCGCCAGAAAAATCAACATAATTTCTGAAAAATTCTGGGGGGCATGTGCCTCCATTCCCCCGCTACGCCTGTGATTCCGCAGTAATTTCGGCGCACTTCATAATGGAAAATATGCGAACATGTATGTACGTCTTAACAACATGGCGACCAGGAGTACTTTTATGAAATATCGCGAGTGTCGAGTTCAACATATTAATTTTGCTGGTGAATGAATCGTCCCGTTCCGACTTTGTTTGCTATTTATACAATTCTTCTATGTACCAACAAATAAAATGCTATATTTCACCCCCGAAAAAGGTTCAACCCCGACTCGAAAATCATGCCCCCGGTCGGGGGTCGGGGTCGGGGTTTAGGCCGGTCGGGGTTTTTCGGGGTCGGGGTCCCCGTAAGATCACTGATATATATATATATATATATATATATATATATATATATATATATATATATATATATATATATATATATATATATATATATATATATATATATATATATAGGTAAAGCTGGATTATTTCAATTTGTATTATTTTAAGAGCCCCCATGTGTTCTATTTCATTAAGTATTTATTCAAAGGATGAGCAGCAGAGCATTACTTAGAACTATAGTCTATTTCTGCGATACCTTGTGCATGGAAATCAATTTTCAGCCATCTATTGAGCTGCTACAAAAGTGCTTTCCAACTTGCTTACTGTAATGAAATTTTGTACAAGAAAAACTACATGTGCTCATCTATTGCTATGCAGACTATTGTACATAATTGCTGCTTCAGTTTAAACCACTTTTGTAATCGATTAACATTGGCTCAAGAATTTTGATCCTTGCACAAGGTTTCGTGAAACAGATTATAGTTAGGGATGAAATCCTTATTACAAACTGCTTGCATTATAGTAAATCAAAGTTATCCTAATAATTGCAACGCGCACGTATCCTTTTGCACAACAAAAATTTAAAAAGAAAGGCCCGCCCCGCTAAAATTTTTAGAAAATAAAGCCCGCCCCGCCCCGCCCCGCCAGCCATGTGACCCGCCCCGCAAAAAGCCCGCGCGGCCGCGGGCCTCGCGGAGCGGGGCGGGCCGACCCACCCCGCGCAGGGCTCTGACGCATATCAATGAGGACGAGACGACGCTCGCTTTTTGCACACGTGTACGCGCAGTGCGTATATACACACATGTCATGCACGCTGCTTAATGTTAAAAGACAGTAGGTATAATCAAAATTTCTGAAGTGTCTTGATTTAACGAAGTTCTCTGATTTTAAGATATAGAAGGGACATTTAAATAATTCATGGTTAGCAATGAATAATAATGGCTGCTGAAGCGAGAAACTTTATTAAAAGAATGACGATTCGACAGGCGAAGTTTAGACATTTCATGTCTACGAATATAATTTTTTATCCAAATATGCGTCTCAGCTTCGATTTTAATTTATCATCAGAGGCGTAGCCAGGATTTTGTTCGGGGGGGACATAAACAAAATTTTTTTGAGACTCATTTGCATTGAATGCCAGTAACGTTATCACTGTTTTTTTTTGTATAAGGTCCGTTTGTACGTGTACAAAGATGGTCCCCAAAAGTCTTTGTATTTTGTACATGCAAATTTTTGTGTACTATACCATAGTACAGTAGCGATTATAGTGTGGTAAAACAGGGTTTTCGATCTTTGGTACTGTATTTTAGCTAACTTCTGGGTTTCTGACGCCAGAAATTACTAAAAATTGTCTCAAAACGGCGCGAAACGCCGAAAAATTTGTCGTTTTTCCATTCTAAATGCAAATTCTGCTATTTTAACGATATATTGGACAAATAATTACTCATTTCGGCGCGAAGCGCCAAATTTTTTTTTTGGGAATTGCACATCTTTTTACAGCTTTTTGTCTTTCCAAAAACCTTTGTACATTTTGTAAACACAAATTTTGGGTACTGTAATATGGTACAGTAGCGATTTTAGTGTGTTAAAAACAGCTGTTCGACTTTTGGTAGTGTATTATAGCTAATTTCTGGGTCTTTAAGGGCAAAACTCGCGAAGAATCGTCTTAAAACGGCGCGAAACGCCGAAAAATTTGACATTTTCCCTTTTGAAATGCTATTTCTGCCATTATAAAGATATATAACTAGAACACATAATTAATCATTTCGGCGCGAAGCGCCGAAAAATTTTGAATTTCATACCTTTTTTGCAATTTTTGTCTTCTGAAAAATCTTTGTACAGGTACAAAGACGATCCCGAAAAGTCTTTGTACATCGGGAAAAATCTTTGCCGAGTACAAAAGCACTGAACGGTATGTATAATAAAACTGAGTTTTTTAACCTTTAGTAGTGTGAGCCTAGCTAATTTATGGGTTTTTGACGATCAAAAATACAAAAGTGTAAAAGGCGTGAAGTGCCGAAAATGTTTGGAATTTCTACTGTTTTCATTTAGAATTTACGGCCTTTCTATTGACAAACAGTCCGGAAATCATAAGTGGCGCAAAGTGCCAAGAAGTTTAGCAATTTTTTACCGTCTTTAACATTTTGTAGCTCTGTTAATACTAATAGTCTGACAGCAGAAAAGTATCAAATTTGTACAAAACAATTTTGACAGTTCAAGCTTATAACAAGAAAAGTGCGAATTACTAACTTTGTCTGAAGATATCTCGAGTGATTCAGGCTTTCAAATGCAATGCTAGAGCTTTACAAAAAGAAAGAACAGTAACTGGCGGCGCTATGCGCCGGAAAATTTTGACGTTTTTTGCACTTTAAACTCAATTTATACTGCTTAAATCATACAGAATAGAAAAATTAATGCCGGCGCGAAACGCCGGAAATTTTTAGAAATTCCTAAATCTTTACCTGGTTTGCTTTTCCCTAAAATCTCGTTGCACATGTACAACGAGATTTTACGGCTGCGGGGTGTCTGCGATAGCGCGCTCAAGCGTTCCCAACGGGGTCCGGGGTAGAGTCCTGGAAAATTTTGTAAAACAAGCATTTTAATGTTGAATAGTAACGTTAGAATTTTCCCAAAATCGGCGAAATCTCGGTTCTTGAATCAAGTCCAAAAACACTTAAAATTGATGAACTCCTACATTGTACAAAACTTATGAGTTGAAATGCGTTTTTCCGATCTCTGCTAATTACATAGCGCAGAAACGGGTCGTTCGCAGCCAATAAGATATAGAAAAATGTATCAATGAAAATTTTGTTGTTACCGTTTTCTTCCCCATTTGTGGCCCTCTTATTAACAAAATACAGTTCAGAAGACAGGAAATGCGCAAAAAAAGAAGAAAATTTGGCCATTCCTTTCATATAGAAATAGGATTATGTGTCCTTGTAAAGAAAGACAAACAGAGCAAAGAATAGATAAACTGGTACACAAAAGACAAACAAAGCAGAGAGTAGACAAACTGGTACACAATCATTTTCGCACTTTTACCTATTATGCTCCAACAAGCATGCGCAATTTCACTTAACGAACAAATAGTGCATTAAGTAACTAAAGTGATGTGAAGTGCTGGAGTATTTTACCCGATTCAAGCTGTTAAATTCATCGGATCTATATAACGATAAATAATAGACTCCCGGCGCGAAGCGCCGGAAAATTTTGACGTTTTTGCCTAACTCAGTTTTCTGGACACACATTATTGCAACGGAAAAATCAACAATATTTCTGAAAAATTTCGGGGGAGGCATGTGCCCCAAATGCTTGGATACGCCTATGTTTATCATCAGAAAATAATGTGTTGTTTAAAGTACGCCTAGAGCCTCAGAATTCATTCTGCATGTTTTTAGCAGGCTCCGAGCGTGTAGTTGTTGCCCCTGATTACAGAATTTGCTTGCAAGATTTAGATTTTTGCCGTTTGAACGGTTGCAATCGCTGACGTCTGCAATCTATAGTCTGTTTCACATACTTCGTGTCAAATTCTAAGAATTTTCTTCGACAGCAGCAAGAAACTCCTTATAACTCAACATTACTGTACATTGAATATTCCAACTAATGTGTTAGTTTAAAGCACTTTTGTAGGCACTTAAATTTTTTTGCAAACCTCAAAGTTTAATGAAACGGACTATATATAAAGTAACACGCGATTATCCACGATCAACATTGATTATTACATATGTATGTAAGCAAATGCTCGAATTACAGATTTGTGCAATAACTATAAGAGATAAAACGAATTAAGCAGATAAAATAACGCTACGGACAATTAAGCTTTACAATAAACGCTGTCTGTTCCTAGCGGCTATCTATAGTCTGTTTCAGATAAGTTTGGGCATACATTTTAAAAATTATGTTCAAGATTAAGCCGAGAGTTGATATATAATTATCGTAATCCGTCGGCTTACTTTTGAAAAAATTTTCGAAATTTATGCCTAAACTAATGTGAAACAGACTAATAATAATAATAAGGATCAACACAGGTTGAATCCAAAATGAACGCCAACGAGGTGTAACGTATGACAGTACCTTACACTTCTGCCAGCATGAAACGGTCGTGCATTGGTAATCCAAGGCTCCTTCTATTGTCTTCTAAAATCGCTTGAAATGTAGCATATTTCGTAAAATGAGTATGAAAATCAGTGCTTATGTACATACATACATACATACATATATAAATTCACTAAGGAAGTTCGCGCGAAAAGCAGTGTAAAAGCGTAATTTCCGATTTTAATTTTTTCGAAATGAGTATAGGGAGTTTAAAGTGTGAAAATGATGCTCTTTAGTAATAGACTTTGTTTTATCAGATCGTTCCTTGTTCACTTTGCGTAAAAATCTTGTTAATTGATGAAAAACCTGATTTGGATCCGTAGAACATGTGCAGTGCAATATTATAAATTTTGATCTTCTTACTGTATTTTGTCTAAAATGTGCGCATACGGAATATCGGATACAGTGTTGCCAGGTTGGTAGTTTTCCTACCATTTTGGTAGTTTTTTCAGGCCCTTGGTATGTTTTTTGTAGTCTTTACTTTTGGTAGTTTTTAATGGTAGTTTTTCAACGAATTGATAGTTTCTTTGGTAGTTTTTTTATACAAGTTAAAAAGCAGCTCATAACTGCTTAGAGAGCGTAATTACTGTAGTAATGTCTGTTCATTGATTGTCTTTCAATGTCAAAGCGTCCCGTCCCAGCCCAGCCGCCGTTTTTTCCACTTTTAGTTCTATTTGTCAACCAAAATTTTTAGGCTTGGTTGGCATTTGTGGAGAATTTTTGTAATGTTAAAAATGCGTTTCAGAGAAGTAAAACAACAACAACAAAGATTTATTGCAAAACGTACAAGACATGGTAAAAATAAAGACACAGCGTACGATACAAAGATATGATAAAACGATATATGACTAAAACGTCAGCAACGGGACACGCAGTCACGAACGTGAAAACTTACGCGTGCCCCTTCAGATGAACAGAAAAATCAAAAGCATTTAGTTTGCGTTTAAAAATTTCTAAGCTAGGTGAATTCACAACGTCAACTGGAAGTGAATTCCACAGATTCACATATCTATGACTGAAATCATACTTGAGAATATCTGAACGAGCTACTGGAACAGTCAGTTTAAGGTTATTGACAGAGCGAGTATAGTTGCCATTGAATGCGAAAAACTCGTCACAGAGAATGTGTGATTTTCCATTAATAATCTGATAATAAAAGGATAAAGCAAAACGAATACGGCGTATTTCGAGACGTTCTAACGACAGACTTTTAAAACGATCATTATATGACAAACCACTGTTAAAACCAAAAATACAACGGGTAAACTTGCGCTGAACTCGCTCGATACGATCAATATCTCGGAATACGATAAGGACTCCAAACGGTACAGCAGTACTCTAAAAGCGGACGAACATATACAACAAAAGCACGAGACAAAATTTTATGATCACGAGAGAAGAATAACTTCAGTATCAGACTGGATCGCTGAGAAGCTTTTTTAATCACTTCATGATAGTGCTGCTGAAATTTCAAATTTTGAGACATTAGAACACCTAAATCGCGGACACAGTCAGAATCAGAAGGTAAAAGTTGATTTACAATAAAATATTGATGTTTAGGATTATTATAACCCATGTACAAAACTGAGCATTTATCAATAGATATCTGAAGCTGCCATTCACGCGACCATGTATAAAGCTTATTAAGGTCGTTTTGAAGTATAGTTTTAGAAGAGGACAAATTATACATTTTAACATCGTCAGCAAATAACCGAATACGACTACTCATATTATCACATAAATCATTAATGTAAATCAGAAAAAGGGTT
Organism: Mermis nigrescens; assembly: GCA_036768485.1. Taxonomy (NCBI): domain Eukaryota; kingdom Metazoa; phylum Nematoda; class Enoplea; order Mermithida; family Mermithidae; genus Mermis; species Mermis nigrescens. Next base: position 22,509,954 of record JAVLUZ010000142.1, on the reverse strand, counting down.
GGCTCCTATCACGTTCCCTTGCGGGACGCCTTAAAAATTTTTCGCGCTTCGCGCCAAATTGATTTAATTCTTACTTGTTGATAATCCGTAAGCCGCGCTGCGCCAATTGCAGCATTTTTATCGACAATCTGGTCTAGAACTTCACTACGATTGAAAATCCTTATCTTCTGCACGGATTTGTTAGTTTTTGTAATGCAAAAATGCGTTTTAGAACGGTAAAATTTTGAAATTGTCTGGCGCTTCGTGCTATTTGATGAATTATAGTTTTAATTGTCAAAAGGGGTTTCAGAATTGGCTAAAATGCTTTACCAGAAGGAAGGAAATTCAAGTTTAAATAGAAATAATGTATACTGATCGTGATATTTCTTGTAGAGGCCAAAATTTTTATACGGAAAGCGCATCAAACACCGCTATTGCATGTGTACATAGAATTTTCTACTTAAAAAACACTGATTTTTTAACAAAGGCGCTCTGTTTTTTACGTTTTTGGACCTTCCAAAAAACGTGGAAAAAGGTCGGAAAAAGTGGAAAAAATTTTGAGTCTGGTCTATAATGTCAACCAAATCGCTGGGAAAAGAAACGGTGGTCCCAGTCAGCACGGTCATGCCACACAAATTTAACTACATAGACGTACTTAAGTGATTTCATCTTCTTTCCTCAACACGATGTGCATTAAAGATTTAGGCTTCTTTCTGACCTCTGACCTTTTAGATCACACTGTGAAAATATTGTGGAAAAAGGATTGCATTCAGGCCATTTAATATTACGCAGTTTTGTTTCTAAAGATAAATCCGTACTTTGTAAAGCCTTTGTTACTTATGTGAGACCTGTACTTGAATACGGATTGGTTGTTTGGAACCCTTTTCTACATAGCAACACAGATTCCAATGAGGGTGTCCAATGTAGGGTAACAAAACGACTTTCCAATGATAAATGTCTTTCATATAATCAGAGATTGGTTCAACTTGGATTAGAAAGGACTTGAATTAAGGCGTTTATATAATGACATCACTTTAGCTTTTCTATTATTAGATTTAATATTCTGCCTTTTGAGGATTTCTTTACATTTAATACTAATTCAAATCGAGCAATGAATTCTTGTAAGCTTTTTGTTAATCGGGCAAACAAAAACTGCAGAAAATTTTAATGGATTTTTTTGTATTTTTGATTTTTTTGATTTTTTGTTCATGTACTGCCTACATTATCCCGCTTTCTTCGACTATTTATGTCTTTTATGACATGTCTTTCTGTGTATGTTTATATTTAATCTTTTTTGTTACTTATCAATGTATTAATGTTACTTGGTTTGTTGTCGGATCAGCGAATAAAATTTGTATTTATATTTGTATTCTTCTCTCTCTTACTTGTTTATCGCTTATTACCTGAATTACATGATAAAATTTTGGGTACTTACGCATTATACCCCCGCCACCAATTTTTTTCATTTTTGCTTGTTTTTACCCACTTTTTAGTCATTGTTACATAATTTTTATGCATAGATGAATTTTATTCGTTTGATTGAAAATATTAAAACCGAAGAAGATGCGGTCCGATTTTTTCAACAACGTGGAATAAAAATGATAAAAAATTGTGGCGGGGGTATAATACGTAAGTACCAAATTTTGCACTGAACATAACCTTTTTGATCCTTCATTATAAATGAATTTATTTTTCCCAATATTCTTCAGTGAAGAATTTATATCTCCTACATAAATTGTACTTTCTTGAGCAAAATAAAGATGCTTGGACTCCTAGAAAGTTTTGAACATTAGTGTTTTTGAATGAGGTAGTTTCTTTGTAGTTTTTCTGAAAGTTGGTAGTTTTTTGGGAAAAAATGGTAGTTTTTAAAATTTTGACCTGGCAACACTGATCGGGTAACCAAGTTGGGGTTTTTCCCCCATTTTGGTTTTTTTTGTGGCTGTTGAAGGTATTTTTTAGCGATCGAGGTTTTTTGAGCATGTGCTTAACCAATGGTTGGGGGTCTTTCAGAGAAGTTTGAAGTAAAAATTAGGGGTTCTTGACAAGAGCGCTTTGGCAACCCTAATCGCATTATACCTTATCGAAATCGATTCGAAGCAACATTTTTTTCTAGTGATTCGTTTCAAAATGCGAACCAGGTTTGTATCCAGGGAGATAAAAGGCATGTGCTCCCCCGGAATGAAATTTGTGAGCAATTATTTCTTTTACTCCTTTTGCTTTTTGGCCAAAAATCGCTGGAAATCCTCGGTGCTGCGCGCCGAATTCTAAAATTATAATTACAATCTATTTAATCCCAAGCGCGCGGTTTAAACACTCCATTTTTAGTCTTTATACAATCTAAAGCTTATTTTGCATTGGTATATTTTCTTTTCTTCACAGGTCTTATACAGAAAATAAGATTGGCTAAACTCAAGAATATGGTACTTTTAGAAAAGGAGCAAATTGAATACGGCATGCCGAAATTTTTTGCTAAAGTGGTAGAACATGATAAATTGAAGCGCTGAAAAAATTTGGTGAAAATCTGAGCCATACCTGCAAAGTTACAGGCAACTCTCGATTTGAGTGTTGGGTGGGACGATTAAACGGATCGATCCAAGGACTTACACATTTGTCAGAAATAAATAATATGGGCTGAAATTATGGAAGGAAGCATAGCAATGGAGGAGAAAAAAGACGCGGAGAGCTGTTTGAAATTTTAAAAAACTTGAATGAATGAAATAATTTATTACTGAAACGCGACAATTACGAAGGATTCATTCAAAAACTCTAAAAATTTTCATATTTTTTGCATGTTTTTTCGGTTTTACTTGATAAGATATACGACAATCTAAGTTTTTGCTTCTATTATACTTCTGACTTAGGCTTAGTATATCTGAAAAGGTGTTTTAAGCTGCTCAGGTCGAGGTCGCTTCACGCCCAGGTCGATGTATAGATGCTTAGAAAGAAAGAAAGAAAGAAAGAAATAGTTCATTGTGACAGAGACGGAATTAAAACAATACAAATTTGGTCAAATTAAAAAACGAAAGAATCAGAGTAAATACACTGAAATGTCGTCAATGCAATGAAATATATTATCAAAAACCTGCACAAGGACTATAAAGGCGATTTGCACTTATTTATAGTCTAAGGTAAAACTAATTTTCTCTAAACGACTGCTGAAGGAGGGAAAGTTCGGGGCATTTACAACTTCTTCTGGCAAATTATTCCAAAGAGAAGGGAGTCTATTTGCAAAACAATATATTTTCAAATTTAAGCAAGATTTGAGTATTTTTAGTTTTACCGAGTTTACTGATCGAGTGATGCCATTACACACCGTGAACAAATGTATAGATGCTTAGATCGATGTATAGATGCCTAGGTCGATGTATAGATGCTTAGGTCGATGTATAGATGCTTAGGTCGATGTATGTATAGATGCTTAGGTCGATGTATAGATGCTTAGGTCGATGTATAGATGGTTATAGATGCTTAGGTCGACGTAAATTGGGTATCTACATGTGATTCTACACTCAGTTGTTTGAATCTTTAAACACTTAGGTCGAGAAGATGCTTTCTTAGGTCGAGAAGAGGGTAATTAACGAAACCCATAGCTTTTGTAATACTGATCATAGACGGATGAAATTTTTTTCGCGCTTTCTTTCAACATGTTCTAAGTACTGAGCAAACAAATCCGCTCTTCTGAAGTTTATTTTTTAATATTTTGAAAGTATCATATTCTTAAGTTACTTCCATATGATTTATTGCAAAACGTACAAGACATGGTAGAAATAAAGACACAGCGTACGATACAACGATATGATAAAACGACATATGACTAAAACATCAGCAATGGGACACGCAGTCACGAAAGTGAAAACTTACGCGTGCCCCTTCAGATGAACAGAAAAATCAATAGCATTGAGTTTGCGTTTACTAATTTCTAAGCTAGGTGAATTTACAACATCAAGTGGAAGTGAATTCCACAGATTCACATATCTATGACTGAAATCATACTTGAGTATATCTGAACAAGCTACTGGAACAGTCAGTTTAAGGTTATTGACAGAGCGAGTATAGTTGCGATTAAAAGCAAAAAACTCGTCACAGAGAATGTGTGATTTTCCATTAATAATCTGATAATAAAAGGATAAAGCAAAACGAAAACGGCGTATTTCGGAGACGTTCTAACGACAGACCTTTTAAACGATCATTATATGACAAACCACTCTTAAAATCAAAAATACAACGGGTAAACTTGCGCTGAACTCACTCGATACAATCAATATCTCGAATACGATAAGGACTCCAAACGGTACAGCAGTACTCTAAAAGTGGACGAACATATACAACAAAAGCACGAGACAAAATTTTATGATCACGAGAGAAGAATAACTTCAGTATCAGACTGGATCGCTGAGAAGCTTTTTTAATCACTTCATGATAGTGCTGCTGAAATTTTAAATTTTGAGACATTAGAACACCTAAATCACGGACGGACACAGTCAGAATCAGAAGGTAAAAGTTAATTTCCAATAAAATATTGATGTTTAGGATTTTTATAACCCATGTACAAAACTGAGCATTTATCAATAGATATCTGAAGCTGCCATTCACGCGACCATGTATAAAGCTTATTAAGGTCGTTTTGAAGTATAGTCTTAGAAGAGGGCAAATTATACATTTTAACATCGTCAGCAAATAACCGAATACGACTACTCATATTATCACATAAATCATTTATGTAAATCAGAAAAAGGGTTGGCGGCCCTATCACGCTCCCTTGCGGGACTCTGCTAGTTACATTAAGGCTATCTGAAAAAGAACTATTAACAACAATGCACTGAGATCGAGAGGATAAAAAAGATTTAAGCCAGTTGAAAAGAAAACCATTTAGACCATATGCAGAAAGTTTATGAAGTAATTTTGTGTGCGATAAAGAATCGAAATCTTTTTTAAAGTCGATAAAAATTACATCGACAGTAGATTTTCTATCAATAAATTTTGCCCATTCGTTTTTACACTTTAGAAATTGCATTTCACATGATCGACCTTTTAAAAATCCAAATTGAAGAGGAGAAAGTAAATTATTTATATTTAAGTAATCCAGAATCTTTTTATTAACAATGTTTTCCATAATTTTACAAGGAGAGCAACACAACAAAATCGGACGATAATTTTCTACACAAGCAGAATCACCTTTATTTTTGAAAATTGGAATTACGTTTGCTTGATACCACAATTTTGGAATTGAACCTGATCGAAAAGAAGTTTCAAAGATAGAAGCAAGAGGAGAAGACAGCAAATAACCTAGTTTTCTAATAAAAAATGAGCATAGGCTATCAGGGCCACATGCAGTACTTGGTTTAGATTTGCGAATAGCTCTGTAAACGGTGTCTACATCGAAATTGATTTCTGCTAATGAAGAAAAAGTACGAGCCTGAAAAACAGGAAGATTTTGATCATCAACAGTGAAAACAGAGGCAAAATATGAGTTAAAATGATTAGCTTTTACAAGGTCGTCATCTAATCCAATACCATTAGATAAAGTCAGGGGAAATGAACTTTTCCTGATTTTTAAACAAGAATTAACAAAATTGTAAAAGTTAGGGATGTCGTCTGATTTTAAAACTTCTAGTTCTCCTTTAGCGTAAAAATTCTTGGTTTCTCTTTTTATAGATTTGCAGAAACTAGAATAGATAGTTCGATTTGTTCGAGTTTTGAACTTTTTGTAATTTTTCCATAATTTAACTTTTTTTAAATATAACTCACGGATCTGTTTAGGAAGAACTTTCTTAAAATTTCTTTGCGCTTTTTTAGGTATTAGATCAGAACTAATAGTTTGAAGAACTGGAACAAAAACGTTATACATATCATCTGCCGAAGTACACTGATTAAATAAATCGAACCAAGAAACAGTGGCTAATCGCATAGGAATTAACTCCGTAATTGGCTTTTCGAAAATTTAAACAAGAGGGCATGTGATTTTTCTCTTCGTACCCTTGAATTTCGAAAGCAATAGAATTATGATTACTATCAGAAAAGGAGGTGAAATCTTCACCTTAATGGCTTGATTAAGTGAAAAAAGCAAATCTAATATATTATTATCGTGAGTTGGTCTACGGATTAGTTGCTCCAAACCAGTTGTACAGAAGGTATCATAAAATAAAGTATTGATGGGATCAGAAGGAAAGGTGTTGGAGACCCAATTAATTTTAAGAAGATTAAAATCACCAACAATTAATAAAGGATAAGGTACATTAGAAGCCCATTCAAAAAAATTACAAAGACTTTCAGCATACATAGTATCATAAGTAGGAGGACGATAAGCTAGAATAAATCTAGTTTTGAAATCAGTATTGCATAAATCAAAATTAAAATTTCACAGGCAGGAAAATTGATAGGAATTTTGATGTGTTTAATATGTAGATTATTATTAGCAAAAACTATAAGTCCACCCCCACGTTTATTTAACCGATCACATTGAATAATTTGGTAATTTAAATAATAATTATTCGAACCAATTAAGAATGACAAAAAATTTTTAGCGATGATTATGGATTGGCTGATGAACTTCAACCGTTTTTAGGCTGAATTCACAGCCGTGATTTGGCTGATTTTGTCAAAATTTTAATGTTGCGATTCAAAATTGAAGTGCGGCAGTAATTATTTGCAGTCAACTGCAGGTAATATAGCACAGAATGTAAAATTATATGCAGTCAAAAACCAGCGACGTGGACTGCAGGTAATATAGCACACAATGTAAAATTATATGCAGTCAAAAACCACTGCAGGTAATTTAGCACACAATGTGAAGTTGTAGGCTTATTGTTATGGGTAGCTTGCGCTTTGCTCGCATTTCAACCTGTAGTAAATGGTTTTAGAATGCACTTTTATTTCAGATGGTCTGGCAGATTTGCTTCCTCAATAGGAAATATTTTTTTTGCGTGGCATGGGTAGCACACTCAATAGCTGCCCAGTCACCCATTAGCGCATGTTGATGGGCCAGCATAAGCTCTGGGGCATACATACATACATACATACACACATATTTGATCAATCCGGAATAAATATATATCTGCACAATTACAGGGTGGTTCAAACAGAGCACATAAGATCATAATAAACAGACTAACACTATCACAGCCAATTAATCTTAGGATTTTAAATCATGTCCAATAATTGACACAATGGTTGTTTAACCAGCTATAAAATTACATTTAAACGCAAGAAAAGGGCAAAAAGGCTAAAAAATAAAGTACATAGACAGCGTAGGCATGTACCTTACTTTCCAGTTGGTACGTCGTACCTACATATTTTCGAAGCATTTTATTTCCACTACTGTAAAACAATTCCCCAGAATGAGGACAAGAACAGTAACAGCTACTCAATATCTATCAAGCAGGACCAAAGCTCATGCTGGCTCGTTAATGTGCGCTAATGGGTGACTGGGCAGCTATTGAGTCTGCTAACCATGCAGTGCAAAAAACATTCCCTAGTGAGGAAGCAAATCTGCCAGACCATCTCAAATAAAAGTGCCTTCCAAAACCATCTACTACAGGTTGGAATGCGAGCAAAGCGCCAGCTTCCCATATCAATAAGCATTCAACTTGACTGCATATAATATCACATTAAGTACCATATTACCTGCAGTCCAGGCCGCTGGTTTTTGACTGCATATAATTTTACGTTGTGTGCTATATTACCTGCAGTATAGGCCGCTGGTTTTTGATTGCATATAATTTTACATTGTGTGCTAGATTACCTGCAGTTGACTGCAAATAATTACTGCCCTGAAGTGCTCTTTATACAGAATTTTCCGGAGCTCTGCCCGGACTCCGCAAGCAAGTGCGCTTGAGCGCGCCACCCCAGACCCCTCAGCCCTAAAAAAGATGGTTTCCATCGGATTCTCACAGTATCTAAGGCATCCACTTAGCAAAATCGGTGAGGCCCCCTTGTGTTTTAAAAAAATTTTGTTCGTGCCCCTACCTCCCCGGAAACCCAAAATTATTTTTCAGATTTCAAATTTTGATTCACATTTCTGGGGTATAAAAAACGTCCAGAAACTGAGCGCTCATGTTGAAAAACCGTCGTTGTTTTTGCAGAAGTTCCATACATTAAATGATGACACCCAAAACGAGCTTTTGAACATTTTTCAATTGCAAATTTAGTGTACCGCATTGAATATAATGATTAGTAATATGTTGTGTGTGTCCTCTAAAACTGCGTTTTCAGACCTTCACTAGTGCACTTTAGCCGATTTTTGGAGTCTCATCGAAGAATAAAACTCAAATTTATCAAAATGGCGCGAGGCGCCAGAAAATTTTGAAATCCACTTCTCTAAAACGCATTTCTGCATAACGAAAATTGTCCGAATCCGGTGCGGCCTAAACATCAATGACAAGTACTGAAATTAAATCGATTCGGCGCGAAGCGCCGGAAAATTTTTGACATTTTGGCTCTCTAGAACGCATTTTGCATTACAAAAATTGACCAAATCCGTTCAGTAGATGAGGATTTCCAATTGTAGTGAAGTTCTTGAACAAGTTTTCGATAAAAATGCTGTAATTCTATCAGGCGCAAAGCGCCGGAATATTTTGGAATTTGACCTCTCTAGAACGCATTCTGGTACTTCTACTGAATAGTAGCTGTTATGACTTCATCAACGATGGTAACCTTAGTAATAATTGCAATAGTCCCACTTTTTATAATGCGACAGCCTCTACTATTTAACAGTCGACAAAGCATAAATAGCTAATTCCAATAAACTGAGCCTAAGCCAAAAAACAGAACAGATTATTATCGATTATTTTAACAATGTACGTTACATTCTGTAGAAGTGCCCACATTTTCGTATTAAAAAATATATTCCACAATGTGAACCAAGCCCAAAATTTTTTTCCATATCTCGAAATTTCGGTTCACAAAAACCCTAAATGTTGAAAAACGGTAATTCGAAGCGGTAATCAATTGAATGAGAAACCTACGAACTAAATTATGATCAGTTAAGACCTATGGTACTTATAGAAGGAACAGGAGCGTGCCCTATGTTAGAAAATAAAGACTAAAAATGCAAGTTGGGTGCATTATGGTCGCTCTTAAATGACCTAAAAGAATATGTAATTTCAAAATTTCCCGAAACTTGGTGCCAAATTTGATCTAAGTTCCTTTTTACCGTGCTGTTTACAAATAATTACATAAATTTATTGCGTTTTTGTTGATGGCTGATCCTAAGTTTGACTTGAAAATGATTAATTATTGGTTTGAAAATGGAAAATTTTCCTTAAAAATTTTAAATTTAAATTTTTTAATTCTCGACTCAATAGATAGAGAATGTTGGAAAATCTAAATAATAACGTTATTTTAGCTAGCTGGCATCTTAGTTGGATAACACATTTAGTACCTACATAACCTACCCTGACTGGCTTTTCTTCCCCTCTGGAAATCATGGTTGAGAGAATGTTTAGGTATAAGATAAGATAGTGCACCGAAAAATAGAAAAATTACATCAGTTTGTCGTAAAATCTGCAAATTGTTGGCGCTTAACGCTATATATAAAGTATTTTTTTACAATTATGTCTCAAGTGCGACCATACCTGGGCAATGGCTGACGGTTCGCCCCGTCCAACTTCCAGCCAAAAAGGTGGGTGGGTCTCTAGACTCTGAAAAAGGTGGGTCTGTCCTTGAAAAAGGTGGGTCTTTGCCTGAAAAAGGTGGGTCGTTCAGCTTAATCAGTGGGTCAGTCATTGAAAAAAGGTGGGTCCATCCATGAAAAAGGTGTCGAACAGTGTAATAAGATGGTTCCTGTGCATGTTTTGGAAACTGATCATGATATACTGTATTTAGCATTTCCTTAAATTATCTCCAAAAATTTTCTAACTGTACAAAAGATAGCCCTGTCCAAGTTACCCCGTCGCCCCGTCCAACTTTTGGTTTGGCCCGTCCTGGTGATGGGCCGATATGGGGCATTTCCCAGGTGTGAGTGCGTACCGAAAAACGACACTTTTTACAGCTCATTGAGAGAAAAGATAGTTTTTCCTTGAAAAGTTTGAATATCAGCAAAGTGAGATACAAACCAATTCATCTAGGGTCCGACCCCTTGGGTGAATCCTGCATGCGGAACTAGATAAATTTACATACGATCACTGCCTACAACATCAAAAATATACAAAATGATGGAAGAAAATTGCCTGGAATAATCAATTGGACAGGCTACTGCTCGAAATATTAGTGTATGTACCTGAAAGTTTTGTTTAGACCACTGTTTTTGTTGTTGTTGTACGAGCCTCTTTGTACTTGTACAAAGATCTCCGAAAAAATCTTTGTGCGAGCGAAAATTTTTTTGTACATATAATATATAGATATACTATCAAATACACACATAAAATATATAGATATACTATCAAATACACACATAAAATATATAGATATACTATTAAATACACACATTTTTACATACTACTAAATCTGTGACCTGCACGCTTCACAAAAAGTGTTACTTTGTCCTAAATTCAGCTGGTTATATTAGTTCAGCGCGAAGCGCCGAAATTTTCATGAGTCTTGGGTTGAATTTACACATAAGAGTTGACTCAGACAGCTAAAATAACCTGTTTTACATAATCAGAATGAATACAGCGATTGCAATATGCTGACTGAATTTCATAATAGACACCAATTCGCTTATGAATTTAATGCAACGCAAAGATGAAAAAGTCGATTTTATATTCAAACGGCAAAAAACAGTGCAAAATTGTTTAATAGTCTTTTTTGCATAGAATTTTTTTATAAAACAGTAGAGATAGATGTAAAAGATGCTTAAATCTGTACAAAGATGCTTAAAGATAGATTTTTGGGTGTTTAATGCCCGCGCCTGGAAATAAATAGAATGTAATTATGATATTCGGTGCGAGGCGCCGAAAATATTTTGAAATTCTGCTAAAAATACTAAAAAAGCGTTAAAATTATAATCACATCGCCTCAATAAGTCTTTTGCAAATTGTATAAAAATTGCTCCGAAAATCTTTGTACGAGCCTAAAAATCTTTGTCTCGTACAAAAAAAACAGTGGTTTGGACGTCATTTAACCTTTTTTCATGGTTCGAGCAACAGGTTTGGCCCCAAAACGGCCTGAAGGTGGTATGCCTCCCAAAAGTTGTGGTAGGGGGATACCCCATACCCCCTCTCAGTGTGCATGTGTGATTTGCACTATACCCAACATGGTGTATAATGTATTCATTCAATATTATGCATGTAGAGACTTAGCATTGCAGTATCACTATTGTAGGTAATTTAATAATGCTTTAATGAATCAAAGACAAAAATAAACAGGATTAAAAGATAAATTAATAAAAGAAGAGAATAAATAAAAGATGAATGTAAGCTATAGACATCAAAAACAATTTTTGCAAAAATACAAATTTCCTGAAGATTTATGCTAATGCAATCGAAGGAAGAGATGAGCAAGACAGAACGATGCAAAACGTTACAAATACATTGCATGAAAAATAAGTAGCCTTCGGCTTTTTCCGACAGGAAAAGGTTTAAAGGCACGCTGGTTTTAGAATAATTGAACTGCAGGCATAAAATACCTCTCTTTAGAAAATAAATGGAAAATTTAATATAAAACCTGCACATGTAATTGAACCATGCATCATAAGTGAACCTCCAAAATGAAGATATTGGTCCTGCTATTTGTGGCACGAAGCGCCCAAAATTGATGCAAAATTCACATAGTAGCAGAAAACGGCTATTTATGGGGTAAAAAACTTGTTATACTCTAGCGTGTATTAACCTACATCGATGGACAGAACATCATTGCAGATACCGAAGCGAATCCTCAGCATTTTAAATGTTTTTGTCCAGGACTAATTGGCTAAGCGTGCTTATTTTCGTGATAAAGATTGCTTTCAAAAATATGCCAAATTGTTTCAATGTTCACTCAAATCCTAGTTATTGGATCACCTTAAAAGAAACATGACAGAAGTCTATGCTTAATTTTAATGTAATTTAGCTTAGTTTTTGTAAATAAATAAATATTACGTTGTATAATTCGACAAAAAAGATCTATTTCATCTTCATTAATTTTGTCGTTTTTCACTGGCCCCGGTACATCTCTAATGTGTATCTTATCCACACCTGGGCAATAGCTCTATCCCAGTCCGTCCATAGAACGGGCTGACACAAGTGCTGTACGGGCTTACGGGTCCATTTAATGGGCCAATTTTGAAAAAATGTGCAGAAACAGTGGAAAAGCAAAGAAAATCTTTTTTTAATCCATTTTTAGCCCAATTTCGGACCACCCAACCTTTGAGAGCACGTAGTTGGACGGGCTAAAGCTTTTGCTATTGCCCAGGTATGATCTTATCCGTTCGTATTTTCTCATTTATTTTCGAATTTTAGTGGTGACAAAGCTTGTTATATATACTTATCAACATGGCCAAAGACTATCGTTCACCACCTGACAGTCGGGAATATTGTATTTTATGCAAAGACATTGAATGCAGCAGGTGCGAGAATGAAGCATCAAAATCGTTCTCGTGCACAAATGCTGGGAATGCTGCAGGTGCGCAAATTTTCCAGGGAACAGTTGGCAAAACTTTAAATGATACCACAGTTGATGGCGTCAATGAATCGTCTGCAACTACTGATTCTCACATATGTGATACTGTTGGCAGTGGTACTTCTACCGATGATGATTCTCAAAAGGAAGATGAATGTTTAGCGCATACACTTCGACTCAAGCTTGGTACTTCTCCCTTCACTTGGATACTTCGATTGATGTTTTGACCACCGTTCTGTGACGAAAGCTCTAATTTTAGATTTACATTACTCTTTGTAGGGTTAATTGTACGTATGTGTACATGTGAATAATGCTGAAGCTTTCATCTGGCTAACTTTTTACATGCTTTAAGCTGTCTTATGATGAATAATGTTTGTAGGCCAGTGTTAAACAAGCTTACACCGTACTGAGTTTAGGTTGTTTTGTCTATATTGAATTCAACGAAGGTTGACAATGGCATTTTTGTAGAGTTCGACTTGAGAAATAATGATATTTTAGGAATGACTTCTACGTTCAGCGAGAAAAGTAGATATTATTAGAAATTTATTTGACACGCTCCTATTAATCTCGGTTCTGCAAATCAATGCAGAATATCTTCGTACTTACCTACATAATTTGCGAATTTGAGGAATTGAAAAACATTGCATTTAATAAAATGAATAATGTCATGTTATTATTTATGGAAGACAATTAGTTTAAAATTTTAGCGGTCAAATGCTTATGAAAGCAACGAGCTGAATCAGCAAATTATTTCGCTTTATTTAAGCTTTTGCGGACTTAGATCTGAATTATAAATCAAACGTCTGCGACAACGATAGTATTTTTCTCTTTTATTCGCCGATTGATGGTCGGTTGCTCTTTTCTTCAGAAGTTGCCCTTTGCTGCATTAATTAATCAAATTTAATTCTTTTACAAGACAAAATAATTCCTGCTACATAATTTTATGCATGTATGTAGTGTGTACCATACATAGATGCATACGGTCAAAAGTTCTGTGAGGGGTAAACTGAATTTCCTCGGGGGGATTAATTTTCACGGCTAATTATGGCGCGAAAATGATGAGCTCATGTTGATTTTTTAGATATTTTTGTCGTTCTCTACCCCCCCCCCCCTCATGTCACAACCATAGGTGGGCAGCACACGTGGGCGTGGGGTTCGGGGGGGGAGTATGCACTCCCAGAAGTTGAAATACCCCCCAAAAATCAATTTTTTTAAATTTTGAAATTTTTTTTTGCTTTTTCGGCGATTTTTTGATACCATTGGATAGTGCTCGATGAGAAACGTCGGAAGCCTTAAGACCACTTTTAAGACCATTTTTTGACCTTCGGAAATTTTTTTCACCATCAAAATTCTGGGGGATGCAAGAGTTTTCAAAGGTCAAAAAATTATCTTAAAAATGTTGGTATGGCGAAAAACACTATTTCACAACGTTTTTCATTGAGCACTATCCATTGGCTCAAAAAATTGCGAAAAAAATCGAAAATTGAAGTCTGAGCGGTCTTCGAACTTCTAGGGGTGAATAAACCCGAACTTCATCCTCTTCACGCCCACGTTTGGTCACAACCCGTAAAAATGCTTCATTTCGTTGTATTTTACTTTTCTTGAAAATTCGTGATTAAGTTTGAATGAAAACAAATAATAATAAGAATGATGGAATGACTTGGACTATCAACTATGCATAAAATAATGGACAAATAGTGTCTGAGTGAATGAACGGACAGAGTACTACTCGAAAAATACGTCAGATTATAACTGTTGGGCATCATTTGGCGCTCTTTCATAATTCCAACAATAGGTCTCGCCCGCAAATGGCCTGAGGGGGTATGCCTTTCAAAGGTTGTGGTAGGGAGAATACCCCCCTCAGTGTGCATGTGTGGCACCATACCTGATCGGGGGGGAAGTTTATGGAATTTTTACTTCCCAGAAAAGTTTCCACACTCTAGAAATTTTTTCGCTCCTTCCCAAATTCACGATTTTCCAAAACTACCAAAAAATCTGTAGAAAAGGTGCTCTCTAAGCATTTTTAGCTATCTATTTGCTCGAAAGTATCAAATTTTCACACTGATTTTTTGAATATGTTTCGTTCAATTTGTTTGAATTTTTTGATTTTTTCCATTTGATCATGTTCTTATGCTTCAAAAAGATAGGGCATTGTCAAAAACGCCGAAAAACGATGTTTTTGACGTTTATCTACCGTTTTTGGCGAAAAAAGGCACTTTGAAACTTCATTTCCCAAATAAAGATCTAATTCTTTGTCTTATTAAATGAGATAAAGTGAAAAGGTGCCGGCTTTTTAGTATACACAGGGCCGTATCCAGGGGGGGGCGGGGCCCGGAATGGGAAAAATTTTTGTTTTTCCCAAGGGTCCCCCAAAGAAAAAATTAAAAATTGGCGAAGTGCGTCTGAAACACCGCCAAAACAGGTTTTTAGCGTACTTTTGAGCTAGTAAACTCAAAATTTTCCGGCGCTTCGAGCCGGATTTATTGTTTATGTATAGTTTTGTCGTCTAAACCGCTAAAAATCATTCAAATTTGAGTTAGACATAGAGAGAATGTCAATTTTTTTCCAGCGCTGTGCGCCGGATTCATTGCTCAGCTATAGTTTTTGCCTTTTAGCTCACTCAAAACAGCTCAAATTTGAGTTATGACATGGGAAACATGAGATTTTTCCTGGCGCTCAGCGCCGTATTCATTGTTTATATATATTTTTTGTCTCTAGCCCGCTCAAAATCGCCCAAATTCGAGCTTGACATGCAGAATATGTCAATTTTTTTCGGCGCTTGGTGCCGAATCCTTTATTATCTGTATTGTTTTCCTCTGTAAAGCACAATGATTAAGTGCAAAGGCAAGAGATAAGAAATAATTCGTCGATTAAGTGATGAGAAATCAGCTTAAATGATAAACTTGCTGTATATCAATATGAAATGGAGTGGAAAATTTTCATATGTTTTTGAACTTTTTCCTCACCATCGTATAGAGCTCGCCGAGATACGCTCAAAACTGCCTTTATTTTGCCTATCTCCTAATGGTTCTCGAGATATCTGGTTCAAAAATTTTCGGCCCCCCTCTTTGAAATAAAATCCTGGATACGGACCTGAGTAAACATATAATGAAAATTCGATTTAATAATTCTAAAATTATTAATATTCAACATCTCTGGTATGTACTCGTATATGTAAATTGCGTATTAGTTATAACTAAAGCCCGGATATTCACATTGAAAAAATACCAATTTACGTAGAAGATTACGTGGATAAATGAGGCATTTTATGTGGATTATTACGTGGAAATTTTTCCAATACTTATGCAAATTAGCGTGACAGAACTCATTTTATTCATTCAAAAACGCAACAAAACACAACATTAATCGTCTCAATAGTTTTAAACGTAAAGCCTTCACGCCTATCACTGAGAATCTGTTTATATTGTGAAAAAGATCGCTCTACAGCAACCAAAACAACGGTGCATATGACGTTCTAGTCAAAATTATGAATTTTTGTCTGCCATAAGTCGTACTACTTCATCAGGGTTTCTTGATAAGCTCGATGCAAATTTTTCATTGGCAAAAATAGACAGCATCGTCAGTATACATGTAACGGCTCGAAATTGGGGGTATCCAGCCAATTTTAGGTGGGGGAGGGGTAATTGACCACAAATTTTTAAAACGGTTAAAAAACGCCTAAAAACGGCCGAAAAATTCGATTTTTATTCAAAAATGGGGGAGTCAAAAGTTTTCTGGCTTTGGGGGATGGGGGAGTTGCAATTTTGATTGGGGGTCCCCCTCCTATCCAGTGTTTTTTTTGTATTCGGCAAAGATTTTTCCCGATGTACAAAGACTTTTCGAGACCGTCTCTGTACATGTACAAAGATTTTTGGGAAGACAAAAATTGCAAAAAAGGTCTAAAGTTTGCAAAATTTTCGGCGCTTCGCGCCGAAATGAGTAATTGTGTGTTCTACACATCTTTATAATGGCAGAGATTGCATTTCAAAAGAAGAAAATGTCAAATTTTTCGGCACTTCGCGCCGTTTCAAGATGATTCTTAGTCATTTTTGCCTTTAGAGACCCAGAAATTAGCTAGAATACACTAACAAAAGTCGAGAAACTCTGTTTGTACAACACCAAAATCGCTACTGTACCATATTTCAGTACCCAAAAATTTGTGTGTACAAAAATGTACAAAGACTTTTGGGGACCATCTTTGTACATGTACAAACGGACCTTGTACAAAAAAAACTTTGCCCCAATCCCCTTCTCTACATTTATGATCGTCAGCATCTTGAGATTCTATGTGCTGAACAATCGGCTGTTTGATGACTATAATAAATTTTTATGACTAAATGAAAGATTTCATTTTATTTTGTCGTGCAATTAAACTAACCTTTAAGACACCGATATTTTTGACCTGGCAAGTAGTCAATAAGGTTTAACATGCGCATTAGTACTAAAAATGTCAAACTAGGTACGTGTAACTTTCATATTTACTCTGATTACGTGGAATTACGGGGAAAATGTCAAATTACGTGCAATTACGTGAAAATAAGACTCATCCTACCATGTTGAAACTTCGTTTTAGACGTTTTCATTGAGTATATTTCAAATTAGTTTTTAAAAAGCTACCTACGTGGATCCAGTTAAAAATCCGCACTCTACTTATAACGTTTTTGTAATGAGCTCTGTACGCTTCATTCAGGCTTCGTAAGGCCCCGCCAGTCTAGAATGTCGGCATGCTTAGATTTACGTAGGAAGAAACATGCTGCGAAAAGCAACATTGTACGGATAAAATGGAAAGATAAAGCAGATTTGTCTAAAAGTTTGCAGATGGTCAAGGAAGGTAATGGCGAAGAACCTTTTCCAAGGAAAAATCTGTGCAATCACGATAGAACACTTCCTAAAATCTCGTTTGTCACCAAACTTCTGGAGTCGAGTGAATCGATGCCGATGAACCCGTTTGCTAAATATGCTAAATTTGATGCTCAGGCGAGTGCATTATATTTGATAAATGAAACTGATGCACAGCGAGGCAAAATTTAAGTCAGAGAAGTCGAATGAAAATTTATTGTTTTTCAAATAACGCCGGACTTATCATTCTAGGATTATAAGTTTTATAATAAAACACTTATTCAGGCCACTGCACTTTATTAATGTTAATGCTCTAGCTCTTGACTCAGGCCCGGAACATACTTCATGCGGCGCGGCGAACGGCGCGAATTCGCCGCAGCGGTCGTCGCGCCGAATTTGCGCTGACCCATGGCATACTTCCTGGCGCCGCGCAGCGAGGCGCGAAGTTTGTCGCGCCGCATTTCAAGGCATACTTCAAGCTGCCCAAGGCATACTTAAAGCGGCCGCCGCGCCGCAACCAAATTCGCTAAAGTCCAATTTTTTGCCGCTTTTCATGGCATACTTCACCTCGCGGCGAGAAGCAAATAATGTCTGTTTTTAGCATCTTTTCGAATTTTTTCGCCTCGCCGCAGAAGTCCAAACGTTTGACTTTCCTTGGAAATGCTAATGAGGTGCGCCGGTATCGATCGCCGATTTTTAAAATAATCGATTATGAAAGAAATCAACGCGCTATCATTGCGGCAATTCGAGCGGAGTATGCTAACATCGAGCGAAGCGGCGAAGGGTCGCCCAGTTGGCGCCATTTTTTCTTGCCGCACGGCGACCGCGCCGCGTAAAGTCCGAAACATACTCACGCGGCGCAGCAACGGCGCAAATTCGCCGCAGCGGTCGCTGCGCCGAATTCGCGCTGACCCATGGCATACTTCCTGGCGCCGCGCGACGAGGCGCGAAGTTTGTCGCGCCGCATTTCAAGGCATACTTCAAGCGGCCCAAGGCATACTTCAAGCGGTCGCCGCGCCGCAACCAAATTCGCTAAAGTCCAATTTTTTGCCGCTTTTCATGGCATATTCACCTCGCGGCGAAAAGCAAATAATGTCTATTTTTAGCATCTTTTCGAATTTTTTCGCCGCGCCGCAGAAGTTCAAACGTTTGGACTTTCCTCGCGAATGCTAATGAGGTGCGCCGGTATCGACCTGCTCTGAATCTATAATGAAATACGTTTCTAAGTGAGCGCAAACGATTTTCGTCGATTTTGAAATGTCATAGAAGTACGTATGCGGCAGTACTGGATTTGTACGTTTTGATCGGACTGTCTCAAATTTGTTGTGTAGCTTTTAATTATTGCGTACATACATACCTTCTATGAATAAATAGTGTTAAAAAATTCATGCGGGACGTTCATTCATTGATTCTGGAAGTTTAGTCATTTCTTGTATAGAAAAGGTGCATGAATCCTGAATGCTTCTGACCACTCGGTTGTGTGATTTTATTTTTGCTGTACGCATTTTTTGCTTAGGATCATGGATTTCGATACAACACTGATAAATGAGGCGCAGAATTTTCCTGCACTGTGCAGATAACAAGCAAGTGCAAAACCTCCTCCATCTGTTTCAGAATGATATCGTGTGATTCTGCTAACCAGCCGACATCAGTGGTACATACATACATATGTACATGGTGTCCTAACATGGTAACCTACATTGTGAATGCATAAATGAATTCAAATGAGCTTTCGCCAATTTTAAAAAATCGATTATGAAAGAAATCAACGCGCTATCATTGCGGCAATCCGCGCGGAGTATGCCAACATCGAGCGAAGCGGCAGCGAAGCCGCGAAGGATCGCCCAGTTGGCGCCATTTTTTTCGCTGCGCGGCGACGGCGCCGCATGAAGTATGCCTAGGTGACGCTAAGCGGCAGACGAATTTCGCCGCGCCAGTTTCGCGCCATGACGTCACATTTTTGGGTATACTGTGGCCGCAAACCCCTTTGCGGCGCGAATCGCGTAGAAGTGCGTTTCGGGCTTAAGTATTCCCAGGTGGCGCAAGCGGCAGGCGAATTTCGCCGCGTCAGTTTCGCACCGTGACGTCACATTTTTGGGTATACTGCAGCTGCAAACCTCTTTGCGGCGCGAATCGCGATGAAGTATGTTTCGGGCTTTAGTGCGAATTCTTAGATGATTTGTTCTCAACTGTTGATAGTTAATTGATAGAACTGGATTTTATAGATGCACGTTTATGTGGCAGGTAGACATTTTTGCTTTAAATATATAAAATTATATTTTATTGCATCAGTTATTTGTCAGTAAGATTAATCAAATGAATAAATAACTAAATAAATTAATAGATAAAGGAATAAATAAATAAATTAATTAATTGCTAAATAAATAAATAAATTATCTTTTTGATCGTTGTATGTAATATTATCGATCGTCAAAAATTGAGTAAGATTACTCAATTTGTAGGGTACTGAATTCGGCAAAACGGTAAATATATATTTGCATCTATCGTCCAATAATGCTACGCCAGTATGCGTGCCTGTCACTGTAATCAAGACGGCAAAGGTTCACGAAATGATCGGACTCGTCTGTAATCAATATACCGAGCTCAATTATGAACCTAAGCTCAAGTAACCTCTCTCTCTTATCTTTGTGAAATAAATATCGTTCTTCACTGTACATGATCTTGGGATGGGGGTTTGGGGTGTTTTACCCTTTCCTAGAAAATTTACCACTCTCCCAGTAAATTTTTCACAACCCTCTCCTCCTAGAATTCGTGATTTTCCAAGAGCTTCCAAAAAATTGGTTGAAAAGGTGCGATTTATATCGTTTTTAGCTATCTAACTGATCAAAAGTGTCAAATTTTTTGGCGCTTCGCGCAATATACTCACGTTTAGACCATTTTATTCGATTTATTATAATTTTTCAAATTTGTTTTTCGAAATTTTTTATGTTTTATGCTGAAGAAAGATAGGTCATCGTAAGAAACGCCGAAAACGATGTTTTTGACGCTTATACACAATTTTTGAACCCAAAAAATGCATTTTAAAGTTTAACATATAACCTCTCCTCCAGAATTCTCATGCTGTGCGTATATGCTCTTCACCGTTTAATTATTTAAATTAATGACGCGCGCAAATAGCTTAATACAAAAAGGAAAGACATTTATCATATAAGACTAAAAGGAGCGTTGCTGTATTCCTAAAATGTGGGCCTTTATTTCCTATTTGTAAAAAATTGAGAAACGCATCCTTGTTTTTTTTAATTAAAGTGTATGTCAGTTGTAATACGGTAGCGACTAGCGACGAATATTTTGCAGACACATTGATGATACGTATGTATATTATGATTTTTCCATTAATTGATATGTGCTGTAGGTTGAATGTACTTTTTTTACTCGTTAGTTTTATCACTGTTCGTTTTAACTAATACCAATAAGTTATCTTTGTTGTTCTTTCCCAATCTCACTCAATGCATACTCGTGTTCGATTGCGTAATTACACTTGCTTAATTATTTATATTTTTAAAACGATACTGAAACGAAGCTTAATCGAAATTGCTCAAGGTATATACTTAGACATTAGATCATATATTAGCATTACAGTATTAAGAAAATATTGTAATCGTCAGCTTATATTTTGTGCTTTGATTGATCGTGTGAGGACGGTTTTTCGTTTTCATATTTATTTATATTTTATTTTATTTTCTAAATTTTTTATTGATTCCTTTTAAAATTTGTTGTCACTATTGTTAAGGCAGGGATAGGTTAATCCTTTATGTACTTGTTAAAGCCAACCCTAATATACGAGGGTCGATCAATCAAAGGCGTAGCTTTTTTGTGTAGTAATTGAGCTGTAGCAAAGTTTTTCTTATATTTGCATCTAAGGGCTTACCTGATGTGCATATTTCAAATTTCACTATTATTGTTCAATTTTTCTTAGAGATATTCACTTTTAATTAATTGTACCTGATAATGTTGGCCGAAAATTGAATTTTTGAGTAACAGGAGATCATTTGGTACTTAATGCTCACGAGTCAAAAATCTACAGAAATTCGTGTCTAATTGAGTGAAGTTCATTGAACTAGTGCCATTGCTTTCAGCAGTGTTAAAAATGAATTGTAATTCTCAGGACTGGCCTGTCGCTTTGAAGGTGGGGGTCCAATGGACATCTTAAACTTGAGATCACCCAAGAAGAAATTCAATCTTATCATGGTTTAATGGGGAAGACAAGGGAGGTAATCTCGGTATTAAGTCTAAATTATAGCACATCATAGTCAATTCTAACAGAAGATTTGGAATTGTCAAAGGTATGCGCTAAATGGGAGCCCTATTTGTTGACAGCTGAGTAAAAGCATAATTGAGCTGAAAACATTAAGTATTTTTTCACTTATTTGAACAAGATACAGAAAACTTTACTAAACAAATAGTATTTGGTGATGAAGCTCGGGTTTACTGCTATAATCCAAAACCAAACATCAGTCAATTCAGCGAGTAAGGGAGGCATCAAAACCAGCATCGAAAACCAAGGCGTTCAAATCGGCCAAAAACATAATGTTGTAAATTTTCTTGGGATTCTCAATCCTCTATTGATTGACTTTACGCCTGCTAACTCTTGAACCAGTTGCAAAAATTAATCGAGAAAATAAGAGCGGGATGATGGCCAATGGTGTGCCGATTTTGCAATATAATGCACCACCTCACAAAGCTACGGCTTTCACAAGAAACTATGGTTGATTGCAGGCTCCACCAAATAGATCATTCGCCTTAATCTCCTGATTTTGTCTCATTAGACATCCTGTCTTCCGAATCTTTAGGTCTTGTTTTAAGGAATACAGGTTTTTGTATGATAACAAGGTGAAATCTGTGTTTGAACCCTAGTTTTGGAGGTCAGAGTTCAATCTTTAGGCAAGAAAGCATAGAAAATAACACGAATGTTGGCTTGAGTGTTTGAGCATGTCTTATGACGTTCGTCGAACAATAGAGCATTGGTATTGCCATCTGTTGTTTTTCACCAAAAAGCTATACCCTCGTACGTTCATATTTTTGTACTGATTTTCAAACATTCCAGGCCTGACGTCAGGTGCTACACGTTGTACATGGCTGAAGATGATGGAACGGCTGATACGGATTTACCTGCCAGGGATCCTTCAGAACACGTTTCCAAATTTCATTTTCCAGTTATGGCTTTGGTCGAAAATCCTAATGCAACAAAATCTGAGCAATTTAACATATTTGTGTGAGCTGTAAATCATTTGAATATATAAAAAGAAATAGTACAATCTAAAATTAAAGGAATTTTTTGATAGTAATCTAAAGTGATTTACAGCAGCCTCAGATAACAAGATCAAAAATTTTATCAGGTTTTCTACGCAACGTTAATTTTATGTATTTTGTACGTATGTACATTTACTCGTACTAATTGGAAGCTTATGAACAGTTAACGATTTCAACAATTCTATTTACTAATTGTAAATGATTTTTCTTCGCGTTTTCCATGAATGAACTCGATGCAATTTTACAATATACAGGGTGTGCGAAAAAATGATATATCGTTTTCTTCGACACCTTTATTGAAAAGGGAAACAAAGGCAAACAAAACACTTACAGTCTGATAAGCGATTCAACATAGAACAAAATGACTACTAAATTCCTCAAAGTGCACCGACAACAGTTTCAGAAGTCATTTTCTCAATGTCTCCTTATGCTAGAGCAACAAAGCACAGTTGCACATGAAACTCACCTCTGGGTCATACATGCACATAGAAGGAGGGTGAGGGAGGTATAACCCCTGAAGGGTCAGCCGAAGAGGTACTACCCGGCGAATTTTGAGCTGATGGAACGTTTTTTGCATCATTTTTGAGGTCAAAAGCAGTAAAAACGTCGAAATTTTTGGCGCGTACTTTTAAATGCTTTTTACTGAAAAAGCGCCCAAAATTAATAAATTTCTGCATTTTTTAGCGTTAAAAGTGATGTAATGCAGTCAAAATGGACTAAAATGCTTTTAAAATGCAACATTACCTTGAGAAAGCGTTTTATATGCTATTCTGACCACTTTGATCGTTAAAACTAGTGATCGACCGGGGCGACTTTTTTGGCCGGGGCCGGGGCGGTACCGGGGCTGGAAACAAATCCCCGGCCCGGGGCCGGCGGCCGGGGCTGGCCGGGGTCAGACAAGGAAAATATTATTGCATGACACATACTTGGGGTGGGGGGCATAGGAAAGAAATAATGAGCGATTGCTCCATTCAGTAGTAAATGGCTTTTCATATCAAGTTTTATTACTATTTATGTCACAAGAAACAAATTTAGTCTAGTGTTTCATTGTCTGAATCATCAATAAGGTCTATGTCGCTGCTATTAGCACACTCTGTGTCATTCGAATCTTAGCTACGGCTACTGCTGCTGTAGCAATTGGATGCAATAGGTATTGGATGTAATAAATGAGACATCACACATTCCCATATGGGGAGGGGTATTACCCCTCAGGGTCCAAGGCACAAGTCACTGTCAGACGATTTTTGGTGAAAACCTTTTGAATTTTTTGAACTTAATTTTTTAGTATGGCAAAAGTGTACCTAACTATTAGAATTTCACGAAGTGATACATTATTTTATTATGTGAGCTAGAGTAAATAGATAAACTATCACTATAAAACATGCATGTAATCGCTTAAAATTTTATGAGGTTCTCTCAGTATACCTACATGTAACGGCTGGAAATCTAGGGTAGGGGGTCCCGCGCCATTTTTAGAAGGAGGGGGTTAGCGACTAGATCAAAAATGGTAAAAACACATAAAAATAGCCAAAAAGCACAGGCTTTCGCCAAAAAATGGGGAGGGTGGTTAAATATTTTCTGACTTTCAAGGAAGTTCGGGGCTTCAAAGCGGAGATGGGGGATGGCCCAAATCCTCTGTCACATGTATATTCCTCGGCTATTTTCAGGGGAAGGGGTAAGCGGCTCCATTTTGCAGCCGCTTACCCCCCCCTTTGAAAATCTTTCAAATGGTAGAATTTTCAATAAGGAATTCTACACCTTTTTACAGTTTTTGTTCTTCAAAAATCTTTGTACATGTACAAAGACGGTCCTGAAACGTCTATTTACATCAGCAAAAATCTTCCCCGAATACAAAAAGACCGTGCTTCTAAATGTGATAATTCGGCCTGAATTTAGTTGATAGTTCGGCGCGAAGTGCCGAAATTTTTTGAGCTTCTGATGGAATTCACACATAAAACTCGACTGAGAAAGCTAAAACAACTTGTGCTACAAAAATGAGAAATATTACAAAAATTGTAATATGCGAATTAAATCTTGTAATAAGCAACACTGCGCTTAGAATGGAAAAATGGAAAAATGTCAAATATTCAGGAACCCAAAAATTAGCCAAATACACTACTAAAGGTCGAAAAACTATGTTCTACTACCACACTGAAATCGTTACTGTACCATATTAAAGTATACAAAAATTTACATGTACAAAAGAGTGTTTTTTGTATTCGCCAAAGATTTTTCCCGATGTACAAAGACCAGGACTATCTTTGTACATGTACAAAGATTTTTGGGAAGATAAAAACTGTAAAAAGGTATAAAATTCCAAAAATTTTTCGGCATTTCCCTCCGATATGAAAAATTGTCTGTCCTATACATCTTTTAAATGGCAAAATTTAAATTTAGAATGCAGAAATGTCAAATTTTTAGGCGCTTCGCGCCGTTTTGAGACAATTTTAGTAATTCTTGGCGTTAGAAACTCAGAAATTAGCTAAAATATACAATTAAAAGTCAAAAGACCCTGTTTTGCCACTAATTTTCTGGTCCTCCAATTTGGGATTTCACCCCTCCCTCAACTCTGGACCCTAGGAAACTATTTGAGACATATTTAGTTTATCGGATCGGACGCAATTCTGCAGCGTAGTTTATATTCGCCTATAATTAACCTCGGTCCTAATAACTATTACACAGGAAACGCGTTTTAAAGCACACGGTTCCCATTCAAATGAATGTAAAAGTGTTTTTTGTAGAAATAGTTTGTTAAAAACGTACAATTTCTAACTAGAAATAGAACGTATTTGTCAACTCTAAATCTTTTAGCCATAGCTATGAATGAATGAGTTAAAAGTAGCATTTAGTTTAAATAAGTTAAGTGGAGGAATCGAAAATATGCAGATTTTCCTGAACATTCATTC
The DNA here is from genome assembly GCA_036768485.1 of Mermis nigrescens. NCBI lineage: Eukaryota > Metazoa > Nematoda > Enoplea > Mermithida > Mermithidae > Mermis > Mermis nigrescens. The sequence goes on along the minus strand of JAVLUZ010000142.1, from coordinate 22,484,425 downwards.
ATTAAAAGCTCATTTATACACAGTAGAAAACTTATGACAAGGACTAAGTAAGTATACATATGGTCTAATCAGTACAGTTCTCAAAATTAACACTTGCTCATTGATAAAAAAGTGCCAGTATCACAGCCTGTACAAAATACGAATTACACTAAATTTTTCCCCGGCCCCGGCCATTTTTTGACCTTGCCCCGGCCGGGGCCGGGGATGCTGAAAAATGGCCGGGGATTGCCGGGGCCGGGGCCAGGGCCCCGGTCGATCACTGATAGTTAAAACATTAAAAAGTATGATACGTGATAGCTTAAATTTAGAGAAGCCTAAAAAGCTTTTTCGGAAAATTGTGTCAGACTTGATTAATTAATGTTCGGTTACATTGAAAGTTTAAATTTTAATTGTATTAATAAGCCTAATTAGAAGTTGATGACGTTTGAGACGTTTTCTTTGAAAGTTGTGGTAAGTAATAGTTTCTAAGATAGGCTTGGCTGAAAATTTACATTTGAATTACATTGTAAATGTTTTCAATTATCTATTAATGTTCTGAGACATTTATGGCTGTGAATCGATGATCACTCCGCCGCATTAATCAGGACGAGTGTTTGATTTTGCTGAGTCATTACGTAGATGAAAAGTACTTGACATTTTTAATTTAGACAAATATTGTAAGAGTAACAAAGTGTAATTTATATTCAGTGTAAACTGATTTGCCTATAATGATGTAGAAAATACCTTTTTTGTTTAGCGACTACTTGGAAAATTTGTGCCGAGTATTTTATGACGTTGTTAGACCAGTCATCATACATGCGCCGCATTTTGAGACGCTTGCTGAATTATGTTCTATACTTAAGTACGAAATTTTGGACGAACGGTGCAATCTTGACCGTAAGTGCCAATCCATTGTGCTAAAATAAAGTAGGATGCTACACATGTAAGTTGCACTTGATCATCATAATATGCTAGACCATGTCTGATGACAAATTGAAGCAGAATTGAAGAAATTCGAAAATTCGTGTAAGAGCTCTTAATTTATTGACTTCCCGAAAAGCTGGAATAACACGTGTATCCCTGTCTAAATCATGTGTCTTTTATTTATGCGGTAATATATATATCGCTTTTTAAATTTGGCTCCATAGGTACTGTACAAACTTACATGCACAAGGTCAGGGTCGGCAGGAGGGTAAAATTACAGAAATCTAAAAGAGTATATTTTGCGTTTACGATTTTTTGTTATTCAAACGACAAAAATGGTCAAAATAGCGTTAAAACACTTTTCGTTGTAATACCGCATTTGAAAAGCAATTTTAGTCTATTTTGACTGCATTATATCGCTTATAACACTAAAAAATAAAGAAGTTGATCAATTTTATACATTTTTTCAATTAAAAAGTACATAAAAATATAAATCCGGTGCGAAGCGGTGGAAAATTTCTCACATTATTACTGTTCCTCAAAAATGATCGATTTGACGGATACCTACATGCATATGTATATTTTGTCGAAGAAAGAACTTCAGATGCAAGAATATTCCGTGGTAGATGAATCAGGATTAAAAATCGTTCTGCCTCTTGATATTTCTTGAGTGTCTAGATAGATTTGTTTTTCTTATTCGATAAATATTAGGTCAAATACCTGCAGGATTATAATTATTTTCTTTCCAATTTTTTTAAGTAATGGGCTAATTTTATATTAAATAAGCGTTGTCGTCTTGAAACACTCATTCATTGAAGCTTGCATCCAACTGACTGAAAACAGAAAGCAGTTTAACATTATGTAAACATACATAATGTGTAAATAAATGACAATTTTTTAATTTTAAATTTTTTTATTTTAATTTTTCTTATATTTCCATTATCGAAGTATGAATGTATAAAATGCTTTGTAGCTGAAATATACGCCGGCTTTGTGCGAGTAGCTGACGAGCTGAGTGGCGATGCAACTGAGCGTCTAGTGTACCGGGCTCAGATCTACGCTCGGGAAGACGTGCGCAATTTTCGACCATCTTCGGGCGATCTAGCTTATCCGGACAAGCTTAAAATGATGGACGCCATCGGGCGGGCTTTGGCCGTCGATCAACAACAGCAGCAACAAGTGGTGCGTAAAATTTCAGCAGGCAGCATGGCCTCGGTGGCAAGCCAGGAAGTTGCGTCTATTTCCTTAACCCGTAAGCCTTGTGTTTGAAATTTTACTCGGCTGAGATTATAAATTTTATGACAAATAAATAAATTTAAATTTTATATTCGATATTTATGCTTTACTGTTTTTGTACGTTGTTTTTATTTCTATGCTCGGTTTTTCTGTCTTACTGCGTTTTTTTTAAAATTTTTCCTGTACCCTTGCTCGTTTCACAACATTTCATTTTATGTCTTTTGCATCTAGTAAGCTCCGTGTCTCATGTTATACGTAATATTTTTGAGGTACATCTTTAATATTTCTCGCATATTTTATTGATTTATTTTTGTAGTCATTTATTTATTTATCTATTTATTTATTTATATATTTATTTATTTACGTATTTATTTTTATTATGTATTTATTTATTTTCCGATTCTTTCCCTCTCCATTTCATTTTGTAGTGTTTTTGTCACGATTATGACTTAATTATCAGATAGAATTATCCTCCATTTCTTCTAATTTAAATTTAATTTTTTTGTCAAAATACAGTTCTGCGGTCTGTTTAGCTTTAGAATATAATCTATCTTAAATTTATGTAGTCTTTATATTTTTTCTGCAGATGCATTGACCGCCGCTGATTTGCATGGTTTGTGGTATCCGACTGTCAAGCGAGCCGTTTTGTGCCTCTCGAAGCTGTTTCGATGCTTAGATGTAAGATATTTCTCCTTTTGACGTTTGTTTAGACGTTGACTAGGCAAAAATAGTTCCCAAATTCAGAAAGCCAAAAATCGAAATAATACCTGAATACCTCACAGGATCCAAATTACACATGATTGTTTTTCATGAGAATAGCAGCTCCATTAAACGTAAAAATCGCCACAATGATAGAAGATTGTATCGTATTATTTTAAGTTAGGAAATCAGCAAAAAATATTTACCCCACTAAGTAATAAAAATAATTAATTTAGTGGTGGAAAAAATTATAAACTTCGACGATCAGTTAGTTCATATGTACATATGCTAAAAACCTTTTACGAAAATGAAGTGAAAAAATCATATTAACAAGTGCGTTCGACTCTTTCTCACTGACATTTGGACCAGCATAAACGAATTTATTCTTTAGGCAAGTTATTTAAGGTGAAACAATACCGAGTCTGAAAAGCATAACTGACTAATTCAATGTTCAGGGGATGGGGATCTCCACCTAAACTTAGTTGCCCCCCCCCCCGATTTAAAATTGTAAATCATTTACTCCCCCCTAAAAATAGCCGAGGACCTCCACCCATAATTTCGAGCACTTATTTGTATGTCTTAAGCTGAAAAAGTGGATATTGCATCAACCTTAGATGCTGATGTAAAATCTTTGTTGCAATGTGTATCTTCATTTAACAGCTTTTTGAATTTTTGGTAGGTACCCGTATCAACGTGGACGTGGGGGTTTGAAGACCCTCAATCCAGCAGACCCCTAGAATTGAATTTTCGGGTTTTTTGGATTTTCTTCAGTTCTACACTACCCAGACTCGACCCCCAGAACTTGTCGTTATTTAAAAATATTCACCGAAGGATCTGTGTCTCAAAATTTTTCAATGATGGTATCCATTTCCAAAAAACGAACCATTCAATAACGTGTCGTCCGTGTCCGGGTACCCGTTGCATCCCTAGTACGTACTATATCGAAATTTCTTCTCAATTGAATTAGGTCAATGTCGAGGCATACTGTATTAGTGCTACAAGGTCAGTCAATCTCTTGCAACTTATCTTCATGCATTTATTACGATTAAAAAATCATATGAAAATAACGCTCATTTCTTAGGGCGCCGTATTTCAAGGAATATCCGAAGAAATTTTGTCAATGTGCATTGAATCCTTGACATTTGCATCGGAAAAGATTGCTTCAAACAAAGTAAATTGGTCCAGACAGAGTGAATGCTAAGTCGGATTTCGTATTTTTTAAGCGATCAATTTGGTTTTAGGGTTGTGTCAATGGGCAATTGTTTATGATCAAACATTTGCTGATCTTGCGAGAACAGACTACGCCTTTTCGCGGATCATGTTCAGTTAAAGAAGGTTCGGTTGATCTTTCTAGGATTAAAGGTAATATGAATAAATGCATGTATAGTTCATGATATGCGTTCATTACTATATGTATGTCCGACTTTATACCCATATTTGCATAAAGCGCGGATGATGCTTATAAATCTATGTATGATACATAATACACGTTGGAGGCCAAAAGTTGGCACCACAAACATCTCCAAAACTAGAGGTTTTCTCACACTTTCCTGTCTTTTGTGGAAAACATGTTTTTTTGTCGGTACATATTTCTCCATTTGTAAGTCGGTATTCTGTTTTGATAGTTAGCGATAAAGTTTAATTACTCTTTCGGGATGGCCGCTTCTATACATCCCAAGCTGTTAGGTATCAACTATGATTTAGAGACCTATGAATGTTCGATTTTATTTTTAAATAAATAATTCTAATAAATAAAGAAAAGTGTAGTTGATTCAGATTATTCCAATTCGCGCGGCCAGCGCATTTTATCTATTAGAAGTGATGCGTATCGCATTTTAGTATTAAGGAGGTTTGCAGAAAGGGAAACGTTTTACAACAGAGTTATGCACTTCACGATTCTCGTTTCCTCGCTTTAAAGTTGGTTTTATTCGCGTTCAGATTCTGCCTGGAATCTTCTTAGTCAGAAGTCGCGATGGTTCTCTTTGACCAATAATGCGCTCTTAGAATTTCTTCTTCAGGTTAGCGAATGATTGCCAATAATTCGTGTCAGTGAAATATGAATTACTCTTCGTTGTGCTTGACTAATTGAAACTAGTTTTCTGGCCCTTATGGTTGCATTGATAAAATTTTAAAGTCATGTTCAAACAGTTTTTGGATCTGTTTAAATCATTAAAAGAGTTGCGTGGAAACATAAGTGGATTTAAGGTGAAGGGGCGGGCGTCCCACTCCCCCATCGGCCGAAAATAGGTGGCGAGATAAAGAATGAACATGTAATTTGCAATGAATTTCGGCCGTCAGTGATCATATTTTCTAAAATTTTTCCGGCGCCTCGGGCCGTATAATACCTATTAATGACATTTATTTACTTTCTCAGCGGCCTGAAAGCCATATTTTTGCTCAGAGAATGGGTTTTACAACGATTTCAAGCGCATGAACAGCTTTTTCAGCATAGTTTTTCATTATTTTCAAACATAAATTTTGAAAATTTTTGACGTTTCGCGTCAAATGCTGCAAATTCAGGGAATCCAGCAGTCATTTGAGCTTCCAAACGTCCTTACGCCTAAATTTCATAAATTTTCCGCCATTTTGCACCAGACTTTTCTTAAAATCATAGTAATTTAATGACTTTTCGAGCAGAAATGTTGAAAATTTCAAAATTTTCAGAAAAAATGTTACGCCAAAAGTGATTTTGAATAAAAGTAGACAATATAAAACGCCGAAATAACGCTATTTCACATGTGAAGGGCAAATTTTTGCACCTTATTTTCGACTGTTATTGGAAAAGTTGGTCTACTGCCCTTCTCCTGTAGGAAAATCGCCTCAGCGTGGAAAAAATATTACAACTGTTGATATATTATTTAATTAATTTTTTAATTAACAGTCAACATTAACATGTGACTGATACCTGCGACGAAAATCTCGTTAGGTATGGCTTTTCAGTCACCCGCCAACGTCGTTGACCATGTGATTGACAGCCGTCGTATTTTGGACGTCCAGCTTCGAGACGCATGCCAAAGTTTTATTAGTGATTGCTTCAAGGAATTAACTAAGGATTTAGAAGAATTTAATGAACAAGTACGCAACTTGTATAAAATCTATACGAATACGAACTAATGAATAATGCCTTTTCAATTTGCTTTACGGTTTCGATCTTATTTCAATAAAAAACATTCTAAAATAAATTCGAATACCAATGCTCCTGATCAGACATGCGGTAGCTCAAAATTTTAGATGGGAATATTCGACCAATTTTTTGGGGAGGGGGTTATGATCATAGGTGAGCAGCACCAAAATTCTGGGGGTGCAAGATTTTTTAAAGGTCAAAAAATGGTCTTAAAAATGGTGGTATGGCGAAAAAACATTGTTTTTCAACGTTTCTCATCGAGCACTGTCCATGGGCATCAAACAATTGCGAAAAAACGAGAGAGAAAATTTCAAAAATTGAATTCTGGGGTTGTTCGGGGGTGTTCGGCCTTCTGGGAAGTGCATACTCCCAAACCCCCCACGCCCACGTGTGCTTATGATAATCGATTTTTTGAATGGTATAAAGGATCGATTAACTCAGATCGGTTGTTCGTTTCCCCGTCACCTCAAGGGCTATGTTTTTTACCCTCCTCAAGTCTTGGGCTCTAAATTAAATGCGCTTCTAGGTCATTTTTATATGTTGTTTGCCCAAAATGGAAGGCCATAAGCCTTCCCATAGATATGGTGGACTACCACCCTCTCCACACATGAGCGTGAGGGATGTCTGAGAGCTTGAACTCATGTCATCCGAAAGGCCAGCAGATTACATCGAACCCCAAGAATTGGATTGTTGGTACTTTTTTGCGATTTTGCTCCGTCAGTCAGACCCCATCAGAATTAGGCTGCTGCCTATGTATGCCCCCTACCGGAATCCTTAAATCATTTACAGTTATTTTTGCGCATTCATTTTTATATGCTCTTCTTGCTAGGACAGTGCAATGCCGTATTATTTCATCTTCAATTCGTTTCGTAAGTTGCTTGTGCATATATAACTCACTCCTGTTTTTACGACTGTTCTCGAAATTATCCATTGGCTCTGAAGTTCTTGGTTTTATTCAGGCTCAGCCTTTTGTTGTCCAAGAAAAACCGAGTGCCTCGAGGATGTTGAAGCAGCAACCGTTCGCTAATCAGAAAATTTTACAGGATAGAGTTAATGAAGCGTATAAAAAGTTGCGAAATAACGTTCCGACGTGGAAAGCGTTGCTAACAATTTACTTGGGCAACAGGGAAACCGAAAATATTCTGTTTTCTCCTATAAGAGTATGTCTGTCTGGTTGTGTGCTCTTTCGAATTTATGTAACACTACATTACGATTTCGCGAGTACACTACAATTTAGGCAAATGAGGCATAAATAATCAAGTTTTAGAAATCAACAATGAAAATTTTAAAAATTTCAAAAAGATTATAATAAGTTTTTAATAATCATAAAACAAATCATCATTGTCAGCAATCAGTAATCAAGTTGGATGTATGCATAGATGGGCGTCACCAAAGTTCTGGGGGATGCAAGATTTTTTCAAAGGTCAAAAAATGGCCTTAAAATAGTGGTATGGCGAAAAAACAGCATTTTTCAATGTTTCTCATCGAGCACTATCACACCTGGGCGTGGGGGGTTTGAAGGGTATGCACCCCCAGAAACCAAAATACCCCCCAGAAATCAAAATACCCCCCCAGAATTCAATTTTTGAAAACTTTTTTCGCTTTTTTCGCAATTTTTTGATGCCAATGGATAGTGCTTGATGAGAAACGTCAAAAAAATGGTGTTTTTATCACCATACCATCGTTTTTAAGGCCATTTTTTGACCTTCAAAAAAATCTTGCACCCCCAGAAATTTCTTGCTGCCCACGTATGAGCACTGTCCATTGGCATCAAAAAATTGCGAAAACAAACACAAAAAATTTCAAAAATTAAAATGGGGGGGGGTATTTTGTTTCTGGGGGGTGCATACCCCCACGCCCAGGTATGGATGGATGTACAAATGTACATCTATGTACATATTGTCTCCTGAATGTTTCCTTAATCGTGGAGTTAGCGTTCGAACTCAAAACCGTTGCTTTTTCAAGAAAAATTTACAATGTTACGTTTTCAAAAGAATGAGAAATACTCTTTAGTTTACTTTTAATTTTAATCATGTGCATGGCGGCAAATTATCGCCCGCGTTCGAGCAAACCACTAATTAATATAATTACCAGCTTTATGCTTGCGTCAGCCTTCTTGAGGATTTTTTAATTTCGCCTTTTATTAATCATCATCATATTCTGTTATTTAATTATCGATAATCCATAATCTTGCATTTTCGTCATTGTCATAGGCCTCTGAAGTTAACCATAAGCGCGATGTCTTGTGCGGGTGCTGATAACGATTAAATGAATCAACTATTCAATATGCATAAGTTGAAATGAGATAGTCATCGATTGAAATTGTGAATGACTTATTTTTTGTAGCAAGAAATGTGAAAGAAAATTGCAGAGAAGGAAAATCTTGTATTTGAAAGGACTCTGTGTGCGAAGGAACCTTTTAACGCTTAACTTGTGTGTTTAGTATATTGCTAGTGTGATTTATTCATGCTTTTAGGCATACATTCAGTTGGATCTTTTGATGTGGGTCTGTCCAAACATTTTTCTACAGTAAGTACCCTTTCTGGGCTGAAAGCTGTCTTTGCCCGACGTAATAATACCATTGTTTGGCGTTTCTAACGTTGCTTTTTTTAAAGGATATGTACAACCACCAAAAAATCTTGTGATGTTTTTATTTTGATTCTTGAAAAATTTTTACATATCTACTTTTACGTACAAAACAAGTTGTTCACAATTAGTCAATCAGTGTTGTGATTATAGGTGGGCAGCACCAAAATTTTGTTTAGGTACATTTTTAAAGGGTAAAAATGGTGGCATGGCAAAAAACACTATTTTTAATTGTTTCTCATCGAGCACTATCCATTGGCGTCAAAATATTGCGAAAAAACCAAAAAAATTTCTCAAATTGAATTCTGAGGGGGTTATTTTGGTTTCTGTGGGGAGGGGGTATTCGGCCTTCTGAGGGGTGCATGCATACCCTCAAACCCCCTTGGCCCCTCTCCCTACGCCCACGTGTGGTTGTGATCATGAATGTGAAGAATGAACCATCATTTTTCCAAAAAATATGGATTTTCCTACTATTGTTCAAAATTTTCTGGAAATACACATGATTATCTCTGATTATGTAAGTACCTATATGATTCTTTGCTTCTAAGTTATAATTGTCGTGCAGTTCTCTTCGATGACAATGGAGATAAATCTTTTTGAATTTTTCATTTTCACGTTACATACATAGAGCGCATATTGGCCCGGACGTCGAGTTTTTTGTAATGTAAGATAACACATTTACTAAAGTCGCCTTTTCATGGTTTTCTCTTCGAAAATCTTCCAATTTATTAAAATAAATTGCAGCGGAACGCGGAAAACGTGTTCAATCGCTTCCGAGAAATTGTTGAGAAGAATTATGATGAAGAAGAAGCTAAAGTGATCGCTTGTCCAAGTCCCGAAGAAGTGTCCATGTTGCTTGCATAGCGAAGCAGTTACATTATATTTATAATTCGTGTATGTCTATGTCGGAGGTTGGTTGTACCTAACTGTTTCGTTTTTATATTTATGAACCTATTTTATGTGGTTTTATTAAAGACTGCTACGTCGGGCTTTTGTAGTTCAGGTTATATCGAACTTGCGTGAAACTGTTTATGTGGGTATACTTAGAACAGTTTGTATATCAAAGATAACCATCTATTAAATGGGCCGCAGCCATTGGTGGACAGCACCACGATTCTGGCGTGCAAGATTTTTTAAAGGTTAAAATGGCCTTGAAAATAATGGTATGGCGAATGAACACAATTTTTCAACGTTTCTCATCGAGCACAAAAAATTGCGAAAAAGAAACAAAAAATTCCACAAATTGAATTCTGGGGGATGCGTACCACACTGGGCGTGGGGGTTTGGGGGTATGCACCCCCAGAAACCAAAATACCCCCCCCCAGAAATCAAAATACCCCCCCCCAGAATTCAATTTTTGAAAATTTTTTTCGTTTTTTTCGCAAATTTTTGATGCCATTGGATAGTGCTTGATGAGAAACGTCGAAAACTGGTGTTTTTATCGCCATACCACCATTTTTAAGGCCATTTTTTGACCTTCAAAAAAATCTTGCACCCTCCCCCAGAATTTTCTTGCTGCCCACGTATGATGCGTACCCCCTTACGCTCACGTGTGGCCGCAGCCGAATTCCAGGGGGTCCGATAGGGCAAACTCGTCCAAAGTATCTTAAACAATTCGATTCTGGGGGTCTAGAGATTCGATTACGGTGGAAGGGGTCCGCCGGATACTCGGCCAGTCCAGGGCCTGGTTGCTCGACTGCACCTTAATAAAGGCTTAGCATTAAAAATGACTTTGAATGGTCATTCGGTTGCCCGACTTTATCTTAACGCTTACGACCATTAATGTTGCCTTTACGAAACCATTAACGTTAAGGTAAAACTTTAAAAAATGATATCGTTAAGGTCCGTAAAAATCTGGTTGCTCGACTTGACCATTGGTGGAACATTTGTTAAGGGAAGCTTAAGGTTACCACCAAAGAAATCATTTACAAAAACTTAATGGCTGCATTAAGGGAAGTCTAATGGTAGCGTTAAGGAAAGTTTAAAGGTTGTGTTAAGGTTATTTAATTCACGATGATTCGTTTCTAGTCCGTGTCACATAACTTCGTTCATAAATTCTAAGAATTTTCCTCGACAGTAGGTCGAGGGTTATGATAATTATATCAGATCAATGCTATAATCGCAATATGTCAGCTTATTAACGGATATAGTTTTAAAATTTGTGACCGAAGTTGTGTGAAACGAAACGGACTATAATTGAGTAGATATAAAACTGAGAACCAAAGTCATTAAATTCGAATATTCTTTTACTTCATTCGTTTACCTCCTGAATTTGGGTGCTATGTAATTTGAATTTGCCTGATAATGGATCGCAGTGACAACGACACGCTTAGTGAGAGAAATGAGTGTAAACGCTAGTTAGTCTGGGTGAAAGATACTTGTGATTGTAAAGATACGGAAAGTTAGTTGTCTGTTAAGATATGGAAATGGAAGAATCAAGAAATAAAAATAATTCTCTTCATAATTTAATGGCAGGTTTAAACTTTGTTTCTCTTGATTTATAACTCGTTTAGCAAGCTCATTTTTCAAAAGAAAGAAATGTCATTTTGTTTTTTTGCGCATTTTCGGCTTCAATTGAAAAATGAAGCCGACTGAAAAGAAATCGGTCTCGAATGAAATATGTACCTAGTAAAATTCATTGTCAACAAACTTTTTGAATAAAATTTTTAATTCAAAAATTCAAATTAAAGGACTTATTTGACTACGGATTAGCAAGCATGCGTCATATTGTTAAAAATATGAATATGAAATTGAAAGAAGTGTCATTTTTAAGAGTAGAAAATAATAAATAAGTTCGCTAAGGTACATAGCTACCGACCTACCTTAAAGAATTAACCTCAACAAAACCATTAAAGTCGCTAAGGTATAGCCCAGCAAGCCACCCTGTTTCCCTTAAAGAAACCATTAAACGCCTAATGGCAGCGTAAGGCTTCAGTCGAGCAACCGGTCTTAAGAGAGCCATTAAAAACCGAGCCTTAATTAATGGCTGCACTAAGGTCAAGTTCAGCGACCAAAATTAAAATCGACTATTAGGCTTCCCTTTTAAAGTCGAGCTCAATGGTTGAGTCGAGGAACCCGATTTTTATTGGGTGTTCATCAGCATGGTCGGTCTGGGGTGAGATCAGTCGATTTTATGAACCCAAATGGGTATTAAAATAGCGCAAAAGCTCTCAATACACTGATTAGGGTTAGTTTCAGGCACTTACAGAACAAGTTTCACGAAAATTGATGTTTCACATTTATAAGTCACTAAACTGGGCAGACCCGAAGGTCCGCAGTGTTCGGTTGCTTTCGCGAGCCGAACCAGTGCTCTAACAGAAACGAGGATCGGCTGGGTCTTATGCCCACCTGAAGCATAAACTCACGGGTTAACAACCGACTGCAGCACTGTTGAAAAGGCAGCGTGCAATACCGATCGAATGCAACACCAAGAGAGCAACAGATGGGCTCTATCGATTGGTGAGCATGATGCAACCAAGAGAGTAACAGCTGGGCTCTATCGATTGGTGCATAATGATGCAAAGGGCCGTGCTTAGAGGTTTAGCGGCCCTGGACGAAACTTATTTGGCGGCCCCATAATTTTTAAAACTGGTGTTATAGGCATCATAATTATCACTTATGTATATCCTTTACATATGTACCTATATGATCGCAGTTTGCATGTTACTGTAAATTTACTAACAAAATATTGTGCTACATTATTTTAGTAGGTATCGTATGTTTTACCTATTTCGTGAATGATGACGTGCTTTATTACAAAATAACTTGCCTAGCTTTCTGAGCGGCAACTGGTCAATCAATTGCAAAAAATCTAACGAAGATGATAAATCCTTTTCAATTGAAATAATCGCTAGTGCACTTAGACGAGAATCAGTCATAGTTGACCGCAAATATGTCTTTATTAATTTCAGTTCCGAGAAGGAACGTTCTGCTGAGGCCACAGCAATAGGTATTGTAAGTAAAATTCCCTGAAATCAATTATAAGGTTCGGGAAAACATCCTGGAAGTCATTTGATAGATATTTAAGAGTAGCTAGTGGCGAAGCTAATTCATTTGGACTTGATCGAGCAAGAACTTTTAGCTCAGAGTACATGTCTGGTCCATGTGCATGACTTGAGCGATTCATCATCTTCCCATGTTTTTAAGGCTCAATGAGAAACTTGAAAACGGTATTTCTTAGCCACCATCATTTTTAAGACCATTTTCGACCCTCTAAAAACCTTGCACCTACCTCCCCGGGATTTTGTTGCTGCCCACATATGCTGCGGGGGTCTTAGGTGGCGCGGTCAGCTGCTCCTCGTGGGTCCGGGACAGAGTCCCTACAAATTTTGTAAAAAGCATTTTAATGTCAAATAATAACGTTAAAATTTTCGCGAAAACGGCCGAATTTCGGTCCTGAATGGAGCCCAAAAACACTCAAAATTTATGAACTCTTACATCTCAAAAACTTCGAGCTGAAATGCGTTTTTCGACCTCTGCTAATTACATAGCGGAGCAACGGGTCGCTGCCAATAAGATATAGAAAAATGTATAAATTGAAGCTTTTGTTCTTAACTTTTCAGGCCCATTTAAGGCCTTCTTATTAAGAAGATGCAGCTCAGAAAACAGGAAATGCACAAAAAAATAAGAAAATTTGGCCATTTCTTTCATTTAAAATAGGATTGTGTCCTTGTAAAGAAAGACAAAAAAGCAAAGAATAGACAAACTGGTACGCACTCATTTTCGCACTTTTAGTTTTATGCTCAACAAGCATGCGCACTTTCATTCAATGAACAAATAGTGCATTAAATTACTAGTGATGTGAAGTGCTAGATTATTTCAGCTTATTCAAGCTTTTAAATTCATTTGATCTATGGCTTGGTGCAAAGCGCCGGAAAATTTTGACATTTTAGCCTTTCCGAATTCAATTTTCTGGACACACATTATTGCAACAGAAAAATCAAAAATATGTCTGAAAAATGAGAACAAGTATAGCTCAGCCAGCTGTTCTCTTAAAAATGCAAGAAAAGATTTTTAACTGACTCTGTTTGCATTAGAACGTCGAAAAATCGATCCTTTTGAACGTATGTATCGAATTATTGTAAGAGTGCCGCCAAAAAATGAATTTTATACAGCATGCACTACAAATTTTTTAGCGGCCCTGTGCAGCCGCACAGTTCGCACCCCTAGGCACGGCTATGATGATGCAACCAAGAGAGCAACAGATGGGCTCTATCGATTAGTGCATAATGGCCTGGTGAGCGTGGTAGGCATACCGATACAGCCCGTCTTAGCTCGTCATCGGCTTGAATGCCTTCCCGTCATAGGCGATTGAACCGGAGTTCGAAAGGCGTGCAACTACTGACAGCAGTTACACATTGCATAAATTTTATCGACAGTAAGCCTAGGGTTACGATAATTATACAACAGATCAATGCTATAATCGCAATCTGTCAACTTTTAAAATTTATGACCAAACTTGTGTAAAAGAGACTACATATGTATAGTCATGTTGGGTACACACGAGCGTGGGGTATACACCCCCGCAGACTACTGTGGACCCCAAAATTATATTTTTAGTGAAATTTTGGCGATTTCATCCAAGCGAGAATTTTCTTGTTGCCCATGTATAGTAGTCGATTCTGGGGGTTCAACGCAATCTGCGAAGTGAATGAATGCTTGGTGTCTAAAAACCTGTGCCTGTGCCGTTTCATTCGACTTTGCGGTTTTTAAAAATTTTGAGCGAATACAAGTTCCGTCAAATACGATGGGAAGGATATTTATCTATGCGCAGTGGATATATCGAGCTAAGTGGGTTGAAGTTATAATCGTCGGGAGGCATTACTGCATCATATGTACTAGATGGTTAGATAGAAACTTTACGGATAAGCCATCGTATGACTGATACATTTATAAACTAAACAACAGCGAGAATATGCAGTAGCTGTAGGTACTTACCTATGTATTTAATGCATGCACAAGTCTAGACAATTACGTTTAATAAGCCAAAACTAATTAAAACACGGGAATAATACATAAGGATCCAAATCATTCGTATAGGTATCAATACAGTTCATTTGTTCACGTGAAGCCTTCAATCTTGGCCTTCTGGCGAATATCTAAACAAATAATAAAATAGGCTATAGCGTGACTTTAGATCGGGTTATCATCATACGTAATCTTAGGAGGAAGGTTCAGTCCCCAACCAAAAAAATTTCACTACAAGAACTCGCGATTTTTCGAGTTTCCAATAATTTGCAGAAAATTCGTAGAAAAGGTGCTTTGTTAAAGGCCTTTAGCATTTGCTCAGAGGTGTCAAATTTTCGGCGCTTCAAGCTATATATGTACTCATGTTTTATTTAACTATATTTTATACAATATATCAACTTTCTTAAATTTTTTTAGAATTTTTTAAGTTTTTATAATCTAGAAAGATAGAGCATCGTCAGAAACGCCGAAAAGCGATGTTTTTGAAGCGTAATAGGGCAGCATCAATATTCTGGGAGAGGGCGCAAGATTATTGAAAGGTCAAATATAGTCATAAAACTGATAGTATGGCGAAAAAACACAATTTTTCAACGTTCCTCATCGAGCACTATCCATTGGCATCAAAAAATCGCGTAAAAACAAGTTTGAAAATTGAATTCTGGGGGTTATGCATACCCGCACCCCCCCACGCCCACGTGTGGTAACCACCATGCATGGGCCCAAAATACTTAAAATTCCCCCGACCCAGAATTCCCATGGTGTGTATGTCTGGTAATTATAGTCTGTTTCATGAAGCCTTGTGCTAAGAAAGCCATTTTCGGCGCTAAAAAAGTGGCTGAACAAGCGCTTTCTAAAGTTTAGAGCCAACCACAATTTAAATGCATTTTTTGTTTTAGTCATAAGTACTTAACTAGGTATTGATGAAAACTTTTAAAACTGAACAGAAATAACAAGAACAATAATCAACAGTCAAAAATCAACAAAAAAACAATCGATTAAAATGCAATCGGGTAGCCTTTGCTGTGAATTAGCGCTTGTAAACGAACTGGCATTGAATTGATCAGTTCAGTGCATTTTTCCTTTGGGATCGAAGCCCAAATATGCTTCAATTTTTGTATCATTTCATTCCTAGAGTGTGCACGGAAATTCTGTTTTCTAAGTTCCCCTTTCATAATGCACCAGATATTTTCAATCGGATTGAGGTCCGGGGACTGAGGAGGCCATGGTGATAAAGGAACTCCGTTAGTCACAAAGTACAACATAGTAGCGTTCGCCTTATGTTTTGGATCGTTATCCTGCTGGGGAAAAAATTCCTCCGATGGATTTTTCTATAGCAGTCGCTAAAGAGGAGGTCAAGTGCTCATCGATTAAGTCAATGTACGAAGCGGCTGTGAATTTTGGGCAAGAAGGAACGACAACTAAATCACCAACACCTTGAGCGCCAAATGAACCCCAGATCATAACGCTACCTCCTCCACCGTGTTTGACACTGCCGACCATACAGTCAACGTTATACTTTTCGCCTGAACGTCTACGGACAAAAACCCTCGATTTGGGAGTAAAATAATCGAATTTTGACTCATCAGAAAATAAAACTTTTGACCAGTCAAGAAATGTCCAATGTGCAAAAGTTCGAGCAAAATCAAGACGCTTCTTTCTATTAATTTCGCTCACGAAAGGCTTTTTTACGGCAATTCTAGCAAAAAGTCCAATACGGCAGAGGTGCCGGCTAATTGTCTGCCTTGACACGGATGGTCCACCACCAATAGAAAATTCAGCTTGCAAGTCAGAAGCAGTCAATCGTCTATTTTTCAAGGAAGCTCGCTTTAAATCGCGTAAATCTCGAGTGGACAATTTAGAGGGTCGCCCGGACCGAGGAAGATCAGTAAACGCATCAAAAATATCATGTTTCGAAAGTGCATTTTGAACGGCGTGCCGACTTATATTTAGACGTCCTGCAATTACTCTTTGCGATAGTTTGGCATCGTTAAACATAGAGACGATTTTCGATCGAATGACTGGCAAAATAGACTGAGATTTGCCCATGATAAGTCAGCAGGCAGTGAACAGAATTGAAAACGACTGAAGTTTTCGGAATCAGCGGAAAAAATGACTTAGAAAATTGTGTAATGTGAAAGTCGTTCATTTTAACTTTAAACTTAAAAGCGCGCTTATGACTTGGTCCGATTTCAGACTGCGCGAACAAGGTGGCTCTAAACTTTTGAGCAGCACTGATACATCGAGAGCCATTTCACTAAATTTGATCTTAATACCTAAATAGGCTATAAAAGTGGCTTAGAAGTCTTGCAGTTTACAGCTCGAAAGGACGCTTTTTCAAAAAGTTCTCAAGTACATGCAGAGCAAAGTATGATTGCCGTTGCTACAGTTAGAAGTGTCTTCGTAATTGATTTATATCGATTCAAAAGTGAGATTTATGCACAAGATTTTGTAAAATAAGTATAATCTAGTTTTCAATCCAGCACATAAGATTAGCACGCAAAACAATTTTTTTACTGTAACACTTTGATATTTTTCATCGCTCGATACGCGACCTATAAGAAAAAATTCGCTAGTTACTCTGCCGAGAAGGGAAAAATCAAGTTTTAAAAGTTTTTTTAGCTTTTTCAGCTAGTCTTTTCAGCTAAATTTACAGTTTTTGACTCAGCGCGCGTTCTGAAATAGACGCGTGATGATAGCGCGCGTGTACGCACCATGCACACAATATCATAAGCATATGAATTATACGAGAATAATCTATATTAATATGCTCTACGCGCGTTGAGTCGTAAACGGTCCGATCTAAGCGTTTGGATTGCGTTTTCTTAAAATTAACCAGTGCTTCGCACTGTTTGGGTTGCGTTTTTAAAAGGAAAGCATGTCAGGCAGGATCCGGCGAGTAAGTTGTGAAAAAGCGTTCCTAAATAAAGTCAATCGGTTCTTTATTGTTCAAATTTCATGGCAAGCACATTAGGTAAATAAAATCGCACCTCGGACTCGACGGACTGTACTGCGGCGAACTCGGACTGTACTGCGGCGACGTCGGCGAATAGACGGGCGACGACGGCGTGTATTGCGGTGACGTCGGCGAATAACGCGGCGACGCCGGCGATCCGTCGTCGGCGGCGCTGCCGCACGCCGCCCGACGACGGCGTGTACTGCGGCGACGACGGCGAATAGGCCGGCGACGACGGCGAATAAGCGGGCGACGACGGCGAATAAGCCGCCGGCGACGACGGCGAATAAGTGGGCGACGTCGGTGAGTAGGTGGGCGATGTCGGCGAATAAGTGGGCGACATGGGCGAATAGCTGGGCGACGTCGGCGAGTATTTGGGCGACGACGGCGAGTAGCTCGGCGACGTCGGCGAATATTTGGGCGACGAGGGGGAATAGCTCGGCGACGTCGGCGAGTAGCTGGGCGACGTGGGGCTAAAAATTAAAAATAGCATTACAAAAATAACAATGCGCACCAAACATTAGACTAATCTACTATTTCGGAGAACGGAACACTCGGGGAGGAATCACACTTGGGGGTCCTGTCACACTTGGGGGTTGGACCCCCACAAATTGAAATACATCCCGCAGATTACTATAGACCCTCAGAAGTATATTTTAGTGGCATTTTTGGCGATTTACCCCATCCTGATACCCCTAGAATTTTGGTGCTGCCCATGTATGGGAACCATTATTATAATGACGTAATGTACGATGAAAACGTTTCGATTTTAGAACAAGTTCTCGATAAACAGTGTGTTTCGAAATGATCTCTAGACCAGATACAAAAAATATGCATATATCATTTTGTCGAGAATTTAATTTTGCATTTACTAACGTCTTTGTAACGTTTCTATTTGCAACACGGCATAAAAATTAAAAACGTTTACAAAATAAATTTAGAATATGGCTTGCTCTCCTCTTGCTTTTGCGTGTTTTCCATTCTTGCCTGCCGAAATATGTAATCTTTCACTCAGTACTCAACATTTCTTGAAACATAAGACTATTCAACTCTGAGACAACGATTGTGGCCTGGTATCAGTTCTGACTTGAATCAAATAGGGGATCTGGATCAAATTTTGAGGGACAGAATCGAGACATTAATGCACAAGGAAGCCGGTTAAGGACATTTCCGAATAAAACCTCGAGAAAAATGAATAGGTATCGCATTTCTGCTGGATTATAATTTGATGAAGATTTGATTCAGAAGCTAATGTGTTCCGTATTAGAACAAGCAAGTCAGGTTAGGATATCAATGATAATGAAAATAATCATTAAATTGACGGCATTATTGGATTTTTTAAATTTGTCTCGTTTTTGCGCAACAAGACAATAAAGTGCTGCATCTGCTTAAATGAAACTTACACCATTAAGCGTATAACTGAATTCTCTATAAAATAATATACATATTTAATTTTTTGTATCTTATCAAGAAGTATGTTTTTCGAGGAAGCAGATCATATCCAAAACCCTGTATGTATGTACATATGTATATACAGCGAGCAGCGAGAATAAACAGCTAAAATTGGCTGCCCCAATAAAAGGTTAAAAAGATATAGGTACAGGGTGGTAAAAAACACTATCCGAGTGAGTTTTAATCATATCTCAACAACCAGACAAGGTAGCACTTAGACTTTTTGGATCGAAGGACAAACGTCTACCCTGACACCGCACATGTTCTCTGTATATGCCTTAATAATCTGACAATCAAACTGTTTGAACAAAGCCATTATGTTAAAATTATGCGTCACAAATACTTTAAATTTTCCAGTAACGACATTTTGAATTTTCCTTCACGTTTGCACTGCGCCTCCTGTCACACTTCCAGACGCGCTTCAGACATCCGTACGAGTCACATTTCCAGACGCGCTTCGGTTTTTATTACGGTACGCTAATCATATGAGTATGTAAGTGCGTCGGCATGTTCCAACGTCAATCCCCACATTTTTATTTTTTCCGCCTTAGTTCAGTTATTCGCAATGTAGTGCATTATCACCGATAATATCAGAGTAGGCGCATATTGACTTAGGTTTTTTCTTTATTTTTCGCGTGCGCGACTTATACTTTCTATTCCAATCCAGCTCACGCCTTTTGTTTACTCGTTGTATTACCTCACATGATTGAACAGGCCAGGTATGGCAGTATTTCATGCGTAGGTTTACAATGATTTTTATTTATTTATTTATTTTTTAGAATATTGTTTTTGTCATTGATGTTATTATTATTATCATAGTATATCGATGTAGATTTTATATTCCTGTCTTGCTCTCGCTATCTATTAACTCATTGTATTTCCTCACGTGATTGAACAGGCCAGGTATGGCGGTACTTCACGTGTAGGTTTACAATGTTTTTATTATATCTAAATTTTTTATTTATCTATTTTTTATTTCATTTATTTATTCAATTATTTATATATTTTCTATTAATGTTTCTTTTTTATTATTAATATTATTATTATCACTATTATCATAATATTTATAGTATCTATAATTTTAATTCGTTTATTTATTTATTTATTCAATTTTTTCTTCCTTTTTTTATAATGAGAGGCAGTCTAGCCGCCTAGACTGGTGCCGCTAGGTTGCAGTGACAGTCAGAGGATTAAAGGCACGAAACTGTAGCAACCTAGTTCCTCTCTGATGACCTCGTCTGTTTATATGATTTTTTACGTTCCTTTTTTCTTTCCTTTTTTATGTAAGTTTTCGTTTTATAATCGTTCCTACTTTTTCTGTTTCATTTAGACTTTTGCGCCTCATAAAACATGTAATCTCTCATAATATAATTTTTTTAGGTACACTTGTGCTATTTCACGCGTCCTTTTTGTTTCTTTCTTACTAATAGCATGATGCACCTCTATATCTGTCTTTCTTTCTTTTTTTCTGTTTTTAGTATTTACTTTTTTATTTATCCATCTATTTATCCACTTATTTATTTTTCTCCTCATTTTCTTATTCTTATTTTATTTATTTTTTTGCTTTTTCTCGTATTGATGACTTCTTACTATGTAACAGGGGCGGATGAGGGGATCCCCCAGCCAAAGTCGGACGATCCCCTCATCCTCCCAAAGCCAGAAAGTTTTTGCTCCCCCAATTTTTGGGAAAAAATCAGAATTTTTTGGCTGTTTTTGGGCGTTTTTTTGGCCGTTTTCGACCAAAAATTGGAGGTCATCACCCCCACCCAAATGGCCAGGAACCTCCCAATTTCAAGCTGTTATATACATGTATGCGTGGCACTGTATATTTTCAAAACACAATGAAAAAGCGTTCGGTAGATGTTGCGCATAAGTTGCCATATTTCAAGAAAT
This sequence comes from Mermis nigrescens, assembly GCA_036768485.1. NCBI lineage: Eukaryota > Metazoa > Nematoda > Enoplea > Mermithida > Mermithidae > Mermis > Mermis nigrescens. The sequence continues at coordinate 22,463,612 of JAVLUZ010000142.1, read as the reverse complement.
ACAAAAAAAATCCACAGTGCAGATGAACGGTTTTGCGGAGAAAGTCAGTGCTGTTTGTGCGTCTAGCCCAAATGCCATTTGAAATGAGTAAAACACTACGTAAGCATGTTAACTGAGTTACAATCATAGCTCTTTTAGAGTCTGTATAGAAGAGTATAGGAAAACTGAATTAAGGTAGAAAGTGACGTTACAACGAATTTTCGCAGCATTTTTACTCCGTTGCTTCAGCTTAATGAGTCTCTGTTGCAACGAAGTAAAAAGATAGATTGAATGAGCGCATAACTGGGGGAAGAAAACAGATTTACCAACAGATTGCTCGTCGGAAGCACAATATTTTTGTCAAAATCATGCAATTTTAAAAAATTAGCATACGTAATTCATACGGGATTGCATGCATCCATGCGAGATTCTGAACATGTCTGGTAAACTTCCTCTCGTTTAAAAAAGTTAGGCGCCTAGCTGCTGTGGTTCTGGATCTATGAAATAAAACGTAGATTAGTATTTTTTGGACCGCCCCGCTATATCAAACACGCGTTTTTTATTTCTTGCGATTCCGCATTTTTTTACTCAGAAACAGGATATTATTCCGAAAATATCGACTACATTCATCTAAATATACATGAGCGTAGGGAAGTGATGGGGGTATTACCCCCGAGCTTTGAAAAACAGATAGCTATACAGCGATTTTGGCCGGAAAATCATTGCTGTATAGCCTTTTTTGGGCTCAGAAAATTAGCTATACAGCCTGTTTGGGCTCAGAAAACTAGCTAGGTGGTCTTTTTTGAGCACAGAAATGCTATTCAGTTGTCTTTTCTGAGTTTTAAAAGCATATACAGCAATTTAATCGACTCTAAAAGGGATTAGTAGCCATTTTTAGTCCAAAATGGCTATGTCATAGCTATGTATGTTTGTGAATCCAAAAAGGCTATATAGCTAGTTTTCTGAGACCAAAAAGGCTCTGACCCCAAAAGTACTATAGAGCCGTTGTTGCGAAGCACTATAGCTATCTAGCATTTCTTGGTCCCCCGAAAGTTTGACCTTGCGCACCTATGTATCTAAACATTCTCGTAACGTACGTTATACATAGACTGATACATATTGAGCATAAACGATATAACGTACTACTACAAGAAGACTAGTATAAAAAATGTTCAAAACTTTAATGATATTTTGGTCGGGCAAGCAGAAAAAAATACGAAAAACTGACCTATAACTCGGACTAGTCGGCGAATAACTCGGACTCGTTGGCGAGTAACTTGGACTCGTGGGCGAATAGCTTGGACTTGTTGGAGAATAACGTGGAGAAGTTGGACTGCAAAATATAAAAATAAGCGAACGAACATTAAACACGATGTAATGCAACGCTATTTCACCCCGACATCCTTTCATGCCGGAGACTGAATTTACATTTAGTGACAAAACTGGAGGAAAATCTTCCTGCATCGAACATTTCACATCTTGCAAGGGTTATAAAATTGTGGGAAGGAATCATTCAAAAAAAGAAACAATGTGCTGAATTAAACATGTGAGTCAATAAAGTCGTTGCCCGTCAGAACATGCCATTGAAGCAAACGCTACACTGACTACCAGGAAAGTCACAATATGGGCTTCGAAAAACTGGTAGCTATACAGCGATTTTGGCCGAAAAACCATTGACATGTATATAGCCTTTTTGGGCTCAGAAAACTAGCAATATAGTCTTTTCTGAGCTGAGCAATACTATATGGTTGTCTTTTCTGAGCTTTAAAACGATATATAGCCATTTTATCGACTCCAAAAAGAGCTATAGCTACAGTGCCCGCCACGAATGTTTTCGTTTTAATATGCTCCATAGGATGATAGAGCTTGTTAAAGCTTATATGTTTAACACGTCGGTCGTGCGTGAGCGGAAATAGGACCGACGTGTTAAAGATATAATGCTAACAAGCTCTAGAAGCTTCTGTATTAAAGCGTAAACATTCGTAACGAGTAGTGTATTATAGTCCAAACAGGCTTTTGTATTCGGCAAAGATTATTCTCGATGTACAAAGACTTTTAGGGACCGTCTTTGTACTTGTACAAAGATTTTAGGACGAACAAAAATTGCAAAAAAGGACTAAAATTCGCATAAATTTTCGGCGCTTCGTGACTAAATGAGTATTTGTGTGTTCTAAATATCTTTGCATTGGCAGAGATTGCATTTCAAAAGGAAAAATGTCAAGTTTTTCAGCGCTTCGCGCCGTTATAAGACGATTCTTAGTGATTTTTGCCCTCAAAGAAAAAGAAATTAGCTAAAATACACTACCAAAGGTCGAACAACTCTGTTTTTACCACACCGAAATCGCTACCGTACCACATGATAGTACCCAAAAATTTGTGTGTACAAAATGTACAACGACTTTTGGGGACCATCTTTGTGCATGTACAAACGGACCTTGTACAAAAATACACTGTTGTTAGTCCATAGCTATGTTTGTGAGTACGAAAAGGCTATTTATTTGCTGAAATTGCTCAAAAACGATTGGTTTAAAGGGATACCATTATTTCTTCACTATAAAACCGTTTTCTACGAAACACATAGCTATCAACCGATTTTCAGTTTTCAGCCCCCCTTAGAGTTCGACCTTGCGCATCTATGATACATACATATCTGCAATTAATCGATTAACTTGACCATGATCAGCACAAAAAAGCTTAAAATTCGGACGATTAGAAAAACGAACATTCATAATATGTAGACAAAATAAAATAACAAATGATAAAGTGGTTTTCTTAAAAATAAACCGCAAGTCAACAGGTTTCACAGCGGTAAAGACGAACCTATAGCCAGGACTCGTTGGCGAATAGCTCGGCGACGTGGGAGAATAACTGGGCGACGTCGGACTGTAACTCGGTGAAGTCGGCGAATAACTTGGACTGGTCGGCGAATAGCTCGGCGATGTCGGGCTGTAACTCGGAGACGTAGGACTGAAAATATTAAAAAAATTTCGTAACGATAGACATTTCATCCACACGGATTTTTATGGATTAAAATCACAGGTGCAGAGTCAGGTTGGCCGAGGAGGGGTAAAATCGAATTTTTGGGGCCAGGGAGGGGTTAAATCCGGGTTTTCTATTACGTCAAATTGAGTTCTGAGCTATTTTTACGTCGAAATTGTTTGTAAAAACAATATTTTGGGCTCAAATTGCTCGATAGTATCTAGCATTTGAATCCTTCAGCGGGGTAATACCAGCGCTTTTTTTGTACAAGGTCCGTTTGTACATGTACAAAGATAGTTACTAAAAGTCTTTATACATTTTGTACACATAAATTTTTGGGTACTATAATATGGTACATTAGCGATTTTAGTGCAACAAAAACAAAGTTATCGACCTTTGAAAGTGCATTTTAGCTGATTTCTGGGTTTCTGAGGGCAAAAAGCACTATTAATCGTTTCAAAACGGCGCGAAGTGCCGAAAAATTTGGCATTTCTACCTTTCAAAATGCAATTTCTGACATTATAAATATATTTAGAACACACAATTACTCATTTCGGTGCAAAGCGCCGAAAATTTCTGCGAATTTTAAATCCTTTTTGCAGTTTTTGTCTACCCAAAAATCTTTGTACATGTACAAAGACGGTCCCCAAAGTCTTTGTACAAGGGAAAATCTTTGCCGCTCTGAGCTAACCCCTCCCTCATGCATGTATGATTAAAATTAAGCGACAAACTCTACCATAACAAGCATCTTTTTTTCGTGTGATCGATAACAAAACTTGAATTCATTAGTACCCTCTACCAAACATGCAGAGGATAGAAATTCTGGGGAGCAAGCTGAAATAATAAAGTGCATTTTTAAGCTCATAAGCGGTGGATTCGAGTCGGAGACAAAGTTTTTCGGGTTTTTTTTGTAACGACGCGCTCTATCTTTTTAGAGCATAAAACAAAAAGATTCCGAAAAATAAATAAATTTGAACAAAGTATCGTCGAAAATGAGTATATGGCGCGAAGCGCCGACAAAATCTGATACCTTTAAGCAATTATGTATATAGCTAAAAATGCTTTAAACACCACCTTTTGTACGAATTTTCAGAAACTTTTGAAAAATCGCGAATTCCAGGTGGAGGTGAAAACTTTCCTGTGGGGATTTGATAAATCCCCCAGATCATGTATGCTCTTTAAAGAACTGTTACTGCGATAGACTTTCGCTCAAATTAACGAGAAATGATCGATAACTAACGATGATCGACACCTGGAATGATGGGCCAGCGTTACGTAAGTACACACTTCAATATCTGTTGTGCTCATAGCATTGTGCGTAATTAAATAAATGAATTAAGAAAGAAAAAATAATAAATTTTTTATAAATGTTCAGGTAGACACGTTTTCGCTGATGCAATGAACTTTCCATCTCTTTCTTCTTTGAAACAAATGAAACAATAAAGTCACCTGTAGCTTGGACTCGTGGGCGAATAACTGGGACTGGTTGGCGAATAGCTGGGACTGGTGGGCGAGTAGCTGGGGCTGGTGGGCGAATAACTCGGGCTGGTGGGCGAGTAGCGCGGCAAACTTCCGGCGCCGCTGCCGTATCGAGGAGACGTCGGCGAATAGCCCGCGGAGGCCAGACCCGAATAATTGCTGCTCGCCGGAGATCCGGGCGAATATGCGGGCGAAGTAGGCGAATAAGTCGAACCTGATCAACATTCTACTTACACTTTTTACACTGAAGTGTAAAGAAAACACGACTGTCATGAATAGAAAATAAAAATGAAAATTACTCTTGATAATATACTATCGGACAAAATAATGACGATAGGCGTACATACACTGTCAAAAGCATACATGCACATAGGGAGGGGTGAGAGAGGGATTATAACCATACGTAGAAAGCAAGAAAATTCTAGGGAGACAGGATGGGTAAAATTGCCAAAAATATTACTAAAAATAGAATTCTGGGGTCTACAGTTATCTGGAGGAGAACTTCTGGGCAGTACAAAATCCCCTCCACGCCCACGCGTGGGTATTACCCTCCCGCAGAAGGGTCCAAAAGTTAGTAGGTAGCTGTCGAGCAGTTTGAGCCAAACATACTATATTTTCAAGCAATTCTGAAGCAAAATTAGCCAGACACGCGATTAACTGTAGTAAAAATCTTTGATTTTAAACCTCCCTGAGCTAAAAATATCGGTTTTCCTTATCCCTGACCAGCCTGACCTTGTGCATCTATGGTCAAAAGTTATGGGAGGGAGAGGGGTAAAGTGAAAGATTTTGTATTTAATGTCTTATTTTCGTTCTAGCGATTTTTATAGCTCGCTATGTTGTTTCGGGACAAGATCTGTAACTAACAACTGTTTCGAGTTCTTACCGATATTGCGTCTTGAAAATACAGAGGGAATTAGCATTTAAAGATAGAACCGTTTTTCACTTTTTCATAGTTACGGTTCGAGCAATAAATTTTAGTGCAGAAATGGCCCGAGAAAGCACGCTTTTCAATACCTGGTAGGCTCAGTGTGCATGTGTGACGATAAGAGTGTTATCTGCCAAGAAATACCAGCCAAAAATGCGCAGGCGACTTAGTACTTACGCTTCAGACGTTGTAAATAAAAATAAAACGGAAAATGTACGAGCAGTACACCGCATCCAGGAAGGCAAAAGGGAGATTCAAAAATTTTCAGATTAGAAACTATACACGTTCTTGTGTTCCCTAGCGTTATAACAATCAAATTTTCGGCGCCTCGCGCGATTAGTTTAATTAAGATTCAATACTTATTTCATTTTTTCAATAGTTTTGACTACATAAAATTTTGTGCATTTCTTATGTATCTTCAGAAAGGTGCTCAATTGCGCTTAAAAGGATAAAAACCATTGAAAACTTCCAGCGCTTTGCGCCAGATATAATTCCGCATCGAATGACTTCATAGAGTTGCAAAATTCCGTTTAAGATGACAAAAACGTCGAAAAATTTTAATTACAGCATTACTCATATTAAGAATGTAGCGAAATTGAGCTTAAACGGAATAAAACGCCAAAGTTTCTGCCAAATCATTTCCTTTTACGTTCTATTACTACACGAAACAGGTTAAAAAATGTCATTCTGTTGCGTAAAATTGCTTAAGAGCGCATTAAAACGTCATAGAAATTTTTGGCGATTCCTGAAGCAGATTTTAGATATCGGGCTGTGTACGAGTGTACAGAGTTCAGCATTCAAAAACGAGCTAAGGCTAGCATAAAAAGTTTGGAAAAACACGATAAACATACAATCTATGCAAGTACGTTATGCATTCTACGCACAACCAACTCACGATTCACTAATATTCTTGAGCTTGTCGATTTTATGAGTCAGAGCACGTAACGCCCGGGCATTCGACTTTACTCTTAATCTCGAAAACACTCATTATTACGAATATAAAAATAAAGTGACAGAAACAAACTGACGCCATATTTAAAAGGAAGTAAAAAATACAAAAAAGGCAGCGATGAAGCTGAAGTATGTAAAAGCATAAACATGTACATAAAAGACACAAAGTATATGTAGTAGGTACCTAACATGTAAAAGCTCAAATTTTTGTATGGGACTAACCGACATATCCGGAGAAAGGAAGCAAATGTACATCAATGATAGAAATGTCAAGAAAGACACCTATGTAAAAGGCAAGTTTACATATGCCCAAAAGTCGAGAACTGATGGGGGAATTCAAAAATTAATTTTTTTGGGGACGGCCAATCTTGAATAGGGATGCCCAAATCCCTTTTGTTATGTACATATATACAGGAGTTGCGCAGAATTTTTTCAGGAAATCGGTCCAAAATTCGGGGATCCTACATATATTTCGGAATAAAATCGGCGGTATGCAAAACAAAGCGCTTTTTTCTTTTTACATATATATATACATATGTAGGCTATGAGCAGTGACGTTTTTGACCGCGTTCGAGACAAGCTTATATAAAAAATAACGATCCTAACGGTTCAAAGCGCCGGAAGTTCTGCGATTTTTTGATAAAAAAGATGCCAATTCTCATCATTTTCCATGCAAGCATTTACCCATGTGTATGGTTGTACATAGACATATAACAGCTAAAATTTTGAAAAGGGAGGGGCATTTTATGTGAGAGGGGAAAATGAAATATCTTCAATTTTTGGCTAAAAAAGCACCTAAAATAGTCTAGAAAAGAAAGCTTTATGTAAAAAAATGGGCGGGTAAGGAGGGTAAAAAATTTCAGTCTTCGGTGGAATATCCCCAAACCACCTGTTACGTACATGTATGGCCGAACATACCCATTCCTCCGCCAACTGGACTCAAAGGAGAAGCGCCGCCGTATGGACTTTGGCCGCCGGCCGGCGAACCGGGCGACCAACCAGGTGAATAAGCCGGCGAAAATCCGCCCGCATCCGACTGGGCAGCCGGCGAAAATGAGCCGCCGCCCGAAGGCGTCATGCCGACGGCAGGCGACCAAGTGGCGCCGTAAGCCGGCGTCGCCCCCGAAGCCCAAGGCGTCACCGCCGGCGACATAAAGCCGGCGTGATGCGACGCCGGACTGGCGCCAGCGGCGTAAAATATGCTCGCACGAGCTAAAAAAATTAATCCTTCTAAAAAACGATATGCAGATATAGCACAATGATTGTAGGCAAAATACTAACGAAATCCTGCAATTAAAACAGAACGTATGTACATACATAGTATCAATTTAAATGCGTTCACAGATTGCAAAAATAATATCGTGTTGCGTAATAGGAAAATTATTCAATTTTTGTTTTTATTTCTTAATAAAAGTTGTTGCTTAAAAGCAGATGTAGCCAGAAAAACCGTCAAAGCAACATGAATGCATACAAGTAATATGATGCTGTTCATACATGCAACGGCTCGAAATTAATGGGGGAGGGCTGAATGACCATCAATTTTTGTCCAAAAACGATCAGAAGACGCCTAAAAACGACCGAAAAATTCATTTTTCGGGGAAGGGGTCAAACATTTTATGGCTTTGGGGGATTGGGGGACCTCCGATTTTAGGCAGGGGATCTCCCATCCCACTTTTACATGTATGATGCATTTTATGTTTTAAGGAAAAGGCTCAGTACTAAGGGGAATACGCAAACAAGAATAAAAAGAGTCAATCGAGCTATTTTTAAAAGAAACTTAATGTCATACAGCTGCTTTGACGAGAGCAATGTGTTGTACGATTCCCGTGAAAAAATCTGAAACACTTAAGAATACAGAAGTTTTCCGGCATATGTACATATGTTATAACACACGACGTCGTTGTATGTTTTGCACTGCTGTGTTAAACGTATGACGAAGTTCTATTTTACAACACATGCAGGTGAAGCAATCCTTAGCAAAAGCTAAGGACTCTTAAGTGTTCAAATTTCGTGGCGAGCACTATGCATACATACATGAGGACAATGCCTGTCCTGTTTGCAGATACCAGCTTATCAAAAAATCAGCGCTCAGACATGCTGAAGACATTCGAACATGTTTTTAGTAGAACAACATCTCACTAATGCTATGTAAGATTTTCAATTACAAACTTAATTTATCAATTTTTTTCTATTCCAAAATTAAGCTTATTGATAAGAAAAATTTTCCAAGAACAATACTTCGCCGCTTTGATTACACATTTAACTCACCAGTCGGTATTTCCATTCCCGCCTTGCATTTTTCAGCGTCTAACAGCAAGTCGAAACAACCTGTTCCTATTTTAGCGAGTTGGCCCATAATGATGTTTTCTGATACACCTTTCAAAGTGTCCAGTTCAGCGTGTCCGGCCGCTTCCATCAAAATATCGACCTAAATATCGCATACAATGATTACAATTCGTTTAATAAATGTACTTAGCGGAAAAATAATGCTATTCGTAAACTTAAAAAATAATGTTACTCAACACTGAAGTTTTGCGATTGGATTGATATGGAAATTTTTCACGAAGAGACAGATGAATATGTAATACATATAAAGTACAATCAAACAGCAAAAACTGCCATGTACCGTTTCTTCGAAACTGCATCGCATCAAAGGGCCCGTCTCCTGTCTATTGATTCCATGACGTGTTATTGCCATCAAGTGACCTGAACATAGTGAATGAAAATATAGAACAATAAATCGAGATTATACAGTGCAAAGGTAGAGCTATATACGCAAAATGTACATATGCGCATACCGCATGTACTACCTTGGCGGGATGATATATTCTTTTGTCAGGCCAATGACAGAACTACTTCTACTGCTGCCACAGACAGAACGTCCAGTTTATCACATAATTATGCACATTTGTGATACCATTATGCATATTTTTCCTCAACATTATGCATGTCGTAGAGGATTCATCGTTCATAATGATTTGAGCGATAAATCATACCGCTGGATTACCCCAGAACACATATAAGGGTAGACAAATAATGTAAAAGCTATGTATAATTAAAAATAAGCTTTTAAAAATTTTAAGTACAAATCAGACGAGCTCAAGCTGCACAAACAGGGCGGAAAACCGTCAGCTGAATTCATATTTAGAACAGATTAATTTTAAATGTGTAAATGACTTGACTAGGCTACCCTTACAAAGAGAAAGATCACACAGCCAGTTTTTTGATACTTGAATTCAATGCATACTGACTGGGAAATAGCCGGAGCTCAAGCCCGTCGGACTATGGCCTTCCAAATGTTCGTCGGTCCCCTAGTTTGGCTGGAAATGTGTTGAAAACACGATTTTGTTTGACTTTCAACTGTTTTTTTTCCATTTTTCAAATTCAGCTCATCTATTGGACCCTTTAGCCCGCCTAGCTTTTGTTGAAATGAGCTATTTCCCAGGTGGAATTTAATGTTGTCTATTTTTGGGATAATCAAAGGAAATAAGGGAGTGAGTATGTTGCTTTCAATACATTTAAAATACGCGGTGTTAGTACCTTTGGCAGTCATGACATCGCACAACAGAGCCAAGTGACGATAGTTGACATAGCTACCATCAAAACTAATGACGTGGTAAATCTCCCGTTCAATCGACTTTCTAACCGCTTCAATACCGAGTACCTAGAGAAATAAGATCGTAATCGAAAGTACGTAAACATCAAACTCTAGAGGAGCATGTAGGGTAGCAGTAAATTTTAAGCGCACGCATCTGATTCCCAAAACAGCGACAGAAGCAACTTAAGCATACACTTAAGCAGGTGGGGGATCCCCCACCAAAAGTTGGTCGTCCCTTCATAGCCAGAATATGTTTGACCCACCGGCACCCCCATTTTTAAGGAAATATTGCGTTTTTGACTATTTTTTGGCCGAGAATTGCAGGTCGTCTACACCCTTCCTTGAAAATGGCTGAGAACCACAACCTACATTTAGAGATGTTACATAAGCATTCATTAGACAAAACATTAGCTGTGGACTAAATCGGAGTCTGGTAAATACATATAAACGTAAATAGTTTTAATGACAGACTTCACGTTTATATCACGATTGACAAGTTTTTCACACCCAGCAAGACTCCTCCTGAAACCGAAATTCAGAAGACCTGAAAAATCTACCAAATAAAATATCAAAAAGTGATTTGCTACAATACCAAAAGAAATTAGCGTCACTTAATATGATATGCATCATAGATGCACACGGTCAAAAGTTCTGGGGGGTATAAACCGAGTTTTCTTGGGGGAGGGGGTAAACGATTGATTTGTACGACTAATTATGGCGCTAAAATCATGAATTTACATTGATTTTTCAAATATTTTTTATTTTTATCGTTCCTTAACCCCCCCCGTCAAAACCCGTAAAAATGCTTTCATTCGTCATATTTTAGTCTTCTTGAATATTCGTGATTAAGTTTGCATGAAAACAAACGATAATAAGAATGATGGAATGACTTGGACCGGTCTTGGTTCGCAAATGGCCTCAAGGGATAGATAAGCTTTCAAAAGTTGTGGTAGGGGGACACCCCCTCCCAAACCCCCCTCCCCAGGTGTGCTTGTGTGATATGCATTTACAACTTACTGCAAGTGCATTATATGTGTAGGGTACGTGTATATGTAATTTGAAGATTTCAGAATAAAGTCAAATTTAAATTTATGTAAATCAAAAGATTTTGCAAATACTTCGAAAATTTCACAAATATGATTGCTCGTCGTGCGACGAGGATCGACGTCTTTGTCAGACAACACTTTCAACAGACTCGTTCCATCAGTTTCGAGGGACCATTCAACGACCGATTTAAATTCGCCGTCAGGCGTAATGACTATACGCTTTTTGTCATCAGTCGTTTGCCGATTCATATAAACCTTTATAAAAGAAACAAGCTTACAAAATGTAACCCTAATAGTAAAAAACCAATTCATTTTACCAAATTTGCAACCTTATTGACTAGAAGATCAAACAAATTGATTTGATCAACGAATTATATAAAATAAGAGCCGTTTCAATTAAAAACACAAATTCTGAGATAATGAATTGATACAATAAGATGCAGTATTTCAGCTCATAATGAAGCAATTAAATTCCGTACCTTCGAGATGGCTTCAATGCCTTGAAGCGTCATATCGGACAATAAATTGGCTTCCATTACTCGTAAGAAGACGTCGTCTTCCATTTTTTCAACCTGTTCTTCGTCCGCCTGAGATGGAATGGAATTAACGATAAAAAACCAGGGAAAAACTTGAGACGTATGTACATAAAACATACATACATATAACATTCCGGAAGTGAGCCACTCAATAATTTCCCAACAAGCCAGGAAAAGGAAGGAGGAAGTAGGGGTAGCTGCCCCCGTCCCGAAATAAAAAATCATTCCTCACAAGAGTCACATTATGAAAAAACGAAAAATTTCCGGATTGCATCTAAAACACCACTAAAACTTTTTTTGAGCTATGTATTAAATGCAGATTTTTCCGGCATTGCTTATGTTTAAGTGTCGTCTTATAAACCACTAAAATTTGAGTTACACAGATACGGAGAACATATCAAATGATTCCGGTACTTTGCACTGAAATTAATCATTTTCTGTGTTATTTCCTTTGCCATGCACAAAGCACATAGATTTCGTATAAAGATAAAACTTAAGAGATTGATTATGCACTGATTGATAAGAAATCAAAACATGCATACAGATACTTAAACGATAGATTTTTTGTTTATGTACATATAAGCATAAGATAAAGTACAAAATTTTCGAAAATTGTACTCACTTTTGTATATAACTCGCCGAAAAAAACTGAATGCCTTTGATTATCACCCCCTGATGGCCCTCAAAATATTTGACATCAAAATTTTTGCTATCCCCAAAATGAAATACTGGCTACAGGACTGCGTGTACGAGTACATACACGCAATTAAAATAAATATTCTCTATCAGCTTGCCTCGGTAATTTTTTCCTCGCCGTTGTTAGAAATCCGTAACCGGAAAACCAATTTTTCCGCATTATCATCCGTGTAAATGACGTGCAAGTCATCGCCGAAGTTCTGATGAATTTTGTCGGCGATGGACTCCATCGTCAGTTTCTTATCAGTCATTCTAAAAAATATTAAGTAAATGATTAATCTTAAACAAGTTGTACGCCTTGTTACTGAGATCCTACAGATCATGCAGCTTTTTACTGATATTGAGTAGGTACATATGTACATATGCATGTGTGTAGTGCATAGTTTCCTGCGTCGAAAGTTCAGTTAAAGGGTTAAATTCGAAAATTCGGGAGCACAAAATTTAGAGTTCTGGTTTTTTTTGCAGGTCAAATATGAAAAATGATTAAAACATCCTATATGGAATATTTTAACGCGGAAAATTTCTATCCAAATCATACTCGTTTCGTCACTTTTATACATACATACATAAGTAAAATATATGAGAATTCATCAAAAATTTTGACTTTTCAGATGATTTTAACTTCGTTTTAGGCATTTTATAGGTAAACAAAACTGAAACGTACTAGTTGGCACGAAGCGTCAAACAAAATTTGATATCTCTGCTAGTTTCGTTTCCGAAAATCATGCAGAAAATGTTGGATAATTCAAAATCATCTGTCAGTGATTCGAGTCTTGGACCCTGAGGTAGAGGTAATACCCCTAACTCCTCTATGAGAATGTGTAATATGCACAGACGGTTAAAAGTTCTAGGAGGAATAAATCGAGTTTCCCTGAGGAGGAGGTACATATGTGTACTTAATTTTGCTTTTGAACTTCAAATTTTGATACTTGATTTGCTGTATTTTATCCTTCAGAAATTTTTGTAGTTAAATTTGCATGAAATAAATAATAAGTGCGCTGCAATGATCTGTAACATCAAATATATTCAAAATAATGGCAGAAAAAAGTCTGGATGAACGAATTGAACATTCTGCACTTCCAAACGTTTCCAACAGCAAATTTACCAACCGAGATTGCTAATTAGAACTTGAGCTCGGAACGGTCAAAGCATATATGTAACGGCTCCAAATTTCGGTTGGGGGTACCCGGCCACTTTTAGGGTCGGGAATAGGTTTTATCGATTTTTCCTATCCTCCAATTTTTCGACAAAAATGGCCAAAGGAAACCAATTTTTTCCAAAAGTCGGTAAGGGGGTCAAAAATTTTCGGGCTTTGGGAGGATGGGGGGACGACCGGCTTTGGGTTAGGTATCTCCCCACCGCCGTCTTACATGTATGGTCGAAAGTAGAGATGTGCCAGGCCCCGGCAAAAACGATGAAAAATTAATGAAAATCGAACAAAATTAATCTTTTTTTTGCCTAATTACGCAACATAATATTTATTTATTCGCAAAAATAAGCTAAATTTCGTTAAAATTAAGCTTAGGCTACTGTTGTGTTTCGCTTCAGGTAATCCAATCATCAAGATTTGAGTGAGCATTGAAACAATTCGATACATTCTTGAATAGCTTAGCTCAATTAACAATTTTTATTGCGAAAATAAGCACGTTTGACCGATAATTCTTAGACAATAAAGTTCAAAATGCAAGGGACTTTCACCAGTGTCTGTAAAATTGTTTTATAAATCGATGTATGTACTTATGTACCTTAAAAAATGCTAGGGTACGGCAACTTATTTTATCATCCAGATAGAATTCGTTTGCTTTAATATATGCGATTTTTCACTAATTTCGGGCGCTGTGTGCCAAATAATAGAGCAAATGTCTTCATTTTTGTGTGGTTTTCAATTAATTTTTTAAATATTGTTTTAATTTGATTATGCATGTTCCCTAATCTTGGTAAATGATTTTTCGTCGTACAAGCATTTTTCGCCCCCATGATTTTGTTGATATTCTAGAGATAAGTTTTTCAAGCGTGTAGTTAATCTCTGAGTTACTTATTTCTCGTACATTGCAATCGTAATCTTTTGTATTGTACTGTTTTGCTCGTCTATTTCTTTCATCGAATCAGCATAAATACTATAGAAAAGTCATATTCTGTTCAGCTTAGTTTATTGTTTTCTATGCCTAACAGCTATATTCACAATTATTTATTAATTTTTTGTTTATTTCTCTTTTATCTGCTTACTTTTAAGTCTTTAATTCATCAAAGCAATATGTAATTGCTTACAATAGTAATACTAAGATGTTAGGTCAGTATAGAAATAATGTGGATGCTTGGTATAGCTTAGTAAGTATAGGGTATATGTTTTGTACAGGCCCGGCCAGGCCCGGCCCGGCTAAAAGAGCGGCCCCGGCACATCTCTAGTCGAAAGATATACAAATGATAAAAATTTTGATTCGAACTTGCTGAACATGAATAGACAAAGGGATTCAAATGCGAAAAATTATCCAATTGGTCTCTCTCTCTAATAACATAATTTTTATACAACAATCGCAACTTAATTTCAGTCCCAAACGATCGTTAAACTTTACGAAGGGTTACTAGATGAGTTCTTTCAGAAAATATGGATCAATAATTAAAAACAGGCGCATAGCTGTGGTGGGATATGGGGAGGGGGGGGCAAAATTTTGGAAGTACGAGTATTTTTCGCAAGTGTCCTCCGAAGGAAATAATTGAAAGTCCTTGAAGCGCATTTGAAAGCATACTTTTGAGCCTATAAGCCCAAAATTTTCCTGGGCTCGGCGCCTGATTATTTTATTTTGTATAAATTTTGTCTTCTAAACAGCCCGAGTTTGAGTGAGACATGGCCACTTTGCGAAAATTTCCTGGTTCTCAGCACAAAATTATTTGTGTCCCACATTATTTTTCTTTGCAATGGCTACAAAACAGGTGAAACACAGGGTGCTTATATCTTAAGTTTAGAAATCATTTGTGTAACCATTTTATACAACTCGTTGTTTTTGAATATGATTAAAATCAAATGTTTTGAAAATTCAAAAAAAATTTTTCCAATGTATAGAGCTTACTGAGAAACGCTCAAAAATACCATTATCTTCGCCCAAGTACTAGCAGTTGATATGATATCTGACTCCAAAACTTCTACCCTCCCCAGTTCACAGGGCCAGCTACGTGCCTGATCAAAAATCGAATATTATTATGTATGACAAACTTTTTGCGGTCCAATTCAACACGTAGCAGCCATGGTGATGCTCGTGTCGGGTCAAAATCGGGCATTTCGTAGAAAATATTGACCCATTCTTGATCTTCGGATATAACGGTATTTTTCGGGTCAGGGTCGTAATAGATGGCCGTGTTAGCCGTAACCTTCCGAAGAGTTGCGTGCTCCAGACGGCATAGAACGTCCTAAAAGCGCATGATGATGTAATCCAAAACGCATCGTTGGCAGGCACGTACATAGCTGGCCGTCCTATTTTGTATTGGGGGGCCAACACCAATTTTGGGGGGACTAAGCCCAAAAAGAGCACAAAATAACGTTTAAAAAGTCCTATTTTTCCGAATTTTCTGAATTTTGGGGGGTCCGAATTCCTCCATTCCCCCAGAGATATACTACTCGCCACGAATGTTTACGCTTTAATAAGCTTCTAGAGCTTGTTAGGGTTATATCTTTAACACGTCGGTCCTATTTCCACCCACGCACGACCGACGTGTTAAACATATAAGCCTTAACAAGCTCTATCATCCTATGGAGCACATTAAAACGTAAACATTCCTGGCGAGCACTGTACGTGTCTGATCGTTGGAATCAGACGAATCAATTTTACGTGTACATAAGTTCGATAGAAGTGCGACTTTACTCCGTATTTCAAGTTTTGGGTTTTTGTAGTCACCGTAAAGGTGATAAAATTGTTTTGTTCTACTTTGGAACTTCTCTGTTTCGTGAGTCATAATTAGAGAAATTTATTGTGATATGGACAGTAAGGATAACAAAATTTTTGACGCTCTCATTCAACTTTCCAAAATATGTATGTAATACATACATAGACACCTGTCATTAAAATAGCCACAAATTCAAACTAAAACAGTAAAAGTATTACATTTTTATAATTTTTTTATCGTCAGAAACCCATAAATTACCTGATGAACATTTCCAGATGTCAAAAAGCACAAATTTACGTTAAACACGGAATATATCATATTACACTGCACTAGTCTTAAATTACACACATTTATGTACATATGTGCGGACGTAACGAATGCGTAGACTTTTGAGTAGGTACTTTCTTTGTACATGTACATATAAACGGACCTTGCACAAAATAAAAAATCAATGAAGTACTCCAATAGTTCATTAGCATAGCCGATGACGCAGCCTGATTTTTTCGCTATTGAAAAATTAAACAAATAGAAAATAGTTCAATAGTCAATGGTGCAACTGGGCTCTAATTGAGATACAAACATCCGCAGGACCTCATTTAAAATCACTTTACACCAATTAAATTTAAGTCTGTGCTAATATAACAAAACGTCCACGCTTACTTTAGCCTTTTCGGCATCTCGAGCAGCCTGACCCACTAAGTAGACAGTTAAACTAGGAGTTTTGGGTCGCTTGCTGACATTGATAATCTCTTTGAGGCGAGGAACGCCCAATGTCACGTTTTTTGATCCGACGCCAGCGTAGTGAAACGTGTTCAGCGTCATCTGAGTAGCCGGTTCGCCCAAAGATTGAGCAGCCAGAGGACCAACCATTTCACCAGGTTGTGCCTATGCACGTTAGGATGAGAAGAAAAACCATTTACCATACAATTCATATTTGCACTGAGGGCATACATGCACATAGGGGTGAGAGGGAGGGGGTATAACCATACGTGGGCAGCAAGAAAATTCTGGGGGGGTGCAATATTTTTTTGAAGGTCGAAAAATGGCCTTAAAAATGGTGGTATGGCGATAAAAACACCATTTTTCGACGTTTCTCATCAAGCACTATCCACTGGCATCAAAAATTGCGAAAAAAACGAAAAAATTTTCAAAAATTGAATTCTGGGGGGGTATTTTGATTTCTGGGGGGTATTTTGGTTTCTGGGGGGGTGCATACCCCCCAAACCCCCCACGCCCAGGTGTGGGTATAACCCCATGAAGGGTCAGCCGTACAGGTATTGTCCGGCGATTTTGAGCGGATGAAACGTTTTTTTGCATCATCGTTAAGGTCAAAAGCAGTAAAAACGTCAAAATTTTACTAAAGCTTCGCCGCCATATTAGTACTTGTAAGTACTTTTTACTCAAAAAGCGCCCAAAATTGATAAAATTTTGCATTTCTTAGTCTTTAAAGTTATATGATACAGTTAAAATGGACTAAAAATGCTTTTAAAATGCGATATTACCACCAAAAAATGTCTTATAAGCTATTTTGACCATTTTGATCGTTAAAGCAGCAAAAAATCGTGAACGTTAAATTTACTGTTCTGGATTTTTAGGATTTCACCCCCTACTGCCGACCCTGACCTTTTGCGCCTATGACTGAGTGGCATTACTCGTTGCAGAGGGGTCGGCGGACCATATGTGTATGTAACAGAGCAAAGGAAATCCTCACCCGAAAGTTGATCGTCCCCTCATCCTCCAAACGCAGAAAATTCTAGACCCACTCCTTCGACTTTTGGGAAAAATTTGCGTTTTTGGCCGTTTTTAGGTGCTTTTTTAATTTTAACCCAAAATTAGAGTTTATGTATTTACCCCCTAGATACGACTGTTAATCCCCTCAACTAAATTTCGAGCCATTACACGCCTGCGTCAGGCATGTATATATGTATGGATATGTGAAGCATCTAGTCGCAATTCTAGTATTCGTTGACGAGTACCGAGCGAGATAATGTGCATAGTCTTAATACATGCTTAAACACAAATATATTGAGTCATTATAAAAAACAATCTGGACAGACAGGAAAAACTCTATTGACTGAAGTCCAGCAAAATTATTTATGTACGAGACATGCATTACAGTCATAATTTTGAGCATCTCGAGGGTAGAATCGATAAATCCAAATAAAATCTCAATAAATAATCTAGAACAGAAGATCCAGCAACCGTGATCAGCCAGTAGATAAAAAATAAGATTAAATTGACGCAAACACTTTTTGCAGTAATACTTAAAGAATAAACAACGAAAAGGCTATGGTATGTAGATACTTGCATAATTGACTCGTGTTTTTATACATATATTTACGCAGAGGATATGCGATTCAAAATTAACCTAGGTTTCTACAGCCTTACTTATGCACGATGTACTAATCATAAAGACAAAAAAATATAAAACAAGAAAATAAGTACCTGAGCTTGTTGGAACCGATGTTCGATTTCTCCCAAGAGCCATTCAAAAGCTTGCGAGTTCAACTTATGTTCCTCAGCCAATCTTTTAGTCGATAAGGCCGATCTGATCAATGAATTAATTAAAATCGTGGCATTATACTGCGCTTGTTTTGAAATCCGATCTTCGCCTTTCACGATAACCAGCTTTTCACTCAATTCGCGTACTCCTGAAGTGTTGTTTTACAAAATGTAAGGCGTCAACCAATTCAGGACATTACACTCGCAGAACGTTCACAAGCTTACAGAAAATGTGTAACATGTAACATGTGTACATATAACATTTAGATATGTAAATGCCTGCACTGCAAGCAAGGCTTTGCATTTTGCATTTTGCAAATAAAAGACCAGCGAATGTGTAAACAAAAATTCCCTCTGCTTTGCATCAGTGCAAATAAAAATTTTTAAAATTCGAACAGCCTTTATGTTTAGAACGCAATTAGATATTTAACGTGTGCAAATAGAATTATTTTTCATTTGCATAAATGCAAATTAGGCTCGTGCAAAATAAGAAAGCCTTACCTGCACGCCCACTAAATAAATATGTACATACGTACATCATACAACGTACATACGTATGAAGTAAACGTGTTCGTTGGAGACCTGCGTACACATTTCTTATGCAGCCAGCTTTACAAGATGATTGTAAATTGTACTTTGTAAGTAACAAGTATAAATACTGTAGTTTAGTAGTCGGGACGGGGCTGGGGACAACCCTGAAATCATACATGGGCAAGGTGTGTAGAGTTAACCAGGGGGTGAAGTCCAGGAATGGTCATATAGTACATTGAGGTCATTGTTTTTTGTCCAAGATTTCTTTGTACATGTACAGAAACGGCCCACAAAAGTCAATTTTATGGCGCTATAATATGGTATAGTAGTACTTTATGTGCGGTAAACTGGATTTTTTAACGTACTGCATTTTATGGGGCTGAAAAAATGTTTTCGTGATACTTCAAGCGGTTGAAACGTATGTACAAATATAAAATGTGGTTCAACCCACCATTAAGTACATGAGAATACAAGATATGCACATTATCTTGTAGAGGGTGGCGGTCCCCCCCCGCAAATTATCAACCTGCTGCAAAAATATTTTCACACCAACCCAGAATTCGCAATTTTCAAAAAAAGTAGAAAATGTCCTGGTTTAAGCTTGTTTAGCGATCTTTTAGTTGAATTGAAAAGTACAATTTTTTCGGTGACGAACGTTCTGCATGCATGGTACATAATCAGTACACATTGTATTTACATATGTACCTCAGTAAAGCGGACCAACCCCGCTAGAATTTCGAAAATTTCCGGCAAAATGAAGGCTGAAAATGGATGAAAATTGAACATTTTCTGCAAAAATGCGTGAAATCGACCAGAAACTGTGAAATAACGTAGTTTTAACGCTATTTTAGCATTTATACAAGTCATACATGCACATAGGGGGTGAGGGGGTTAGGGATGCAACGGATATCCGGATCCGGATCCGTTATTATCCGGTATTATTTTGGATCCGGATCCGGATCCGGTATTTTGAAAAATTAAGATCCGGATCCGGATCCGGTATTTTTACAATTTAAAACGGATCCCAAACGGATCCAAGATATTATGATAAAAGATCATTAAACCTTGAATTGTATTGAAGAAACAACATCATTATGAGACAAAAGCTCTACTTTGATTGACTTAATACTCAAATTCAATGACAGGCAAAATGTATTTAAGAAACAGCAGCTTTTCTGCAACCAAAGAAAATGGTAGATTGCTAAAAGTCATAAGCTCAACTAACCGCTCATCTATATCAATTGATCTTGCATCATCGTTATTCCATTTTTTACCCTTAAATCGTACATAAGTTAAATAGGAATCCTCTCATAAAAATAAAATATTTCATACAGCAAATAAGCATGCTTCCATTGTCATTTGCACTTTTTGTTTTTCATGTTTCAAAGCAGTCTTTTCGCAATCTGCGCGTTTTTCTGCGAAGGAAAGTAGACTTGCCTGACGCGAATCTTTTACAATCTGTGCTTAGCAAGAATACCTCTTTCCTTTTCTTCGATCTGCTGAGACTCCACTGCTTTGAACTTTTTATAATCCGCCGCATGCTTAGTTTGCAGACGCTTTTTCATACAGGTGGTACCAGTGTTTTTTTTGTACTCGGAAAAGATTTTTCCCGATATACAAAAATTTTCAGGGACCGTCTTTGTACATGTACAAAGATTTTTGGGAAGACAAAAATTGCAAAAAAGGTCTGAAATTCGTAAAAATTTTCGGTGCTCTGCGCCGAAATGAGTAACTGTGTGCTGCATATATCTTTGAATTGGCAGAAATTGGATTCCAAAAGGAAAAATGTCAAATTTTTCGGCGCTTCGCGCCGTTTTAAGATAGTGATTTTCGTTCTTGGAGACGCAGAAATTTGCTAAAATACACTACCAAAAAGTCGTGCAACTCTGTTTTTAACAAATTAAAATCGCTACTGTACCATATTATAGTACCCAAAAATTTGTGTGTACAAAATGTACAAAGATTTTTGGGAAGACAAAAACTGTAAAAAGGTGTTAAATATCCAAAAATTTCGGGCGCTTCGCGGCGCCGAAATGAGTAATTGTTTGTCCTATATATCTTTAAAATAGCAGAATTTGCATTTAGAATGGAAAGATGTCGAATTATTCGGCGCTTCGCGCCATTTTGAGACAATTTGTCATAATTTTTGGCGTCAGAAACCCAGAAATGAGATAAAATACGCTACCAAAGATCGAAAAATCTGTTTTACCACACTAAAATCGATACTGTACTATAGTAACACAAAAATTTGCATGTACTACATGTACAAAGACTTTTAGGGACCATCTTTGTACATGTACAACGGATCTTGTACAAAAAACACTGGGTGGTACCCCTCCACCGCTTCTGGAAAGCTTTGCTGCGCAGAGATTACATTGCGATTTAGTTTCGTTATCAGCTAGCGTAAAATAGTTTGCTTTTTGGCATTTCCGATTAATGAGAGAAAGACGCCAGATTCGCATTTTTTCAAGCTACAGCCGAATTAAGATCAATCCGGACCACGGAACCAAGCTCATGCAGTTTTGCTTATTTCATCATCCTACAGTAATTCTGCTTCTGAAGCTAATGAGCACCGTACTTGCGAACAAAAATTTAAGTAATAAAAAAATTAGGCGTTCATAATGCATATTCACGGATCCGGATCCAGATCCGTTATTATCCGTTATTTTAATTATTAAAGATCCGGATCCGTTATTTTAAATTTTATGGATCCGTATCCGGATCCCTTATTTTGAATTGTACGGATCCGGATCCGGATCCGATATTATTGGAAAACCCGGATCCGTTGCATCCCTCGAGGGGGTATTACCCCCTGAAGGGTCAGCCGGACAGGTACTGTCCGGCGATTTTGAGCTGATTAAACGTTTTTTGAATCATTTTTGAGGTCGAAAGCAATAAAAACGTCAAAATCTTTCCGGCGCTTCGCGCCAGATTATTACTTTGAAGTTCTTTTTATGCAAAAGCGCCCAACATTGATAAATTTTGCATTTTTGATGCTAAAAGTGATACAATGCAGTCAAAATAGACTAAAAATGCTTTTAAAGTGCGACATTACCATAAAAACGTTTTATAGGCTATTGGCCCATTTTGATCGTTAAGACAGCAAAAAAATTGTGAACGTTAAATTTACTGTTTTGGATTTTTTAGATTTCACCCTGCCCCTGCCGACCCTAACCTTGTGCACCTATGATAAGAGTGCGTGAGGTCATTTTTGGTCCCAAAAAAGCTCAATTTTCCACCCCACCCCAGATCGACCATGCTCTGCATCTATTGTCATGATGTTCAACCCAGCAGGTTCCGGGGAAGTCATTTGACCCTGAAAAACCTGAGAGCGTGCCCATGCATACACACTTTCACTCCCCTTCCTCTTTTTTGACATTTCCTTTTGTTGTTTTTTAAAACATGCTAAACGTCATATTTTAACATGCTAATGTTGCAATAAATGAAAACGTTCAACGACCTGCCACATTGTTATTTGCATGGCAATCCTAAGTGATGGCTAGGATAAATGATGGATAAGGCTTAACTAGTGAGTACTGTAACTCGGTGTCTAACAACGCCAATATTTAAATTTAATTACCTTTGACAGCATCTAATGGGCTAAGGTCGCACTGCCCTCTTGGATTTATTCTAAAAATTTTCTGAGCATTCCAAATCATACGCTGCAGATTGCAAGGCAAGTGAACCTAAACAGATATATATGTACCTATACATATGTTTGAGTGGTAGCGTTGCACGCGATAAATTAAATATAAAATATCGCAAAAACGAAATTTCAAGAGAAGGACTTCCAGACACACCTTATTGTCGCCAGTTGGAAATATCTGACGCAATATGCGTCGATCTTCCTCCAACACATTAAATTCCTTCTCAATCTGTGCCAATGCTTCCGGCGAGCCAAGCAAGTTTCTAACAACGTCTTCCGTGTAGTGCTTTCTCAGATATCTTAAATATCGCATAAGTACGTTATATATGCATGACGAATCTAAATCATACGTGCAACAGATGAAGTTATCCCTAATTTTCACCTCACGCAATCACGATTAGCCTATTCAATTTTTATAAAACGCTGATTTGATTTGAGATCAATTACTTGCATATGTACATATCTACATGATCTAAGGGGGTTTCACCCCCAACCAAAAATTTTTAACCCTCCCCGGAAATCGCAATTTTTTTAAGTTGCCAAAAAATTTCTAAAAATTCGTAGAAAACGTGCTTTCTTAAAGTATCTATTTGATCAAAAGTGTCAAATTTTGGTGCTTCGCGCCAAATACCCGTACTCATTTTGACTATTTTTTGTTCAATTTGTTCGATTTATTCTAAAAATTTTCATGTTTTTAAGCTCTAGAAAGAGAGAGATCGTCAGAAACGCCTAAAAACGACGTTTTTGACGCGTACATATGTACATACCATTTTTGGGCCCAAAAACAGCACTTTAAAATTGAATTCCCCCTTCCCGCGAATTTCCATGCTGTGCATGCCTGCATATGTAAATTTTTATGAACAAACAGACGGTTGATCAGGCACATAGCTGGCCTTCTGAATTTCGAGGGGAGTAAAATTTTAAAATCAGTGTATCAACAGATATTTGTAGACACTTAAAAATAATGGTGTTTCTGAGCGTTTCTCAGCGAGATCTAATTATTGAAGAAAAAACTTCAAAAATTAAAAAATCCATTTTGATTACAATTAAAAATTATAAACAAAACAATAAATCCGATGCGAAGCGTCCCCTATCCTCCCAGTCAGAAAATTTTTGACCCACCCCCCCATTTCAGGAAAGACTTGCGATTTTTGGCAGTTTTTAGTTGTTTTCAGGTGTTTTTTGACTGTTTTTGACCAAAACTTGGAGGTCATTCACCCTCCCTAAAAATGGCCGGGGCTGCGATCCCAAAAGATCGAGCCGTTATATCGCATGCTCGAAACCATACAAGAATCTATTCTGGCAGTCTTTCAAACACGCTTTTTACCTTTAGGGACCCTTGCAAAAAATACTGGTACTTTCAAAATTAAGGGGCGCAAAAAATACTGATACTTTCAAAATTGAGCCTTTAGGGGACCCTCCTATCCACCACACCTACATACGTGCATGCGGTAGATTGCTTCTTAAGAATTACTAAAGTTTTTCACTTGCACAATATCAAATAAATGTAATACGAAGACATTCAAAAGCAGCAAATTATGGCTTGAATTACGCAAAAAGTGTTGGCCCAATGCAGAATACACATGCGCATTTCTATGAATGAAAATTTTCGTACTTACACACATACGTGATGAGTGAACCAAATAAAATATATATTGTGTGTAATTGCATGATGATCTGCATGTGGTTTGCATCACGCGTCATGTCTATTTATGGGCGAAATGATATAAATCTTAACGCTTTTTCCCGCACTTTTCAGCGAAAAATCAAAATTTTTTAGGCGCCAAATATACCGATGCTGCCTTTTTTACCGGGGCCTGGCCAGGGCCAAGAAGCATACCATATAGTGTGGTCATATGACTTCTAATGTTTACATTACTTATGTAATATACGTGCCCAGCTCTTATTCCTGACAGGCCACGGTACAGCTCTAATTATAATCGCTGTCTACTTATGTAGCTCCAAACGTTTTGCAGTTTGCAGATAAAATTAACTTGTTCATATTCAGGCCCGTATACAGGATCCAGCCAACGGGGGCGACCCAACATAAATTGGTCTATATCGCGGAAAACTCGCCGGAATAGCTCGCAAAAAGCGCATTTCTTATGTTTTTCGACATGTTTTATCCATTAAGACTATAAAATCTAATTTTTTTCTGAAAAAGTACTTTTTATTTAAAATGCTATAAAAAGTGTCATTTTTTAATGGCACTTAGGCCAAAATTATGGAAAACACTTCATCTCCAGCGAGCGCGAAGCAGCGTTTTTTTTGTACAAGGTCCGTTTGTACATGTACAAAGATGGTCCCCAAAAGTCTTTGTACATTTTTTACATGCAAATTTTTGGGAACTACAATATAGTACAGTAGCGATGTTAGCTTGGTACAACAGGGTTTCCGATCTTTGGTAGTGTATTTTAGCTAATTTCTGGGTCTTTAAGGGTAAAAATCACTAAGAATCGTCTTAAAACGGCGCGAAGCGCCGAAAAATTTGACATTCTTCGTTTTGAAATGCATTTCCTGCCATTATGAAGATTTATAGAACATACAGTTACTCATTTCGGCGCGGAGCGCCGAAACTTTTGGCGAATTGCAGACCTTTTTTGCAATTTTTGTCTTCCCAAAAATCTTTTTACATGTACAAAGACGGTCCCAAAAAGTCTTTGTACATTGGGAAAAATCTTTGCCGAGTACAAAAAAAACACTGGCGCGAAGCGCCGAAACTTCGAAGATTCAACGACAAATACATGCGATTTTTCTATCTCTTCGTGCATTATGTATCTTATCTTAAATTTTTTTCCGGCCAAGGAGGTGGCGGCCGCAAAACCGCCCCCTTTGAATACGGCCCAGTTCATATTACATCAAAATCACAAGCGTAATAGCGTCAATTACGACATTTAATTAGCATACATGCTGCAATCGCAGTATCATTTTTGATTCTGTAATTTAAATTATTTTAGCTTTCTGAGCCCAGTTTTCGAAGCTCAAATGCGTTTCGTTCCGAAGCAGAATATTACAGGCTGGTAATATGTAAAAATGCGCATATTTAACCGTATATCTACGCATGTATTTGTGTTATATGCACACCAAATTTCTCGTTCGTATAAAGACCTTTCTGGAAACATTTCTACATGTTTGTATGCAGAGGCTCGTGCAAAAAAAAACAGTGATTTAGCGCAATAAATTGCAAGACAATTGTTATTAGGATTAGGTTTCAAAAGCTCATATGAAAATCATGTCTAAATTAGACATACATACCACGAAATTTGAACAATTAATAGTCTTCTCTAAGTTCTCTTGAGGATTGATTTGCCTAAACATACGATGACTTTCTGAGTTGTAGCGATAAGTTTTGCTCGTGGACTCAAAAATGAGTAAAGTTTTATTTTTTGCGCTGTTCTTTCAGAACTCTAAAATGCTACATAAATCCTCAGGAAAACTCAAGGAACCTTAATTTACTTTTCATCAGTCACGTCGAGTTTGTAGCGTCGTTCAAAGGCGGCATTAGAAGGCCTTAAGCTATCTAAACTTTGAGATTCGACCCACATGCCGTCTAACGCGTCTTCACCGTATCGCAACTGGATAAGATGGCCAACTGAATTTCTTACAGTACTATCGTAATTGACCATTATTGACTCCATTGCCTTGATCAAACGGCGTTGGATATAGCCTAAAGATGTACGATTAGAGTTCTCGTCAAAAATTTATAAGAAAGAAAATTATTGGGACAAAATAAATTTATTTTACAAAATTACCAGGGCTTTTGGAACTTATACATACCTAACATAGGTAAACAAAATGTAAACTTTATCAAAGGAAATCGATACTAACGTTACAGTTGAAAGCCTCCAACTATTATACGTGATCTTGAGGGAAGGGGTTTTGGCCCTCCCCAGAAAATTTTACAATCCCCTCAAGAAATTTTCTCATCCCCCAAAATTCGCGATTTTCCTGAAATTTCCAAAAATTTATGTAAAAGGTGCTGCTTCAAGCGTTTTTTGCTACATACCTGTTTGCTTGAAAGTGTCAACGTTTCGGCGTTTCGAGCCATACACTCATTTTTTGACTATATTTTGTTTAATTTGATCGAATTTTTCTGATATTACTCCGGAATTCATGGTTTTTATACTCTAGAGAGATAGAGTATGGTTAGAAATGCCGAAAAACGATGTTCTCGACGCGTACTCACTGTTTTTAAGCTCACAAAGGGGCACTTTAAAAATTTCGACACCCCTAAATATGTACCAGTTTCAGCAGTTTTGACGGCCGTATCAATCAAGCCTTCTCGACCGCCCATCGTGTGAAAGTAAAACTCTTGCGGGGTTAAGCCGGTTAAATACGAATTTTGGACAAAACCTTTCGATTCGGGGCCAAAATCGTCTTTAATAAAGTGCGGCAATGTTCTGCGTCTGAATCCGAATGGAATACGCTTGCCTTCGACATTTTGCTGCCCAACACAAGCGATAACCTACAAAATCAATATAGTATGAGAAAACATTCAAATAGAAAGCTACGCTTCTGAAGGTGCTATATAAAAAGAAAATGCATATTTACAACAACTTTAGAACATTCTGCACTTAGGATTTCCTTAAAACACAGAATAGGACAAAATGTGATCGGTAATCTGAAGAATATATAGTCAAACTCGACTATAAGACACCTTGGACTAAATATAAGACTTTTCGGCTTATATGTAAGACGCAAAACGCTCTGGTACCAGTCAGTGTTTTTTTGTATTCGGCAAAGATTTTTCCCGATGTACAAATACTTTTGGGGAAGACAAAAACTGTAAAAAAGGTTAGATTCGCAAAACTTTTCGGCGCTTCGCGCCGAAATGAGTAATTGTGTGTTCTATATATCTTTATAAAGTCAAAAATTGCATTTTGAAAGGAAAAATGTCCAATTTTTCGGCGCTTCGCGCCGTTTTGAGACGATTATTAGTGATTTTGGCCCTCAGAAACCCAGAAATTAGCTAAAATACACTACCAAAGGTCGAACAACTCTGTTTTTGCCACACTGAAATCGCTACTGTACCATATTATAGTACCCAAAAATTAGTGTGTACAAAATGTAAAAAGACTTTTAGGGACCATCCTTTGACACATGTACAAACGGACCTTGTACAAAAAAACACTGGTCCCAGTCTTGCATAATGCATTATGATATAATAGAAACTCGCCTATTAGACACTCGGCTATTAGACTATAAGACGCAGCTGACCTGCTCACATTGCATATACTTGATACATAGAAAGCAAGGTCTATAAGACGCGGGCGCCTTGGCTGTAAGACGCGACCACTGTAACTAATCTATAAATGTCTGTGGATAAAGGTTGAATTCTGTACAACTTTTTCTGCAAATAATATCACATTTGAAAGAAGCATTAAGTGTAATGTGCGAATGTTCGCCTGCGTTCAGTATCCATGTCGATTCTTGCTCAGTTTAGTCTCCTAGTACTATATTTTGCATAGCATATCATAAAAATCATAGAAACAAGATTCAATAAAAAATTATTTCCATCAACTCAATACTAAGTACGTTTTTTCGAGTAAACCATAACCTCGCTTACAAGACACACTCGGCTATAAGACGCATTTAAATCTGGTCCCAAGGAAGTGTCTTATATCCGAGTTCGATTGCACTAAGTAGCTGCAAGACATCAGGGGATCAAGCCGATCAGTAGGGGGTCAGCCAAAGCTTTTCTTAAGCTAAGATAGCCTCAAAAAGTGGTACACTAAAGAAGCGCGAGACTCTATTAATCCACAGATTTGCATGTAAGGGTGGGGTGGTCGCCCACTCCTTCCCAGCATACGCCCATGAACGATTATATATGTACAGTACACGTACACAAAATGCTATAGGAAAGGTATTCAAAGAGAGCATTGGTATACCTGTGAAATATTGATTTTTGATCCTTTCGAACCGGCGTTGACCATAATTTTGAAATTATTATGATCGGACAAAGATCGCTGCGCGGAACCACCAGTCTCGTTACGGGCATCGTTTAGTATGCGATTTACAAAATTTTCAAAAGTTTGCCTCAGAGTGTTGCCCGGAGTCGGCTGCAATTCGTCTTGATGAGCTTTTTCGATTACCTGTGCAGGGTATGAATCACAAAAATTTTAAAGATGTATAATAATGCAATGTGTTCATACGCGACTTTCCGTGACAAGACTATATTTTCCGATGTGCTTTGCGTTTTTGGATCACTTTCGTAGCTCATATTGATGAAACATATGCATAAAAATTATGAGATAAGGCGAGATTTTTTTATGGCATTTTTACTCCTTAAAGCACAATTTCGCAGCCTTTTTGAGAACGAACAACGCAAAAACGTACATATCAAATAAAAATTGTCAAGAAGTGCCGAAAACTTTTTAGAATTTTCAAAGCTTTAAACGTAATTTTGCAGCTTTCAAAAGATAAACAAGGCAAGATCCGGAAATAATGAAATATGTAGATATTGAATAGCTACATATGCATTTAATGACGCCAAAGACTTAAATATGTATTTTCCTATTTCCCTGCTGGCGAACGTCAAAAATCTATAATTTCTTAGTTTAAACTTCTAAGAAAAATTCAGGGGCATTACGCTATTTTTGCCTCCCCTCCCGGATATGTACCTGATTGCATATTAATAATAAGAATTTTATATGCATGTGTACCTATGTACATACTAAATAAATTAGTTCACGGAAAATGAAAAAACGTCAAATTGCTTAATAGGGGCTAATATTGGCAAGATAATTGCTTGAATATAATTTTGCAATATAATTTTGTAATATATTTTTCTATGTACCTAATATCGCGAGCTTCCAACAGTGTACAACATACCTAGGCAATGGTCAATGGTTCTCCCCGTCCATCCGTTAAAATAAAAGGTGAGCGTCCTATTTCAAAAAGTGGTTGTTCAATTACCAGTCTGAAAATTGGCTGTCGGATTTTGACAATTGACTTTCTTGTTCCCAAAAAACTGATTATCCAGCTTCGAAAGGTCGTTGTTTTGGCCCGAAAAAGGCCCGGGTCCAAAAACAGATTTGCATGGTCCGAAAAAGTGTAAAATATTGCCCAAATGTAGTGTTCAATACTACTGAATACGTCAAACAACGTTGAGGTGAAAAGACGCGTATGGTACGCAATGACAATGAAAGATTGTATGTAGGTAAATTTATGTACATAGCGTACTGTAGTGATCAAACAAGTAGAATGCTTTTGATTCATTTTCACAAGGCGCATTTCAAATAAGCATACTCGTAATTGCGTTATACCGCTAAATCTGAAATAAATGCGAAAAATCTCATCCTACGGCACATTAGTAGAATGAGGATCAATAAACATTCAAATTCTGAGCAATTCGTGATAATTGGATTAAACATAAATGATGCTGCTTACTTTCGTGACGTCATCTTTAGCCTTCCGAATCGTATCCTTGATCTCTTTGTAAGTCTGCTGATCGGGAATGGCGTCTCCGATACCGATTGTGTGTCCTTCAATGAGCAGAAAATTATTGATTACCGTCTGGATATTGCCATAAAACTGGGCCGAAATGGCCGAGCCGAGTTCCAGCGTAACGACGTGCATTAAACTGCCTGGACTGTTGCCCAATGTCTTTTTACATAATATTCCAGATAAAAGTTCACCGTGCTCGATCAAAACCTAAAAAATGTGCATTTATTTGTTAAACCAATGTGATAGACATTTTATATATGTATTAACCAAGAAGTGGGCAGGGCGTACATGACATCCGAGCACGGTTTTTTTGTATTCGGCAAAGATTTTTCCCGATGTACAACGACTTTTCGGGATCGTCTTTCTATATGAACAAAGATTATTGGGAAGACAAAAATTGCAAAAAAGGTCTAAAATTCGCAAAAATTCTCAAAATGAGTAATTGTGTGTTTTATATATATTTATAATGGCAGAAATCGCATTTCAGAAGGAAAAATGTCAATTTTTCGGCGCTTCGCGCCGTTTTAAACGATTTTTAGTGATTTTTGCTCTTTAGAGACCCAGAAATTAGGTAAAATACACTACCAAAAGTCGAACAACTCTGTTTTTACCACACTAAAATCGCAACTGTACCATATTATAGTACCCAAAAATTTGTGTGTACAAAATGTGCAAAGACTTATCAGGACCATCTTTGTACATGTACAAAGGGACCTTTTACAAAAAAACACTGCATCCAAGTCTTAGGCCAAAATGGCAAAAAAGCCCCTAAAAATGGCCAGAAAAACGCAAGCATTTGTCAAAAACGGCAAGGGGTCGAACATTTTCTGACTTTTGGGGATGGAGGACGACAAACTTTGTGCGAAATGGATCCCCACCCTATTCTCCTTGTTACATGCAAACAAAGAAGCTTTGCCGAAGTAATCTTCTAGAGCAATGATATTAGCTTAGCACCATGCCATAAGATTTAATGAAGTACCTATTGTCTAATCTGAGAATTCAGCAAGTGAAACTTTGTAGGAGTACATAACAAATACTGTCGTATTGCGTAATGCATATGCATCTTGCTGTCGCACTCGAATAAACTGAAGTTAATTAAGCAAAGAGATACATAAAAGGAAACAGATATGAATCATTAAGTAAACTTTAGAACTAATGCCGTCTTTATGCACAAGAATGAAACCGCCAAAAATCGACATACATATAATGTAGAATTTAATTTGTGTAATAATGCAAAAAAATCAATTGTGAGATCAGCCAGTCGGTCTTTGTTAACCAGTTGCACGGCGAAAAATTCTGAAATAAGGTTAGTGCTAGCCTCTAAATCGACAATCGAAGTACTTAATTATAGCTTAGTAGATTAAAAATAAGGGCTTACTCACCTAACACCAAATTAAAAATAAACAATAAACCTATATAAGGCCAAAAGATAGAGATTGAACTTCGATATTCTAAAATGCATTCATGATAATTATTAATTTACATACCTTTGTATCGCCCGGCGATAGCCA
The DNA here is from genome assembly GCA_036768485.1 of Mermis nigrescens. NCBI lineage: Eukaryota > Metazoa > Nematoda > Enoplea > Mermithida > Mermithidae > Mermis > Mermis nigrescens. Next base: position 22,431,908 of record JAVLUZ010000142.1, on the reverse strand, counting down.
TTTGTATGGGCCTTTGTCTTCGTCGTCAGGATGAGCCGAGTGAACGCGGACGCAGTTCACATTGCCCGGTATAATAAGCGAAAACAGCTGCTTGCCAGTCCACAATGGTTTCGGCTTGAGAATAGCCGCCTGCGGCATTTTACCATTCCAATTGGGCAACTGCAGGAGCAGGTCCATCATCTGGTACTAAATAACGAAAAATGAAATAGTAAGAAAAAGTTGCACATATGAGTATGTATGTAGCATCTTTTGAACAAAAAGTACTCTACACAGTACACTCGACATATGTAGGCAGGGGGGGCGGCCGCCCCCCCCTTAGCCCAAAAATAATTTTGGAAAGGTAAGGAAATGCATGAAAATTGGCATCATTTTATCGAAAATTCTCAAAATTTTCGGCGCTTCGCGCCGTAGAATCATTATTTTCGTTAATTTAGGCCCAAGCGCGGCCAAAAAAACGTCATTTTTTATAGCTTATTAGGAGAAAATAAAATTTTTTCGAAAAAATTTAATTTTATGAGCTTAACGGATAGAGCATCTTTGCAAACGTCAGAAAATGCACTTTATTTGGCGCCCCGGCGAACATATCCCTTAATATAGGGTCACCAATTTTGGACCGCCCCCCCCCCCTTAGAAAAATCCTGCCTACGCCCCTGTATGTGGGAATAAAAGGCAGAGAAGTAAAACTACAATTTTTTTGGTTTTGCATCAAAATCTTGAATCTATTATGATTTGTAAACTCCATAACAAAAATTGCAGCATTTTTTGCATATGTAACGTACCTGCATACGTTAACAAAAATCGAAAAACAAGCTTCAGCGCATAAAATGCTAAAAATTTCTGGTTGCGTACTGATGTACGTACAATGTATGCATGTATTTATATATAGGTACTTAAGTAGCATACAGGGGCACGCTTAGGGTTTTCAGGGTCAAATGACTTCCCTGGAACCTGCGGGGTTGGTCATGACTACACATGGGCGTGGGAAGTTGGTACACCCCAGAAGTTGAAACCCCCTCGATTACTGCAGACCCCCATAATTCAATTTTTAGCAACATTTTTGGAAATTTTATCCATCCTGACACCCCCAGAATTTTCTTGCTGCCCACATAGTCATTAGGGATGCAACGGATCCGGGTTTTCCAATAATATCGGATCCGGATCCGGATCTTTAATTATTAAAATAACGGATAATAACGGATCCGGATCCATGAATATGCATTATGAACGCTTAATTTTTTCAATACTTAAATTTTTGTTCGCAAGTACGGTGCTCATTAGTTTCAGAAGCAGAATTACTGTAGGATGATGAAATAAGCAAAGCTGCATGAGCTTGATTCAGTGGTCCGGATTGATCTTAATTCGGCTGTAGCTTGAAAAACTGCGAATCTGGCGTCTTCCTCTCATTAATCGGAAATGCCAAAAAGCATTTTTAGTCCTATCTGAAACTATTTTACGCTAGCTGATAACGAAACTAAATCACAATGTAATCTCTGTGCAGCAAAGCTTTCCAGAAGCGGTGGAGGGGTACCACCATACATGATCTTGGGGGGTTTGGGGTTTTTGACCCCCCACAGAATCATTTTTCACCCCCCGCAAAAAATTTTTCACCCCCCTAGAATTGGCGATTTTTCAAAAGTTTCCTAAACTTACCTGAAAATTGGTAGAAAAAGTGTCTTTTTAAGGGTTTTTGGCTATCTATTTGCTCAAAATCGCCAAATTTTCGGCGCTTCGCGCCATATACTCATGTTTTAAGCGATATATTGGTCAATTTATTCGACTTTTTTCGAAATTTTTTCATGATTTCATGCTCTAGAAGGATAGAGTATTGTCAGAAACGCCAAAAAAACGACGTTTTTTAACGCGTACCGGCCATTTTCGGGCCAAAAAAGGCACTTTAGGTTTTCACCCCCACCCAGAATTCCCATACTGTGCATGTATAGGTAGGTACCACCCAGTGTTTTTTTTGTACAAGGTCCGTTTGTACATGTACAGAGATAGTCCCCAAAAGTATTTGTTCATTTAGTACATGCAAATTTTTGTGTACTATAGTACAGTAGCGATTTTAGTGTGGTAAAACAGGGTTTTCGATCTTTGGTAGCGTATTTCATCTAATTTCTGGGTTTCTGACGCCAAAAATTATTAATAATTGTCTCAAAACGGCGCGAAGCGCCGAATAATTTGACATCTTTCCATTCTAAATGCAAATTCTGCTATTTTAAAGATATATAGGACAAACAATTACTCATTTTGGCGCCCGAAATTTTTGGGAATTTTACACCTTTTTACAGTTTTTGTCTTCCCAAAAATCTTTGTACATTTTGTACACACAAATTTTTGGGTACTATAATATGGTACAGTAGCGATTTTAGTGTGTTAAACACAGAGTTGATCGACTTTCGGTAGTGTATTTTAGCAAATTTCTGCGTCTCCAAGTGCGAAAAATCACTATCATCTTAAAACGGCGCAAAGCGCCGAAAAATTTGACGTTTCTCCTTTTGAAATCCAATTTCTGCAATTGTAAAGACATGTATATACAACACACAGTTACTCATTTCGGCGCACAGCGCCGAGAATTTTTGCGAATTTCAGACCTTTTTTGCAATTTTTGTCTTCCTAAAAATCTTTGTACATGTACAAAGACGGTCCCGAAAAGTTTTTGTACATCGGGAAAAATCTTTTCCGAGTACAAAAAAACACTGGTACCACCTGTATGAAAAAGCGTCTGCAAACTAAGCATGCGGAGGACTATAAAAAGTTCAAAGCAGAGGAGTCCCAGCAGATCGGAGAAAAGGAAAGAGGTATTCTTGTTAAGCACAGATTGTAGAAGATTCGCGTCAGGCATGTCTACTTTCCTTTGCAGAAAAACGCGCAGATTGCGAAAAGACTGCTTTGAAACATGAAAAACAAAAGGTGCAAATGACAATGGAAGCATGCTTACTTGCTGTATGAAATATTTTATTCTTATGAGAGGATTCCTAATTAACTTATGTACGATTTAAGGGTAAAAAATGGAATAAAGATGATGCAAGATTAATTGATATAGATGAGCGGTTAGTTGAGCTTATGACTTTGAGCAATCTACCACTTTCTTTGGTTGCAGAAAAGCTGCTGTTTCTTAAATACAATTTGCCTGTCATTGAATTTGAGTATTAAGTCAATCAAAGTAAAGCTTTTGTCTAATAATGATGTTGTTTCTTCAATACAATTCGAGGTTTAATGATCTTTTATCACAATCTCTTGGATCCGTTCAGGATCCGTTTTAAACTGTAAAAATAAAGGATCCGGATCCGAATCTTATTTTTTAGAAATACCGAATCCGGATCCGGATACGGATCTTAATTTTTCAAAAATACCGGATCCGGATCCGGATCCAAAATAATACCGGATAATAACGGATCCGGATCCGGATATCCGTTGCATCCTAATAGTCATGACCATAGATGCAGAGCATGGTCGACCTTGGCGGAATAGGGGTGGGTAATTGAGCTTTTTTGAACCAAAAATGGCCTCAAAAACTCATATAAATGCTAAAATAGCGTTAAAACGACGCTATTCTACAGTTTCTTGTCAATTTCAAGCACTTTTGGAATTTTTTTATATAAATTTTCATCCATTTCGACCTTGATTTTGCCTCATATTCTCCCGGAAATTTTCAAAACTGTTGTAGGGTTCGTCAGGTTTCCCTTGTGGGGTTGCTCACCCGCAAGGGTCAAGTCAATTGACCCTGTATTGACCCTGTGTGCCCATGTATGATAAGTAGCTTACCTTTTCTATAAATGTATCGCGCCTGGTCATCTTTAAAGAAGCAGTCAGAGTATCTTGTACAATGCCCATACAGGGTCGATTAGCCTGGGGCGTGATGATCATTTTGGGCACCATGCACAATTCCTGCACTTCGGCTCGAGTAGCCAATGACTGAGGCAAATGCAAATTCATTTCATCGCCATCAAAATCCGCGTTATACGGAGTGGTCACACTGAGAACAAGCAAGTCGGAATTGCATATGCAAACATGCACATAGCGGGGCGGGGGATTACCCCTAGCTGAAGGTCAGCCAGACAGGTACAGTCCGGCGATTTTTAGCAGAAGGAACATTTTTTTGGATCATTCTTGAGGTTAAAAGCAGTAAAAATGTCCAAATTGTACCTTTTAACCAAAAAGAACCAAAAATTGATCAACTTATGTATTTTTTAGTGCTAAAAGTGTGTATCGTAGTCAAAATAACTGTTTTTTTAGCGCCACCCTCATGAGCGCAGCCGCTAACGATGTTCTGAAGCCATTAGCGCCATGAAATCCTCATTAGCGCGATAATAAATCCTATGTTTTATGAAATTATGTACACAAAGCGAGATTAGATGGCTAAATATCGCTTACCTGTACTATTTTATACTTCCGTCATATAATAGAACGTAATAAAGCTTAGAAATGCCTAAGTCAACTATAACAACAAAACCTTGCGTGCGTTGCATCCTATTTTTAGACTGAATATGCAAATTTTTTGCATTAGCACGCTGCGCTAATGGTCCAGATTTTTCATTAGCGCGCGGTCAGTTTCATTAGCGGGGCGCTAAAAAAACAGTGGTCGCTTTGAAAATGTGATATTACCACGAAAACACGTTTTGCAGGCTAGTCGAACTCGGATAATGCTAACCCCCGATAATGAATTTTTCCGGATGATGCACACCTGCTGACAAGACCGTCGCTTATACAAGGTGGGTAAAAAAACGAATGGCCTATCGGACCTTGTAACTTATTACTAGCGAAAGCAAAGTCAAAGCGGTTTGCTTTGATAGAAATCTTATGATTCCTGCATTACGAAGTTGAAGTGATAATTATACTTATGCGTTGTTCGAAACGAATTTGCAATTTATCAGAAATCGTATTTTGGTGTCATGAAGGCGTCTGTCGGAAAGTTTAATTGCATTTGTTGCTCTGCAACTTTACAGCACTCAGTGACATTTTAGTGAAACTTATTTTATTTTGAAGCTACTTAATTTAGCTATCACTGAAACGATTCATGCTACGCATTTCAGGCTAATGTAAAATAATAAAGCTCTAATCAAAAATTGCATGTTTTGGCAAGTGCATGCAAATTAAAAACGCCGATTCGAATGAAGTGACCCGTAGGCAGAGCGCATTTGCTTCACATATACTAAAGTAATCAGGATAAAAGTAAATATTGTAATAAATAAGGACAGCTTACATCATATAAAGCAAACCGCGTTCAATTATCTTTTTCTGTTAAAAAGTTGTGTTCTAAAGTTGGCTTATTTCATACAGTGGATCCGAAAAATCGTGGAAAAAACGAATTTTATTATGTTAATTTAGCGTAGACCAATGAGAGCTAAGCCAGCATAATTGAAACTCTGCTACATTGCTGCAGTGATAATAGGCTCTTAGACAAAACAAACCGCGTTTAATTTCGACAAGCATATAAAAAGTTATAAGGTCCAATATGCGATTCCTTTTTTTTGACCCACCCTGTATATCTATGTGTAAATGCACGCGGTTAATTAATGCACACACTCGGATAATGCACACCTTTAGTTTTAGTCTTGGTTCCAAAAAGGTGTACATTATCCGATTTCGACTTTATTTTGACCAAACAGTAAAAAAATTCGTTCCTGACCTTGTGCATCTACATAAGTACAGAGCGCAAAACGACTTTTTGTTTCACAGAATAGGCGGGATACTGCGAAATCAAACAACTTTCAGCACTTAGATTTTTCCTGTATGTAACTATACTCAGCACTATGTACAGATGTATATTATAGATACGTTGTGCCGTTCAAAAGTTTAAGCCCCCTACGCAAAATCGCATTTTAGCATTTATAGGTTATTTTCCTGCACTAATAGGAATAAAACGAAGTTGACACACTTGGAATGGCTTTTATTTAAATTATTGACATATATTCATGAATTAACATAATTTAAAAAATAGTAGGACCACCTTTTTGTATCAACAGTAGCCAGGAAAAGCAAACGCAAAAATACGCCATGTCTTCAAGGACTTCAAATATTCATCAGCTTTATTTTCATTGATTCTTTTTGATTTTGGATGAGTTTTGTTTAATCAGTGTCTAATTCATAGGACACCATATTTTTCAATCAGATTTTAGACATTTGATTGGAATCACGTATCAACTAAAGTAAAAAGTTTCATTGACACTATGCACTACTTCATGTTTTAAATTGTTTTCTCATAGTGAAATCCATTTTTTATTGATTCCTGCTAAGCGCTACAGACTCAATAATACATTAAATGTTCTTCTAGGAAAATTAAAGTAACTGATTTGCAGTAAATTTGGGATACCTTATTAAGGACGGGAACCAAACGTTTCATATTATCAGCGGATCGAAAACACCCCGTATTAAAATGGGTCAGCCTCCTCCATACTTAAACATAATTATTTGTATCTTTGCCGGGTCGCTATGGAAGAGTAATTATTGACTTTGGTGCAAACTAATTAAATTTTGATTCATCCATAATTTCTAATAAGCCGATTTAATTGACTAAACATGAATGATAATACAGCAATTTTTGTCAGAAATATAAACATTTTTTGCTCTTTTACGCACAAAGAATTTATTGGAACGCGAAATAAATATATGATACATATGTAATTCGATTATCGACCTAAGTAAATACCAAGAAGATAATCGCACACGTTCACCACCTTATAAGATTGTACTAGATCGCTGAAACAATACAATGTTACGTAAACATTAGGGGTGCTTGAACTTTTGAGCGGCACTGTATGTATGGTAAAAAATGGTAAAATCCCGTAGCAAGAAGTTACTTGATTCACCTCTGCTGTAGGTGCGGGTGCCTATTTTTCCCGATACACAGCCCTAGGCCAGCGTGTCTGATTAGACCGAGTCTGGGTCACGGGGCCGGTGTGACTGCGCAGAACGCTGTTACCATCCGCCGCACAAGTGCAGCTTCCCATTTATCGACCCCGGAAGGATGAAAGGCTGGGTTGGCCTGCCGAAAAGAACTGCGTCAACATGGATTCGAACCTAGAACCTTGCGATTCGTAGGTTTAACTGTTAACCACTCGGCGTCTCTCCCACCCGTATGTATGCAGGCCCGTATACAAGACTCGCCCAAGGGGAGGCAGAACCAACACAAATTGGTTAATATATCGGAAACTCTGTTGGGATAGCCGGTAAGAACTGCACTTTTCCGACGTTTTTCAATATGCTGTTTTTACTACAGTGAGTTGTTTATTATTATGTCAATGTATTAGGTCGAAAATTATTATCGACCAAATCACTAGACTCGACAGCACCTGAATTTCGGACCATTTAGCTAAATCCCATCTCACTCCTGTGTGCAAGTATGGTATACGAGGTTACCTGAGATTAAGTCTAAAAGTCGACCAAGGCAACACTTTGACACGATGGCCCATCATAGACATTTTATGCAACGTGGGCTGCCTATTAAACACAACCACGTCGCCATCACGTAAATGCCGTTCAACTTTATAGCCAACTTGCAAATGCAAATCGGATGCTTTTGGATGATAACGCAAGTCAATGCGAGCCCCATTGTCTCTGATAATGTACTTAGCGCCCGGATAATTGCTGTCACCGCGATTCACCAGCTCTTGTAGCCTGATAACAAAATAATACTATAATCATGGTCCTGTCAGTGTTGAGGCCACATTAAAATTGTTCCAGACATATGTATGCAAAAGTTAATGGAACAAGCATCGCCATCCCATATGTACACTTTTCATTATGAAATTTGAGCACAAGAATTTTCCAACCTACTTCATATCACAGAACGTAACCAAGCCTAGCATGGTGAAACATATGACAATGCGACATTCTATTTTATAATATAGACAAAGCAGTCCATACGGACTTTTCAGGTTTCGTGGCAAGAATTGTTCATTTGTAGCAATTGTAATAAGGATCAACATGGATCTATTTAAGGTTAGTCGATCTAACATCCACCAGTTATTATAAATAGGTATCTAATTTTGAAAAATTTTCAATCTATGTAAACTTCAAATACCTGAACTACATAAATCTAAAATCATATCTATAATTTAATTTAATCAGCAACGTGATCAACTTCTATATTGTAGAACTACACACAGATACATATGTACGTATAACCACTCTGAAATCAACATAGTCACGATTCACGAAAATTTTCAGCTACATTTATTGCATGGACGTTTCTTGAAGCACTGAAATTCACCAACTGGTGCACTGATGTCATTGACAGCAGCATACAGATTGACTCAAGGAACCAAAGTCACGTGCTATTTACACACATATATATATATATATATATATATATATATATATATATATATATATATATATATATATATATATATATATATATATGTACAAAGCAAATAATGCTCTTTCAAGCAAAGCAAAATCAAGCATCAATTTCAGACTATCAAAACAAATGCAATGAAAACTTTATAAGCGACTCTATAAAGATTTCAAAAATGCTAGAGATTAATACATATGTATAGCACAAGAGAGTAGAGGCAGTTAAGAGACTGTAAAGCGATTTCGGGAAAATTGTCATAAAATACAAGAAAATTTTTGAGGTCATAGTGGAAAACGAGAGTAAAAGTCAACTTAAAACTAAATGAACATTGCCAGCACTATGTTGCAAATGAAGCGTCAAGGTGGCATAAAAATAGATCAAAACATGCATTTTACTCGACGAAACGTATAATTTAATGCCAATGAGTTGCAAGTCCAAAAAGCTCAAAAACGTCAACAGACATGCAACGACTTAGGTTTTGATGGGAGGTACATATTTGACCATTTTTAGATTATGGTACCTAACTAATTTTCTATTTTTGATCAAAAATGTCGAAAAACATTCAAAAAATAACCTAAAAACGCAAGCCCGTGAGCCCGCGCCAAAAATAAGAGGGAGGGTAAAAAGTCTCAGCCTTTGAGAGTGACGACTGACTTTAAATAGGAATCACCCCATACCACAATTATTTTTAATTTACTTTTGTCCACCTTAATTTTCTAATCATTCGACTAAACTATATTTTAATTATCTACATATGTAGGTACAGGTACAAACCTGAGCAATAGCCCATCCCAGCCCGTCGATGAAACAAGCTGACACAAAAACTGGACGGGCTTAAGGGTCCATTTGGATGGCCTGATTTGGAAAAAAGGTGAGAAAACAATGGAAAATCAAATAAAATTCTTTAAACCATTTTCAGCCCAACTAGGGTACCAACCAACCTCAGAGCCCATAGCTGGACGGTCTGAAGCTTTAGCTATTGTCCAGATACCATAGGTACCTACAATCATTTAAAATAAGCACGAAAAAGAAGACCAGCGAGCTTATAGAAGCGTCATTTTCGTCGATATTTTTAACAAATACTGAATGTTATAATGAATTCTAAGACACTTTGATGTCCAAAAATATTACGCGTTTTCAATAGCATGCACCACATATACATACATACATACTTATCGATATTAAACGGTGTAACGATCTCAGGAAAAGTCAGATTCTGAGCAATCGACCTGGGCACGCCAACTTGATCGATCATCAAATTAGGATCAGGCGTAATGACGGTTCGGGCCGAAAAGTCCACTCGCTTACCCATCAAATTGCCCCGTATGCGTCCTTCTTTACTTTTCAATCGCTGCTTGACAGCCTTCAAAGGTCGGCCAGATTTTTGCGTAGCCTACAATGAAAGTCTAGATTGAAATAAAAATAATAATAATAATAATAATATATATTAGCCAATTACTTCCGTAGAAAATGCAATAAAAAATTACATGAAAGAAGGATTTAACGAAAGATATGTCGAAAGAACGGAAGAAAGTTTACAGCATAGCATAGTAATGGCTGAGACGTACAGGCGGATCGCGCTCACGTACGCCCCTTTGGGAACTCATCTAAACAAAGTTTAGAAATCTAAGGGAAGCAACACGCCGATTGATTTTCCCCTTGAGAAGGGCAATTTTAATGATAAACGATGGAGAAAGGAAAAGAATGACATAATTAGGAAAAACATTATTGTAAAATAAAAATTGAGGAAGGCTGAATAAACGCAGAATTACTCTCGGTAATCCGGGTATTTCGTTGTCAATCAACGTAGCTACGTGATATTGCAAGAATTTGACGTTTTCGGCCAGGACGTGAGCAGCGACTCCGTTTTGCTCATTACGCTTCAGCTGGTTGTTCCAACTTACTATGTCCGACAGTTTATGCGTTAAGTCATCCTAAAATTCAGTGAAGTCAAATTTAACATTTTATCTCATCAAATAATTGAAATCCGATTTAAATTTTTAAATCAAAGTATACGAGACAAAATAATGGATACGTACTAAGCATATAAGTGAGACTACAAAATTTAGAACAAATACTCAATTTCGCTAACAATAACGCTGTTCGCATTTTATTCATGAGCAACTGAAAAAGAAGACAAGTTGCAGATAATCAAAGAGATTTCCATTTTCTTTTGTATTTCAAGACCGATGATAAAAAAAATTGACACTTGTGCTGTGCACTTTAGCAAGTATAAAAATTTTTTGAACTCTTATTCTAAATTTGGTGGAATATGGTCGATTCTGATAAGGTATAATCATATATAAAAAAATCCAATGTTATCATATGTTATCTGAGCAGTTTTTCAGTCATTTAAATTTCAAAACATTTTAATAATTTTATTGAATTTTCAAAATTTCCTTCTTAAATTCGAATTTGAAAGATAAAATGTTGGGTATTTCTTCTAATTCAGACTTCGGCTTAGGCATAATTATGTGCATTCAGCATTGTGGAACTTTTCGCTTATGTAAAATTGGTAGAAACAACGTAATTTAGGAATTAAAAAGAAAAGTTAAAATCTGAATTACTAGACAACTACCGAGCTGTAATAAAAATGGACGTCATTCGTGATCAGCAAAAGCATATTCCATAAAAATTTTAAAAAAATTAAAAGAAGTCGTGTTCGTACACTGCTAAACTGCATAAGTGCCAGAAAATCTTTGATTATATTACAAAAATAATTAGAAAGGAAAAATTAAAAATCCTAAACTTCTAGATTACGACTAAGAATGCTAGACCTCATGTTTTTTTAAAGCTGCCTACACTTCATATTTCATGAGGCTAAACGTGGATAAAAGATGATGCAATGAAGGCGTACCTGATTCCTAGCTGATCCAAAGGAGACAACAGCCGGCCGCACTGATAAAGGAGGCACCGGAACTACTTGAAGTATCATCCAATCCGGCCGAGCATATTTTGGGTCCATTCCGAGTGTGTAGCTGTCTTCATCGGGGATCGCCCTTAAGATGCAGATTGAATATATTTCAGTTTATTGCGAGGGCAAGATATGAATAAAGCAGAGTAACGAGGTCAAACCGAAATCAAAAATCTGAATATAATAACATTTAATATTAATAATAAATAACCTAGATATTTCGGGTCCTAAGCGTTTCTGAAGGAACCAACATTATTTGTATGTAGCTACCAAAAAAAGGACAGAAAAATCTAAACTAATTTATGTCTCATCTCATTACAATAGAAACTAAATAATGGATGAAATAGAGCTACACTTTTATAATGCGAACTCCACCCATTCGTAACCGTTAGCATTAATACAACATAGAATAGCAAAATACTTTATAACTTTAAATGGACGATATATCGTCATTCCAAATTATATAATTTCACGCATTTTTACACATGTCTGAAAAATCAATAGAAAAGTAATAATTATAGGTAAAATGCTTCAGAACTTTCAGCTGAACCGGTGCCTAATGAAAATAAATCCTTGGATTAAAATAATTAAAAAAATAACTATATAAAAAGGTGCAATAGCAGGAAATGTAAAAGAGCAGACATACAAATTATGCACCTGAATATATCCAAGACTCGCTCGGCAGCTACTATCATTTTCCTCTCTTGTGACTCTTCGTTAATATGCTTCCATTCAGCATGAATTTCCAAACCAACTCGTTTGTACTTTGGCTGATAACGACCACAGCCTCCATGATTCTAAAACCAGTGTTTTTTTTGTACAAGGTCCGTTTGTACATGTACAAAGATGGATTTTGTACACAAATTTTTGGGTACTAAAATATGGTACAGTAGCAAAAATTACTAAGAAACGTCTTAAAACGGCACGGAGCTCCGAAAAATTTGACATTTTTCCTTTTGAAACGCAATTTCTGTCATTATAAAGATATGTTGAACACACAATTACTCACTTTCGGCGCGAAGCGCCGAAAATTCTTGCCAATTTTAAACCCTTTTACAATTTTTGTCTTCCCGAAAATCTTTGTACATGTATAGTCATGGCCTCTAAAAAAACCACTTTTCATGTTTTTTTGCATATATTCATTGTGCAAGCACCCCAGTCTACAAACTTATATAATCAGAGCAATCTCCCGTCAATGCTCCATCTTTCGCTTTTTAGTTAATTTCATAAATCCCTTTAGTTTTATAAGAAAAAATCGATCAAAGTCAAAATTGAAAAAAACAGCAAATTCCATTTGGGAGGTAAAAAAACCATAAGAACTAAAAATAACCACCCCAAAATGTTATGCGAAGTGCGTGGTTTGCAGCGTAAATCAGTTAGTTGACCTAACAAGATCATATACTTTAAAAAAATTCAATTTTTTCCGATATTTCCGTTCATTTTATCACATTTATATATAAATCAATAATTTTTTCTGAATTTTATTGAAAGTTCTATAAATTTCACGAATAAAGTCTTCAAGTGATAAAAACAAGTCTTGGTAAGTCTCTTCTACATCCTCTGCAAGAAATCAGTGCAAAATTATGCAACTTGATGAAAAGTAATTTCGTGGCCATGGCAAAGTACATATATTTAGCATTGGTCTTTTTTAGGTTACAGTGGTTTTTTACGTTACAATCAAACTTTTTTGGCAGTTTTTGGGGTGATTCCCATTTTTTTGTGAAAAATAAATATCAGGCATCATGAAAGGTGCTACGAGGCACATTCCTGCTAAGTTTTGTAAAAATTGGCGCTGGTTTTTTTAGGTTACACCTGGTTTTTTTAGGTTTGACTTCGAGATATAAGGACAAGTAAATTTTTTCTAACATTAGTCTGCGAGTGAGTCTAACGTGGAAACATAGGAGATTCCAGCAAATATGAATACGGGTAGAAATACTGACCCTCAAAAATGCTCTAAAAATCATGAAAACGGCAATTTTTCGGAACTTTTCGACAAATTTACATATATCTCAAGTTTCTGAATGATCCGGAAAGAGATCAGGGGTCAGTTGTAATCCTCACAGCATAGTTTGTTCGCCAGTATAATATCATCAGTCATCTCCTTTGGTCGTGGATAAAAGAGGTGGGTTTTTTCAAGTTACAAATCGACTGGGTTCAGCACTATATAAAGACTCCCGAAAAATCTTTCTACATCGGGAAAAATCTTTGCCGAATACGAAAAAAACGTGCTAAAAGCGTATTTTTGCAAAATTTACTTTATAAAACTCCGATTCTCTCTTTTCATAAAGCCCTCTAGCGTGAGTGCATAAGCTCTTCAAAAATCTTAGTCACGCTTCAGACTAAATCGACAAAAAATAGAGCAAAATCCAGTTTCAACTATAAATAAAACCATATACGCGCACAGTGCTCGTTTATTGTCTATAAGATCACAATCAATACACTCGATACGACTGATTCACATGAAACTCTGCATGTTTTTCTTAAGCAATGTTTGATTCAACGATTTATATGGACGTTTCAGAACTTACGACATACACTAAAATTTTTATTTATTCAATGTTTCGTATTAAAAAAAACGATGAAATGTTACCTTCACTTTATCAGCATCTTCTATATTTTCGGACAAGGCCGGGGGCTGATCGGCTATGTCCAGTTCATCGCCGCCTTCGCAGATTCTTTTAGCCTTGCACAGTTCGTATACATTAAGCATTCTTTTTCTTGGGTTATGCCTAGTCTTTGACACGATATCTTTCACTTTAGGATTGTCCTAAAACAGCGATACTATTTACCACATTGAGCTAGCCTGTATAGATCATACGCGGAGTCTTACTCGATCAATAAGCAACTTTGAACAATAGAAACAAACGCAACGCAACACTTTCATCGTTTTGTTGAAAAAGCCGATGTTAAATACCGGCTTGGCCAACTCCAAGTGACCAAAGTGCCCAGGGCACAGGGACATGTCACCAGCGCAAGTTTGACAACGACCTCTAAAAATATATAGGTCATAGGTGCACAAGGTCGGGGTTGGCAGGGCGGAGGGGGGGTAAATCCCAGAAACACAGCAATAAATTTAACGTCCACAATTCTTTGTTTAAACGACCAAAATAGTCAAAATAGCCTTCTAAAACGTTTTTTCGTGGTAATATGCGTCATTTTAAAGCATTTTTAGTCCATTTTTGACCAATTATATCACTCTCAACACTAAAAAATGCAGAAATTGATCAATGTTGAGCGCTTTTTTGAGTAAAAAGTACATAAAAATACTAAACATTTTGACCTTTTTTTAATGCTATTGACCTCAAAAATGATGCAAAAGCTTCCGTCCGCTCAAAAATCGTCGGACAGTACCTGTGTCACACCCGGTGGTGGTCAATATATAATAATCGTAATACTACAACATACTTTTTCATATTAGGTTACTCCGCGCGTCTATTTGCACGTCTGTCGAGCCCTGTTATAATAATAGGTACTATACGTTCAGATCAATATACACTTAACCCACTTTACGGGCTGACCATGTGTTTGTTGTAGTCACCAGCTCGGACTGAGCTGTCTTATGCGAGCTATGCGGCGAATATATTGACGCACATACACGTATACAAAACCAGTGCTACTGGGCGAATCCAATAGCCTTTATCAGCGCTGACACCTTGCTTAGCAGTTTTATGTGCTAAAGCTCGGACCGGTTATTCCCTTCAGTTGTTACGTCTCTTCGTTATATGTGTTCGTTTCCTCGCTGTTCTAAATGCGCATCAGGTGTCAATAGATTACTGTAGTAGCGAGTCGCGTTTTACCTGACACCTGTCTGTCTGTCTGACCCCACATGCGGGGGGAGGGTTAACACCCCACTATCCCCTATTTGCATGTATGATATAGCTTCATATACAATACAATATCTATCTTAAGTTCAGTGATAATTTAACTTGAGACCCAATATTCAGGTGCTAGCACACAAGTTTTTTGGTTAAAAGACTTCATAAAATAATTCATGAAATCTACTAATGCACTAAAATAACTTTTTAGAAACATAAGGAAAAGAAAACCAATATAATTCAAGCCAGCCAGATTTAATCACATCATATAATTCAAAGATTGGACAAAACAGAAAGTGCACAAATCAAATATGCTCTACCACCATCTTATGAAATTGTTTATATCCAGAATTTCAAGTTCTGAAACAGAGAATGAACCTCAAAAACACTACTGCATATATTTGCAACAAGTAATTAGAAAATTTTGTAAACACCGAGAAAGAAAACAGTAGCAAAAATGTGCAATATTAGAGAGGGGGGAGTGAGGAAGGTATCGAAACGCATGACACATAGATTTTATTTTGGAGCAAACACACATATCGAGGCGGCCAAAGAAGGATGAACCCGAACTGTGTGGTCAGGGAGAAGTAATAAAATCCGATATTTCATTTACAATAAATTACCTTAGGTTAAGATCGTTACATTCAAAATGCATGAAAACCATTTTTGGATCAAAATCATGCGATCAGGCACCTAACGCTTGTACCATTCAAGCCTAAATAATAATTATTCATATATCTTTCTACGTGTCATACATGCACATAGGGGGATGGGAGGTATTACTCCTGCTGGAGGGTCAGCCAGGCGAGATACTGACCGGCGATTTTGAGCAGACGGAAAGTTATTTACATCATTTTTATGTCAAAAGCAGTAAAAATGTCAAAAATTGTTGGGCGCTTTGTGCTGGATTAGAAATTTTATGAAGGTACATATATTTTACTCAAAAAAATGCTCAAAATTAATCAATTTCTGTATTTTTAGTGCTAAAAGTGATGTAATCGGAGCCAAAATGGACTAAAAATGCTTTTAAAATGCGATATTACCATGAAAAACGTTTTAAAAGCTATTTTGACCATTTTGGTCGTTTGAACAGGAAAAATATCGGATACATTAAATTTAATATTTTGGATTTCTGGGCTTTTCCTACCCCCTTGCCGACCCTGACCTTGTGCACCTATGCTATGTGCAAGCACAAGGCAGAGGCACTCGAACCATTCGACTTGACGCCTAAATAACCTTTTACATCGATCAAACGGTCAGGGTCGGCAGGGGGGTGAAATCCCATAATGCAAAACGATTAATTTGACATTCACGATTTTTTTGCTAGATATTTTAACGATCAAAATGGTCGAAATAGCTTATAAAACTGTTTTTTCATGGTAATATCGCATTTTAAAAGCATTTTTAGTCTGCCTTTTGGAACTGCATTATATCATTTTTAACACTAAAAATGCAAAACTTTATCAATTTTGGGCGCTTTTTTGAGTAAAAAAGTATTTAAAGTAACTAATCCGGCGCGAAGCGCCGAAAAATTTTCAGGAGTGTTTACTGCTTTCAAAAAATGATGCAAAAAAGCCTTCTATCAGCTTAAAATCGCCAGAAGTAACCGTCCGGCTGACCCTTCAGAGAGGGGATAATTCCCCTCACACCCACCTATGTGCATGTATGAGCAAAACTTAGAATCACGTTAGTAATATACGATAATATCATAGTATGTACACGCTGCTACTCTAAGCCAAGGAATATATTGCATACCTCCGATCTAGCACTCCCTGACGAGGATCCATGAGACCACCAAGTTTAGGTTTGCCGCCTTCGTATATTTCCTGGAATTCAATGTGCGCTACTGACATCCGGCGCTGTAATAAAAATGTTAAATATTCAAGTTATGGCTGCAAGTGCAATGTCATTTTTGAAAGCAATGGGTAAGTACATAGCTTTAAAAATCTCTCTTAAAAGATCGAAATCCTTTGGAGAAGACCCTGAATCAATTCCCAATTGCAGGCACGCCAAATGCAAATATCATATTAGGATGCAGTATATAACAACTTGTAGAAGCGGGTGAAGTCTCAATCCACAATTATTTCTAGTTTTGACTAGGGATGCACCGGGGTGCCAGGCCGGCCCGGCCGGGGCTAAAAATGCGCAACCCTCAGTCTATTATCAAGAATTATCTCAACGTTTTTTTGTTCGGATTTTGGCGATATTTTGAGGGTAAAATCGTGCATAATCGCCTGTGCATATCATTCATGTATAACAAAACATTTGTCACAAATTTTATTTCAGAAATTTCGCTTATTCACGTTTACTTAGGTCGCAACAATTTAATAGTCAAAACCGATAATCTTCAAGTTTTTCGCCAAATACACTAGCGTTTCTAATCGCTCAGGCAGCAAAAGTTAAAATAGACGTTTCTGTAAAATAAAAAATCATTAACTGAGTGAGAAATTACGCGTGATAACATGACTTTGAGCTAGCACAAAACATGATAAATATCACGATGATTGAATATTGATGTTAATTTGGCCTGCTAAGTTGAAGAAAATTTCAAACAAATGGCTATATTGTAAGGACTTCTTATTAGTAAAAATGCGTGCAAGTCTAAAATCGTTTCATGTAATCTGATGCCGTTTAAGCGAAATAATAGTATGCTACAAGGCGTAACACTTATAAGAACACACAATAACATGAAAACGACACTACACATTAACATACTAAATTATGCACGCAAAATTTCTATCCTTGTTTGAGCTATTTTTAATTTGTCTGATCTAAAACATGAGCGATTCGGCTGGTAATGATGCAAGTTACATGAATTGGGCCACATTTTTTAAATGGCAGGAAAAAATTTGGCCTATATAAGCTTATGATGATTAATTGAACTCGGAAATACATGTGGAACGGATGCCATGGACTTGCCCAGACGCTGTTTTGCATAAGTAACATTTTGCCTAATACATATTTATACATGGTATATCTGGGATATAGCAAAAACAGTTGGCCCCGGTTGGTCCCAGTCTCTGGTACCGGCCCCGGCGCCGGGGCCCCGGGCCCCGGCCCCGGTCAAAAAGGCGGCATCGGTGCATCCCTAGTTTTGACCAAAAAACATGTATTTCCAATCATTTTAAGTTCCTCAACGCTCAGCCATAGTTGATTTTTCGAATTTTTATTTAGGTATAAAATATCCTCACTTTAGTTTCTTGACGAAAACAACAAATTTCCAAAACTTTAACGAACATAATATGATGAAAATTAGACCGAGGCGTCAAACCTGATATGTACGTGGGATCCGTACCACACATGAACATAGGGGGTGAGGGGGGTATTACCCCCCTGAGGGGTCAGGTAGACCGGTACTGTCCGGCGATTTTGAGCAAGCAGGTCTTGTTCTGCATCATTTTTGACATCAAAATCAGTAAAAATGTCAAAATTTTTCCGGCGCTCCGCCACGGATTAGTACTTTTATATACTTTTTACCCAAAAAACGCTAAAAATTGATTAATTTCTGTAGTTTTTAGTGCTAAAAGTGATGTAATGCAGTCAACATGGACTACAAATGCTTTAAAAATGCTAAATTACTACGAAAAAAACGTTTTATAGGCTATTTTGACTATTTTGGTCGTTTAAACAACAGAAAATTTGTGAACGTTAAATTTACTGTTTTGGATTTCTGATATTTTACCCCCCCCCTGCCGACCCTGACCTTGTGCACCTATGATCCGTACACAAGATCAGCTAACTTCTTATATGTAGTGTTTGAAAATGTATCATACAAGAAAAAGTAAATATAACAAAGAAAATATATCAGAATTTTTAAATAAATTTTAATTCACAATTATAAAAACGAGTGTGTAACTAAAATTTCTGAATCAGTTATTTATGATCTTTTATCTGTAAATGAAATTCAAACGATAGATAAATTACATGAGGGAAATTGATCAATTATAAACCAATTTATGTCATCAGAATCTACACTCCCCCGTTAAATCCTCGGAACTTAAAAGCATTATGAAAAACTTTCGAGTCAACAAAATGAATTGGAGTTTCGTAATTTTGAAGTAGGAAAGTATGACTTACATACAGGCCCGTATACAGGATTTTGTTTCAGGCGGGGAAAAGGGGGCACGACTAAAATTTTTCAAAAACATAAGGGGACCAAAGGATGCTACGATTACTAGAGCTGTACACGTTGTAAACTTTTATCCAGATGCCTAAAATATGTTGTGAATCCAATGGACACCCTCTTGAATAAATCTCATTTTTTGCATAAAAGCAGTGCAGAACAGAAAACATGGATGCAAAATACGCTTTAGGTTGCATACAGACTAAAAATTGAATGTTTAAAGTGCGCGCCTGGGACTAACTAGACTCCAATTATAATTGTGAAATTCAGCGCCAAAAATATTTCCGCGATTTTTGCCTAAAAAACATAAGGGAAAAATCATTCATATATTTCGTTACGAGGAAGGGGCACGCCCCTCCCTACCCCTGATACAGGCATGCTTACATAGCTATGAAAAACAAAATGAATTAATTTATTGATAACACAATAGAGCAATAAGATGATATACGAATTCATTTGATAATAATAATTTAATTACTAGTAATTTATTCGGAATAAGCGAGGATAAAATGTCGCAGGGAAAAAGACAGTAGAATATAAAACGCGAAATGTCCTGGACGCACAGCCAGACATCTGATTGCACTCACGAGTGCCCCATCAAAAAAATGGCTGAAATCAACCTTATTCAAGTTTCTCTTAAATGTCTCAACATTTGGAGAACTTTGGATATGGCCGTGCACTATCGTTCCGAATTCTAGCTGATCTAATAGCAAGATAATACTTTTTACAATCAAGTCGAAATTTACCTAGATAAATCTAATTTGCAAATGCATTCCACGTACGCGAATGACCACAAAACTGATCAAAATCTTCAGGAAGTAGAAATTTATACGAACTTATTCCGAAAAATTGCTGGCTCTAGGTAAAATCCGGAAAACATAAATGGAAACTACGTAAAATCCGGAAATGGAAAAAATAGTTTAAAAGATGAAAAATTGTCTCCATTTGAAATTTATCATGGGAAATTGTTCTTGTACGAAATTTTTAGCAACGGCAATGAAAATTTTGATGAGTAAAGTCAAAATTCCATATTTGTAACCAAAATAGAAAATTGCCAGAAAACAGAAAAACACATGAAATATAAAATTGAAAAAAAAATTTAATTTTTTAATTTTTCGCGAGATTAACACAAAAACTCTGATTCTGTTTTCAACTAAAAAAAAGTGCCCAGTTGTTCAAAATTATTTTATTTCCAGCGCAAAGACCCGGACAAAACTGAGAAGACTGGACTAAATTCAAAGCCACCTGTGAATAAGAAACTAGAAAAATTGGTTTATTAAAGCACCAGGCGGCAAGTTAAATTGCGATTCCACATCAAGAAATGTTAACTTACTATTTCATCAGGACTCAGTATTCCGAACTGAACACGTTTCACTTCGCGCAAGGAAGCCCTCGACTCAATCAAGCCAGGCAGAGTCGTCATATCGACGTATTTAGAGGCAACTTAAAACTTGACTACAATATGCCTCTAAACTGTTGAATAGAGTACCATACAACGAACGGGTAGAGGCTGAGCGAACGACCAGAACGACACTGATGACAGATTACCGGCGCTGTGACGGAGGTACCGCTTTTAGCAACCAGTCACAAAAAACACGCTGCAGCTACAATTGCAAAGTACAGTAGTCGACCTGACTTTAGGTCTATCACTTAAAAGGGCACATTTGTCAGCTTGTGAATCTGTCATAAATCGAATCTGTCACTTATCTACATAAATTTGTGCAATCACTCGTGTTAGATTTCTACATATGCAACTTATGAACCAGCAGGCACTAACAACATTCATGCTATGCATATTCGTTTCATTGGAGAATTTTCGTAAATTTATTTAAGGACTACAGTAAGCGTAACAAGATGATTTACTGTAATTCCGTAGATAAGCTCAATATTAGGCGATTGGATGGTATTCTTACATTTTTATTGCGCTAATCTATTTGCAGACTAAATGAATTACACCACGGTATTTCAAAAAAAGTATGAAAATATGTCATTTTTCGGTATGAATAATTTTTGACTTATCGCAATCGGGTCGGGTCGAACCTCTCAGAAATTGGCTCTTAAATTCAATGAAACTTGCTTGGAAAACAGTTGTACTTGCCTTATCATTAAAATAATTGGTGTCACCAACACGTGAATTTTCGTAGGAACTAAATAATGGACGTTTCACATACTTACTTTAATATTGCTTTCTTAATCTAGTTTATTTTTAAAGCTAGGTTGCAGGCATTATCGAAAGTTTAAGTTTTGACTATATTCTGCAATTACCCTTTATCAGTTCATTTATTTTCCTATTGGAAATAACACAATGAAGCTAAAGTATGTAGAAGTCTCACACCGGGTGGGCAGCAATTCCCACCACTGGACCAGCGCCATACCGAATAAATCGTAGATGGCCGGTGCTCTACCTGAAAGCGAAACGCTTCTTGAGAGTTTTCAATGCCCAAGGATTATACCACATGAAGCGAATTTGTTGAAGATGAGATGCTTGTGAAGCCAGGCGATGTGAAGAGTGCATAGTAAGCCCTACATAAGCTAGCAGAGATGGGACTAGCACCGGCACTGCTGCAACCGGCGCCGGTGCCAACTAATAATGTAAGGAAAAAATTCAAGTTAATCACCTCGTTTTTATTTGCAAAACAACTTCCAAATTTGACATTTTACCCCTACTGTTGAATTATATTCAGGTGCAAACATTAATACGACTCGTCAAAAATCGGAATTTCGTTTCTTGCAGTGGCTGCACTAAGTCGTTTGATTCATCCTTTGGGCGAATATGTAAACTTTGTACTGAACCTAGAGCAAAAATTTGGCTGCTTAGCATGATATAATGTTATCTAATTAATTATATTTTCTTCTATACCAGAGGCTTGATCGATATTAATCTCTAAAGCAGTAGGTACATACAGCTACATATAGTCTGTTTCATTAATTGAAGAGCTTTTAGGAAATTCTTTAAGGGCTCACGAGTAAGCAAAACTAGACGAATCACTGTAATCGGCAAGATTCAGCTCTAGTGAGGACGAGTGGCTAAAATCCTTCCATTTTCAATGCACTAATCCGCACCATAGGACATACTCACACCTGGGCGTGGGGGGTCCGCGGGGTATGCACCCCCCAGAAACCAAAAACGCCCCCAGAAATCAAAATACCCCCCAGAATTCAATTTTTGAAAATTTTTCTTCGCTTTTTTCGCAATTTTTTGATGCCAATGGTATAGTGCTTGATGTAGAAACGTCGAAAAATGGTGTTTTATCACCATACCACCATTTTAAGCGCCATTTTTTGACCTTCAAAAAAATCTTGCACCCCCCCCAGAAAATTTCTTCGCTGCCCACGTACGGACATAACTATAGTAAGCGTGCTAAGTACTAAAGTTATCGGCTTGAATCGAACCCAGAGCAGCTTCGACGACAAGCAGTACATTCTACCACTAAGCTATGTAGAGATTCGGCAAAATCTTCTTGAAATGTTAGTCTCATTAGGATTTAAAACGTCAACTTTAAGCTGCAATGCGCGATTTCTATCTTTAAGTTGATTGATCTGCTGGTACGACGAGGCATGAACGAGGCCGCAACGAATGCTGTTGAAAACTCCTTCTTAGCCACGTGCGTACAGTGTGTAAATACAGGGCCGCCCGCATGTCTACTAAGAATCAACATAGGGACGGGCGTATTGGCCTCGAGACTTCCACTTGGGCACGTAGGTACCGAGATCTGCACTCAGCGTCATGGCCCCAATCGCTTAGCTCGGGATTGCTTCGATCCTTGGACCCTCAGAGGTCCTTATGGCTTTGATCCCCGTCCGTCCTAATATTTGCCGGCCGACTTCTCGTCGAGGTGATCTTCAGCAGCTACTTCTGCCCCCAGACCCAAGGTCTACCCACCTAAGCCCTCGGAATTGCACTTCGCGGAGGTTCAGTTGACCTATCTCAAGCCTCAAGTTGATTGTTTAACTTATTTTTCAAGATTCGATTCCAACAGAAACAGTTTTTGGTTCCTAACGTGTATAGCACAAGTAAACTTTGAAATGCAACGGTCAACGAGCTCTATACTGGATTTCAATTCAATCCTCAAAAGATTAAATAAATAAATATTTTGGTCACTCTTAGTTTTGAGAAAAGAATTAAGACTTTTGAAGAAAAATAGCAATCATATGGAAATTACCTATCCGTCCACTCTGAGAGTCGAAATCCTCGACGTTGGAAATTCCGACCTCAACCCTCGGTATATCCGAAACCCCTGGGTAGGTTTTTCTCTAATTTATTTCAACGTAGAATACACGGCGGCAGTTGTCCGGGACAACAAAATAAACACAAAAGAAAGAGAAAACGCTCATCCACTATACAAGCAGAGCAAGTGCCGATCGAGACTAACTACGATGGCCTCAAGGGACCATTATGCAGTAAAATGAATAAACGTCAAACTAAGATGACACTGTGAACTCTTTAAATCACAAAGAATGTTCTAGACTAATACAAGCTTTTGGTATGCATGAAACAATTACTATTATCATATACTTAACTCTATGTTACCGGACAAGTATCTTAGTGTTTTTTATTGTTGAAAATTGGGAAAAAGTGGGAAGCACCGAAGGCATGGCCCAACAGTACACTATCGTAGATAGCTACTAGTATTGGCTATGTAGTGGCTTGCCACAAACTGCTAAGGCAAGTTCGCCAAAACGTGTAACTCTCGCAGTTGCACTCCCCCACGTGCAGAAAAAAATGTGACATGCAGTGGAGAATTTTTCGGGGGTACACCATCAAAACTAGCGTCTGCACAAGCTTCTACCACTCGGCACTCCCGACGTGTCGCAGACGCCTCCTACTCTGGCATCCGCAACGCCATATCCTGAGCAGGCAGTGAATAAACAAAAATAAAAGAACAAAAAAATAAGAAATAGAAACGATAACAAAGGCCAACGGTCAACGCATGACCTTGTTCGCACTCAGGAACCTCCTCGAGCAACACTCTGAATGGCGCTAGGTGAAACTATATTAGAAGCACCGGAGAAATGATGAACTCAGTCTTGGACAGCATAGCATAATATCTCGATCTCGCTGCCCAACGAGCCTCCTTCAGCTCCCCGGGTAATGAGAAAAATTTTGAATTGAAAAGTGTTATTAAGATTGGGCATAAATTAACCCCTTGTCCGTTAAAGAGAAGATACCGTTAATAGTAATACTGCTATTGAGCAAAAATTTAAGACACGGAATGATAAGGCAAGACTAGGCGCGAGCAAAAATTAAAGACACTGACGGAGTTAAAACACGAGGTAATGATAAAAATGAGGAATGGCAACAATATGCAAGATAACGAGGAAGAGAAGAATTAAGCACTGTCAACTCACAAATTACAAGACAAGAAAAACATGACAAGAAAAATGACACAGACAACAAACAAACGCGATGTCCTGGAATCCATCGTCAGCACAGCAAACAAAAAACGACAAAAAAGCTGCTGAAGAAAGTCAAATTCAACGCCTGTCACGACATGAGTCTCAAAAGTTCGGCAGCATTGAACTTGTAAAATAATAACGGTCCTCATAACTGGCTCTTCGAGCCACGCGGTTTCTCCACGACAACGTTAGTCGGCGAGAAATAGTCACGATCTGATTCGGGTTCGCTGACGCGCATTCGAATGCTGCGTTGATATTGATATGGCGAACGCCTACGCCCATACATATGTTGCGCGTACATGCGCTGATGTGGGTCGACTGGTCGATTATCATTCCTAATCATTGTCATCGTCCTCATAGTCATCCGCCAGTAACGACGCGCGTGTGGAGTGTAGCACCAGAGTGGAAAAATTGATCTGGATGAAAACTCAAACGAACCTTCACGAGAAGTTTCACGTGGACGCTGCTGTGGCCGCGTATACAGGCCGCAGTTTGGGCGATAATGGTCACCCGGTCAGGCGTTGTGGCTGATAGACCCCGGCGGCTGATTGATCTTGACCGGACGGTGATCAGTACAACTGATCCCATTGCTGTCGCTGGACGCGATCGCGGTGACCGCCCTGATGAGCTCCGCGGTTTCACCGTGGCTGATGGCTATATTCACAAGGCTGCTGCTGTTGCGGGTAGAGACAGCACGACCAGCATCCGCCAGTGAATATGCTCTCGGAATGCGGGCGCAATTCCCGCAAGTTGTCTGCCGTCGTGTTGGGCCCGCGGTCGTGCGCGGCCCGTGTGTGTGGTTTTACTGCGTGCCTGTGATTGTGCAATGACGATTTGTGCAGTCACTGACGGCATTTCTGGCATACCCTTGCCGGGATGACTCGTGGTTCTTGCCGCCCAGATCCCCTTTGGCTTGCGCAAGTCTCTTAATTTTGCTGGCGACTTCAGCCGCGAACAAGCCTCGTGACTCGCTCTTTTTCCAAATTTTTCAACCCACGCGAAAGTATGCTCGGATTTTGTGCTCATAAAATCTGTTCAATCTTTCCTTACGCGTCATCCTCAGACATATGCGCAAATGCCTGAAGCTTCAGCGGTGAGCTTCGGCGGCGCGTAATTTTGAGGCACGCCTGGGCACCTCAGAAGCGAAACTGGCACAATCGCGTTGGTTCGACCGCCGCGCGGGCTCCGCACATGGCGACGACGAGCATCAAGATATAGATCGACTTCGGGCATACCAAGGTCTCGCCGAGGACCCTGTAGGATCTTGGGAGGATGCCTGTTGTATCTCTTTTACAAATTTTTCCAAATCAACCTTCGACACGGTGTTTGGCGTGTAAAGACGGATTTTTGGCAACCTCAAAAACGTGTCAAACGGAACCGGTACTTCAAGGGCCGGATCGTGTTGCTAACCAAATTTGGCGAATCATGTTGTGCAAAATGGTTGGATTTTTTGATTCGCCCTGGTCAACTCTGGGAATTCCGGAAAAAGCCTCACTTGGCAAAGGTGTGTACGACTCGCCAAGGAAAGCTACGTGCAACATACGACGTAGGCTGCTCCACCATGCGCCAGCCTATAGCGGCATTGCCAGAAGAAGACGCACGCATGCGCAAGGAACTCTCGGCCCAAAAATTCCTGAAGCACTTTGGCGTGCATGACGTCTATCGCTGAGTAAGATTCATCAAGAACTGATACTCCGATTCGTATTCGGATTGAAACTCTTGGAAGGTATCAAAAATATCGACCATTTGACGTGTCGATATTAGTATCGGCGCGAATGATCAGTGCACCAGGAACCTTTGGTGCGGCAAAAATTCTGGTCAACAAAAGGTGCGCAATTCCATCAGTCACCACACTCGGTGGTTTGAGGTGTCGGTGGACTACCAAAGGCTGCAACGGTGACTTCTGTACAGCATCATTCCGACAGGGATAAAAAAACCAGAAGCGTCAAAAAAGCATGGTCAGGATAAAATAATCGGTTGAAAACGATCATTTGACCGATAAATCAAGGTGCAGGCGCACAATCGACATCAGTCAACGGTTGTGCAAGTGGAAGTCCAGACTATGGGACGCGTGACAGGTGCGTCAGTCGTGGATTGCGCGTAATGTAAGTGTGCTGCAGTAGACCCGGTCGACATGCACTTCAGGCAATTTCGATCAGCTGGTCGTGCATGGCACGCGTTCCTTTGACTTCACCCAAACAAGTGCGCAAATCATGCAAAACGTCAGGGGCAACGTAGACACCGCGCTTTGCGTGTCACAGTTTCCTATCATGCTGAAAGAAAATGTTGGACGCAACGTGAGCGATTTTGAACTCTCAGAGCTTTCTTCTGCAGCTACGCGTTCACTTATGGCTTAGAAAGCGCGTTGAGGGACTGCCACCTCCACATTTGGTGGTAAATTTTGGATACTCAGTGGTTGAATGGTTGCCACAGAAGCCGACACACCCATCAGCGGCCATTGGTGCCGAACGAGTTTCAGGTGCCGATGAAGTTGCAGCAACGCCTTGTGGCGCGGATTGGGATGCGACTTGCGCGGACAACGCGGCTTGCTGTGTTTCCTGGGGTGGTAGCGTGCATGTTGTGCAGGTGGAGGCACGCCTATGATATCCGACACGATAACATCAGGGTCGGGCTGACGCTCTGCCAAATCCAGCTGAGAAGTCGGTAAAGGTAAGCACTGACCCAAAACCCGAGTGGTGCCTGCTGGTCCGCCGCAAGCGATTGTGGAGCAGTCGGTTGCTGGAACGATGGCGGCCCCTTTTTGCGCCGATGCAGCGCGTGGTACGCGTCGTGGCTGATAAATTAGCTGGTCCTTTGCCTCAGCATCCGATAATGCCATTACGAGCAACGTTTTGGAGATCAAATTGGGTTCTTCCGAAGATACGGATTGTTCAACTCCAGCCACAGGGGAATCAAATGGAATATCAGTTTGCAACGAAATTGCAGACGCTGAGTGGCCCTTGTACTGGTTGGTTTGGATTTTGGTTCCAGCTCAGGCGCTATAGCCGGGCCCAATACTGGAGTCGGCAGCGGCCTGCAAACCCTTGAAGAACTTTTAAGTCGGGATTATTCGCAAACATTAGCATGGGCCAACGCTTCGCCGTTGCAGGGCAACGGGTGGTGGCTGGCGGCTATAGCCACTGGTGGTTGGGCGGAGCTGGTCCATAAAAGTCTTCTACGGTAACCAATTCACCACCCGTCCGAATCAGCAGTGACTTCAGTTGCCAAACTGGTCGACTGGCCCCACAATGGCGCATTCGCGACAACGGCATACGCCATCTCGGTTTTATTGGTTCGCTAGCTTTAACTTGCAATTTGTCGCTTTCTTTAAACGAAATTGGTGTTGGTTTTCTATCCGCTGTGTAATGCGGTTATTTTGCGCAGTAGCCTTCTATCAATATGAAAACATCAATAGTAATCAAGGCATTCATTTGCTAAATAATACTGCATATCACGGAATAGCGTTAAACTCCATGCCTGCCCAAAATTATCCGGCACGGTGGGATCGATATACATGTCAAAGAAAAATTCAGCCAAGCACTTTAAAGTGTGTGAATGCGCTGTAATATGGTGACGGCGAGTGAATGTTCTCGCTAAAGGCTGTATATCAATAAAATTTGCACTAAATGGATCTTTCCAATGCCGTTGCTGCCGAACCCCAACATCAGGGATTGCCAAGATTTCTTGAAAGTTGGACTCGTAAACATGAAAATACGCAAGTCTCGTCTTGCGCTGGGTC
Organism: Mermis nigrescens; assembly: GCA_036768485.1. Classification (NCBI taxonomy): domain Eukaryota; kingdom Metazoa; phylum Nematoda; class Enoplea; order Mermithida; family Mermithidae; genus Mermis; species Mermis nigrescens. Next base: position 22,403,621 of record JAVLUZ010000142.1, on the reverse strand, counting down.
ATAACAGACCATAAATACGTTCAGTAAAACGAGCTTCAAGCAGCTGATGTAACCCAAACGGAGGTTTTGGGAACTTGGCAAATGTCCCAACAGAAACACGTGGCCATTCGCGCATAGCAACTTGGACATATGCGTACGAATGGGCCATGGAGGTCCTGGTAGGTAGGACATAGCTGCTGAAAACGCAAATCCCAAGTTTTGCAACTTCTGCCATCACGGTCATTCACAAATTCTGAGTCATAGCCCGAAAATGAGTATGCCATTTGTCACGCAAGATGGCTGAATTAAAGCCAAAATAGCCCCAAAAGACTGCTGGTCGTTGGTGATTAACACATTCAGTAGAAGTCTCTTCTTTGGCACGTGCTAGGGTAGCCAAAGGGAATCTACCAAAGACTGTTCTCCCACCAATGCAGCTCTTGGTCATTTATGCGTCTACGATGATTTTGTGCCTCATGTGATGTTTCTTATACTGTATCATTTTTGCTGCTTAGTGGGATCTAGGACCGCTAACACGCTGCTCATCATTCTGTGGCAGCAGGTCTGGGAAATCCAACCCCTGCTCCAAAGCCATATCAGTCAACAGCCGAATGAAACTCATCTAGTGGACGCGGGATTGCGCCCCTCGAATTTCGAATCGGCGACCAGCTGCTGCCAGCAATGCTCTCCTTGCTTGGGGTACCTTCCGCAGCCATGGGTCTGCAAAGGGAAAACATTAGATAATGGTATGGCATGTGCTGTTTTAGAACCATTTAATAAAACGCATAGGCGCGCAGTCCTTAGCTTTTGCTCCCCTGCCCGGTAAGTCCTCAAAGCTTATTATTACTGCCGGGGCAAAGGGGCGATGCGGTAATTTTACCACCACACCACAGCCAGGGGTACGCAGAGGCGTTTTTGACAACTAAATCTGAGTAGGAGTAGTTTGGGCTCAGTGCAAAAGCTCTATTCCGGTGAACGAAGATGAGTGATTAGGAGGATTATAGACATAAGCGATTACTCGCAGTTTTCAGGAGTAGGTAAGTCAACAACTCGGTACAGACCAACGTTTCGGCCAAAAGATAGCTGGCCTCATTTCAGTGCTGAATTACTGAAGCAGCTATGGAGGTAAACAATATCCGAGAGAGAAAATTTGGTTGAGCTACGGATTTGACCGTATTGAGATTTTTGCTGCCTACGTGCTTGAGCTGGAATTTTTAGATGCGATTTCGTGTAAATCTTGTAAAAAATCCAACCTTAAGTCAATAACAATATTTTCCGCAACAGATAGTAAATTCGGATTCATCACAAAGTCATTTATGAGTGGAGTATCAGTAGGGGAAATGCTGGTTCGCGACCATAAAATAAAGCAATTCAAAAGGTGATATGTTAGTTGATGATTGTGGAGTCGCGTACGAGTATGCAAAATAACGCGAATGGTGGCAATTGTCGTGGCCGCAATCATAAACTGGGATCAACGCGCTCAGCTTTCGGGACAATCCATCAATTAATGTGCAATTGAAGCAGGTCCACCAAACCCATCACACTGGGGGTGATATGCGGTTGTAAATCTTTTTGAACGTTTAATAGTTTACAGACTTCCGAAATTAGGGTGGATGTAAAATTTGAACCCCGATCTGCCAAAAAATTTTTGGGGAACTCCATAACGTGGGATGACTTCTCTGGACACCGAACCTGCAATCGCTGTTGCTTTTACGTTGCAGAAACAGCAAAAGGCTTCCAACGGAGCTGGTAAAGTCAATCTGCAAAAACGGCGCATCTGATCATTTCCGTGAGGTAGAACGCGGCGCGTGCGTATGCAATCGCACGCAATGAGTTCAAAAGGGTCGCCGGATAAAGCAGCCGATTGGCGTTGCAATGGAACAGATGTGCGAACGCAATGCAACCTTACGGTTGTAAGGCACATCACAATTCCGACACCGATGCGATCACGACCATCGTTTCGCACGTGTGGCCACCATACGTGGGCAGCAACAGCAGCTACCTGGGGGGTGCAAGATTTTTTTGAAGGTCGAAAAATGGCCTTAAAAATGGTGGTATGGCGAGAAAAACACCATTTTTCGACGTTTCTCATCAAGCACTGTCCATTGGCACCAAAAAATTGCGAAAAAAACGAAAAAATTTTCAAAAATTGAATTCTGGGGGGGTATTTTGATTTCTGGGGATTATTTGGTTTCTGGGGGGGTGCATACCCCTCAAACCACGCCCACGCCTGTGGTGGCCACCAACAACGCATTTGGCCGGCGGGCGAAACTTTGCGCAATGAAAAACAGCTCCAAAAATAGAGTCACGAAAGGCCGGTCAATATAAAACGTGCAAAGATTTGGGTGTAACTATTTGGTGAACGACAGTTGGTGAACGTTTAGGTTGGAATCGGCAAAAAAGTACATCGTGTACAAAGAAAAGTTTCTGTCACGATATTTTTTCATTGCTAAGTCATTCAACGCAATGTGAATTTTTTATGTAATTCATCACTCAGCACGCTAGCTACCGCGTAGTAAGCGCGCAGGTGTTAGCATTTTGGCTTTTTCAGCATCAGCAAGCGACATGCGTTCGCAAAATGTAGGTGGTTTAGGAGTTGATAGGGCCGATTGGCGCAGTAGAAATTATTATTTTGCGCATCAGGATGAATAACCGATGCATCAGTGCGCTTTATCTGCACCAATTGGTCCAGTGTGGAACCAATTCATCATCTGATTCAGAGTCTTCCGATTCTAAATTTGCGATGTTAACGATGTTTGCGCTATAGTTTAGTGATTGTCCTCTGCACGATCATAGTTTAGGTGTCGAGAAAGAAGATCAGCTGTGCAGCTATAGCGCCAGGAACATAAATGAGATCGTATTCAGATTCTTGTAGCTTAGGACCCCAATGGCGTAAACGACTCGATGGGTCTTTAACATTTACTCAGCGCAATTAGTGCTTGATGATCAGTTTCGACAATAAATTTTTTACTGTAAAGATAGTGTCAATAATGCTTGATGGCCCACACTACCGCTAAAGCTTCCTTTTCCGAAGTAGCATAGTTACATTTGGCAGAATTCAGCACGCGACTAGCGTAGCTAAGAATACAAACGATTCTTGGATGGTAAGTGTTTTTGGGTCAAATAGCACCTAATGCATAATTGCTTGCACAGTTGTTAAAATAAAATTGGTGCTCATCGTCAAATTTTGGTAGTTGCAAAATAGGTGGAGATGTAAATGCTTTTTTTCAGAAGCTTGAATGCAGTTTTGGTGTTTGGCCTTCCAGCGAAATTTGACATCTTTACGAAAGAAGCATGGAATAACGGTTTAGCAATTTTAGCAAGATCTTTAACGAATTTTTTAAACCATTGGATCTAAGCCGAGGAATTTCTGCAAAGATTTGACGGTTTTTGGTACGGGAAACGAGATTAAATCATGTGACTTTGGACAGATATTCAGGAGCGATGCCCTTTGCACTTATATTGTGGCCAAGAAATTTTACTATGGCATGAGCAAGATGGCATTTATCAGGTTTTACGCGTAAGTTTGCATTTTTTAGAGCAATAAAGACATTTTCAAGATCTTTTAAATGTTCTTTAAAAGTGCGCAAAAAATAATTATGTCATCGATGTAAACGAGACAAGATTTCCAATTTAGACCTGCGAGCACGAGCTCCATTAGCCTTTGGAAATCTGCGGGCGCATTTTTTAAACCAAAAGGTAAAACTTCAAATTCATAGTGGCCAACAGGGCATATAAATGCGGTTTTTGTTGCGAGATTTATCATCAAGAGGAATTTGCCAGTAACCAGATTTTAAATCCAGCGTGCTAAAATATGCAGCATTGCCTAAAGTGTCGAAAATAATCGTCTAATTGTGGAAGAGGATAAACTTGGCGTAAATAGCTGGACTTGCCCATGGGCTTGTTGTAGGTCGAATAATTTTGTCTGCAAGCATTTCATTTTATAATCTTTTGCATAGATTCTCTTTCAGTAATGTTCGACACGTATGATGTTTTTCCAACAACGGGCGGATTATCCCTCAGAATCAATATGATGCTTCATCATAGGGGTACGTCACGAGAGGTTCATTTTTTAGATGCAAAAATGAGTCGCATTTTAAACAGAAGTTCACTGTGGAATTTGTTGCTGTTTGTTCGAGAACTCAACGTGTGAACCGCTTTGCAGCTTTATTTATTGACAAAATGAAGTTCTGGCGTCCTATCAAAGCTTGAGATACGTGACAATGACTTCGGCAACAGTGTTAAAGAAGAATCAAGGTTGAGTTCACCAGAGTCAATAATGCGACTAATGCTTCAGATGCATACAACGAACGAATGATAGGTATTATAGAATGGGGCGATCGGACTGATAGACGGAGCAACAAACGCGAAGTTTTTTCCATAAAATCGGATTTGTTCCAATAATGAAATCGAACAAGTGCGGTGAGCCATGACTGAGAGAAGGCCAGGTGTAGTTACGGTCGCGCCCAGGTTGTATTATAACCGGCTCAGGTAACGGAACAGGCCACACACACACGTTCAGAGGCAGTTGCTGTTGGATTTTCGAGCGAAATTGCAATTTTTCACGAGATGAGAAAAATTAATCTTTGCTATCAGAGTGCCGCTTTACAAAGCACAGCTACCAACAGGATGGGACCCACGATGAGTGGATCAGCAAAAATGTCCGTTCCTGAGAGCATGCCTTCCGGCAAGTGATCAATACCAGGTAGATACTGAAGTGGGAGAGGTAGACTGTTCCGTCGATAGCAGAGAGTCATAAGCTGTACTCGTACAGCAATCCACGTGAGCTGCCTGTTTATGCCATGGCCAACTTCGTGAGACTTGTTTAGGTGGTAACCTAAAACGCAGCCGCAGTACGTGCAGACGTCGGTCACTCATGGTGACCTGGGGACCCGCATATCAATGAGAGCGGGGTGCGACCAACGCCAAGGAACTTTAACAAGAAGGAGTGGGCGATTCTGTCTCATATGTCTACACAGAGATATATTAGAGTTCTAAAGTTTTAGATGGAGGTAAATTGAGTTTTTCCATAGAGCTGAGACATACGCTGCAAACGTCACGTACTTCTCGAGAAAGTTCTCGTGCACTGACGAACAGACGCGCGCTGTGCCTTGCTAGCCAGTCTTTGCTAGTAACCGTGTTATGACTATCAGTGAGGAGATGTAAGCGGCTGGCTGCGAGTGGGGGCGCATTCATGGTGGGTTGGTTATCATGGCTGTGATAGTGTGACGTATGTAAGATTAAAGTACATGTCAATGCAAGGAGACCAGGACTATAATAAGTTCCGTCACGATTGTTCGTTTGGGAACCGCACAAAAGGTGCATTTTGTCGCGATTGAGTCGTTGTAGCGATTACTCGGCGTAAGGCGAATTTTGGATTATGGGCATCGTGAATTTTTGGCAAAAATCATGACGATTTCGCCGTATATAATGCGATCGTGCTTGCCACAGTGTTCAGAGCCGGCCATCATTATACGCATAGGTTAGGGGCAAGAACGATGTTGACTAGAGTGACGATATCGCGATTGAGATCGATGTCTATTTCAGTAAATTCTGAACGATATTGCAGGCATGATTTTGAGAGTGAAAAAGAACGCGACTGGCTGCGATTGCGAGTTCCCGAGAAATGGTAATTGATCAGATTGGGTACTGCTATCAAAATAGCACACAGATGGCCGTTATTAGACGCTTGACGCAGATAAAGTAAAGCATTCCCCGCAAATGTGACCTAAGCGCAGTTGCAAAAAAGGCAAGCACACATTTAACGAGAGGAGACCTTTCTGGCTTTTTCACAATCGTGAACGAGCAATGGAACATGCGATGACGCGAACAATCCGGATCCCATATTCGTTACATGCTGAGGAGCATTCTAGGTCCTACGCTGCCAATGGAGTAGCCAGCAGTTTATCGCATATGAGTGCAGGTGTTGCAATGCTTTTTTCTCTCCTCAAAATCCTTATTAGCAAATTCAGCGCATATAGCGTGATCTCAAAAATTCAGCCATTAAGATGCTCTAGGCTTCTTTTGCGATATGCCTCTTGGAAGATGTGTACAAAATAAACCCTCTTTAACATTTGATGTCGCATCACACTATTGAAACAAAGGAACAACTTCGTTGATATAAGTCATTGATTTTATTAATGCTTCGCGAAGCTAGCAGAGACAATATGATTTAAACTGGACGTTCAGCAATGCTGCTTACGAGTCAAAAAGCAGCAAAGAGTGCAACCGGTGTCCATTGGACAGAAATCGGCCATTAGCTGCCTGTTTAGTTTTCAGAACAAGCATTGGCTAAGTATCAGCAGGCAAATCAACGGTATAAACATGCAGCTAGACTCGAGAAAAAACGCAAATGGCAGTTCTTTAGATGATCAGCTTTGTGTTCAGATATCATACAGTGTGATTGGCAAAGTGATTCGACTCGGCAAAAGGCGCTATCTGCTCTAATATCGTTCTTCAATGCTATCAAAAATTTTCTATTTGCAATTGCAATTTAGACATTTGTGCTATAAATGGTCCATGAAGGAATCACACATATCAACACGCGAGCCTTCAGATGAAGAATCTGAACTATAACGATGACGTCGTCGGCGTTGATCTACTTTTATGATGCGAACGACGGTTGCGCAGGCAATCAAAACTATTAGATGAGCTTTCTATCAGAAAATTTTAATGCCTTTCACAGATGATCAGAGAGGCGTATCTGTTTTTGCAAATTTGCAGATCAGGATAATAACAGATACCTATTCAACAGTTGTATTTTATATTAGAAGAATGTAAAATAGGGTTATTAGTGGTATTTCCCCATTCACAGGATTAGGTACATAATTATTTGGAAAAATTTCTCCTTGAGGTGGAAAATATTGCAGCGGTGGTGGACTTAACTGCTGCTGCAAATTCGTATTTTGAAGAATTAGATACAAAGGAAGGCGCATTACGATTTAAAGACAGCACCGGCCGAGACTGCGACAAGTCATGCGCAACTCGGTATCCGGCAGCTGCGAAATCGTAGGTATATTTTCTCCTGAAAAAACCCGAGTTTTGCACTGATTGCAAACCCGTGTTTTAAGGAATTTGTGATAAATTAGATAACTCTGACGCACGGTTGCAGTTGCAACTTTGGACGATATTTTCTGGAATAGCTTCCGAAGGTGAGCGTGAATAAGATGCGCTGTGTGCCAGTGGACAACAATGAAGATGCATCGATGCGGTAACTTTCAGCAACAATTCGTCACTTTGCACATTAAATTCAGAAAGAAATTTGCGCTATCAATTGAGTGGTTAGCGCGTCAGACGATGATTACTTTCAATGTGATCTCGGAACTGGTTGGAGTTTAAGCAAGGTGCTTAGCTCCAGAGATGCAGCTTACGCGATTTCATCCTCGCATCTTTCCTTTTTATCTTTATTTACGCGTTGCAGAAAGATCCATGAAAATTGCAAATGAATAGCTTGTAACGCTTTTTAAAATAAGATCACTAGTCACAGCCAGCACTAGCACGCATCATCGTCGGCCATTTATGCCAAGACTATGATTACTTTCTACGTCAGAATCGAGATTTTCGCGCTCTCAACTGGTTTCAGTGATTGTTTGCACGTGTTGAGTAGTAGTCGTATTATCAATCATTGTATGATTTGATGAATGTTTCGTCAATGTTAGGGTACGATCTAGTTACCAAAGTTTGATTAATCGCCGAGCTTGCACGGCAGTCAATAACAGTCCCTTCCTCGCAGACTGTCTATTGCTCACGGCATTTAGTGACGCAGGTAATTGATCATTATTTGCCTTACTAGTTACGTCTCTTGTTATGTTGGTGTGTCATTTACCTCGCAGAATTACTCGCGCTGGTAGTGTGTCAACAGGCGTGGTAGGCAATCGATGCGAGATGGCAAGCAGGTGTGCGTAGACGGTTTTCTTCAATTTAGCGGGCAGAGTCCGCAAAACCTTTTTCCTGCCATTGTTGAGTATCAGCAATGTCGAAAAATATGACCTTGGGTAAGATGAATTTCAGTCACGCCGAGGCCCTTGATCCAAAATAAGCTTGCTTCTGGACTTGGCCTTTGTCGATTCAAAAAAACAGGTTTCTTCACGTGAATAGTATGTGCTTACGTGAAGTAAAGATATGACAGCGCGAACTGACTCGAAAACAGGTAGAAGACTCAAGCCTAAGGTGCTAAGAAAATGTACGTGGGTAGAGAAGAGAGGTAGGTAAAGCTTTTGCTCACCTAGTTTTTTACCGAGAAAAGAAAACAATGATGAATCGTTGCCTCAGGGTCAACGTTTATAGAAAAATGCGAGCAGTGATAGCTGCCTTTGTTCGATAGAGATCCGACGGAAATAGAAAAAATAACGACGACTTTACCGATTACACAAAATCTTTACCACGGATGTCTTACTTAAATTGCGCACTGCCACGATTGCTGTCGATACATAACAACAAAGGTGAACAAAACGTTGCAGCATGAGGTAGATGGCACAAAATAATAGATTTTTGGATCGAAAAATAATTTTATCGATGATTTGATCCAGTTCAGCTAGAAGCAAGCAGCCTAAAAGAGGGACTATCCAGTGTAAATACATGGCCGCCCTATGTCTAACAAAGGATCAACATAGCACAGGTGTGTTTGCCTACGAGAACTTACTAGTTGACCTATTCGTCAGAGCTCAAGTTGACATTGTTTAACTGATTTTCGAGGTCTCGGTCGATCAGAAATGCTTTTGGGTTCAGTGTCCGAAATGGTACAATGAAATTTGAAAACAACACCAAAGCATCTCAGTATACTGATCAATCATCACTTCTAAAAATTAAATAATATTTTTGATCAAATTTAGGATTGAGAAAAGAGTTAAAACTCGAACAGAAATAAGTAATCACAGCGGAGTCTACTCTACCCTTCCACACAGAGTCCCGAGATCCTCGTGATGTTGAGAAACTCCGACCTTGCCTCTTGCGGTATACTCCAAAACCCCTGGGTAGGTTTTTCTAATTTATTTCGAACACTAAATACATGGCCTAACTGCCGGACAACAAACAACGCAAAAGAGAAAATGAAAGCGGCACTCAGCTGTACAAGCGTCACGACTGCCAACGAGACTAAACTATGATGGCCTCATGGGATCCATTACAGTAAAGGAAACAAACGTCAAAATAGCATAATACTGGAATTCTTTTAAATCACAACGAATGTTCTAGATTGACACAAGGCGAAGTGCGACAGTTGAAGCCATTACTATTATCATATACTTAACTCTATGTTACCGGACAAGTATCTTTAGTGTCTTTTATTGTTGAAAATTGGGAAAAAGTGGAAGACCAAAGAAGGCATAGCCCACAGTACACTATCGTAGATAGCGCACTAGTATTGGCCATGTAGTGGCTACCGTCAAGGAACTGGCTAAGGCAAGTTCGCCAAAACGTGTAACTCTCGCAGTTACAAGTGAGATATACTGAAAAAGCTCTTCGGATTAATGAAACAGACTTATACATACATATGTATCTTAATGAGCAGCTTGTGCCGGCAAAGCGACCAGTGTTTGGGAACTATGGCCCTCGCGGAGTTTGATGAGCGTTCATGCAGACGATAAAGAGGCCCATTGTGAGGGGACAGCCCAAAGGGACCTACTTCTTACGCTGAATCTGGGCAGCATGGATGATGGCGGATACTGCATGACGAATATGCTGATTATGCAGATTTTGAAAGTGTAACGGGGGCACCTCATCACCGGTACGTATGAACAAAACTTCTACCCGCACTCGCTTTACCGGATTTTCCACTCTGAATCGCGTGTGTGGGGTAAGCGTCCACCGGGGCTCTTGTTCACTCTTCTGCGCAGCAAGGTACCTACTCCATTAAGGGACAATAAAGCATCAATTTCACGGTTTAAGTTCACTCCGCTTTGTGAAGTGGCACCGCTGCTACACCATGCTGGATGTATAACTCGGTAAACAATTCCTAAACTTAGTGCCCAGAGAGCTTGCGTGAAGTAAATTATATTGAAGTACTTACAAAGCATCATTAGGACAACAGACAGGATATTTATTATACTTATTGATACAATACATATGTAATTAGCTTGTCTGCCGCGAAAAAAGCCATTAAATTGTCAAAAACCACGATATTAGTCATTCATTGAATCATCGACAAAATGTTTACCCACGAACCACTGATCGACTTGAACTTCCTAAAAATTGCAATAAATGAAGCTCAATAACGTTTCAATAAGGATTAGTAAGACATTGGAAAGAAGTGATTGTTATTAAATTATTAATACGATCAATCAATAATTACTTCTAACCAAAGCTGGTTAAAAGTCCGCAACGTACACCATGCAGCCAACCAAATTCTAATAACAGAATTACCGAACTTATTATTAATTACCAATCACCAAAACTTAGTCCGTAAACAAACTGCAGAAAAATATATATTAGGTATATTATTAAAAAATTACGTTCTGTTCGATTCTAAAATAAGCTTTTTGTAAAGTGTTGAAGTTGGTTATTGTAGTCTATTTAACGAAACCTCGTTATTGATACTTTAGTTTAAACCGCTTTTGTAATCGATTCACATTGATTCAAAAATTGTGATCGGTGCACAAGGTTTCGTGAAACAGACTATATAGGCTGGTTACCGACGTGCGTTAGAAAATGAATACGTGTAGTCAGGGCAAGCACATGCACAGCATGGGAATTTTGGGGGTGTGAAAACCTAAAGTGCCTTTTTTGGGCCCAAACATGGCCGGTACGCGTTAAAAAACATCGTTTTTTGCTTGTGACGATACTCTATCCTTCTAGAGCATAAAATCATGAAAAAATTTGAAAGAATTTTGAATAAATTGACCAATATATCACTTAAAACATGAATATATGGCGCGAAGCGCCGAAAATTTTAGCAGATTTGAGTAAATAGATAGCCAAAAACCCTTAAAAAGACACTTTTTCTACGATTTTCAGGTAAGTTTGGAAACTTTTGAAAAATCGCCAATTCTGGGGAGGGGGTGAAAAATCTTTGCGGGGGGTGAAAAATGATTCTACGGGGTGAAAACCCCTCCAAGATCATGTATGGTCAGGGCGGATTTAGGGGGGGCGACTGCCCCCATTGACCAAAAATAGATGCAAAATTAAGGATTTTTGAGCGATTTTCGGGTTAAAATGGCTAATTTTTCCGTCCAAGTCAGGGTTCCGCCTCCCTTAGGGCTACCGCCCCCCTAGTAAAATCCTGGATCCGCCACTGCGTGTAGTCATGATGGATAAAGGCGTGTTAATTTTCCATCTGTCAAATAAAATCGGTAACTAATGATCAAAATGTATTAAAAACGGGTATTTGGAATAAACCGGCATAGTTGACAAGAGGCCAATTAATGTTCGTTATAAGAATAATTGAATTGTATGTATACCTACTAAATATATCTAGCAGTCATGTTCACGTTACACTTATGAATAATCGAATAAAGCAAGGAGGACATGTACATACAACTTCCTCAATAGAAAAGTCTTCCAAAGTTGGCAGCGGTCTCGATTGCACATTGACAGACTTTCGGCGCACCCGGCATAAAATTAACGTTTTTAAAAATAAATTCGATTGAAAACGAATCTGTACACGTTTACTAACACACGCAAAGATGCTGTCATACTTTTTTCACTGCCCTTAAAATGCGGCTCAATGTGGCTAAATGACGCCAAGTGACTGTTCGGTCACCTGTTTTCTCATCATCAGATCTTTCAATGCAAACGCCGTAGGAACTATGGTACAAATTGAGGATGGATATTGTAAAGCACTAAAAAGACAAATGAATTCCTCACTGCTTAAAATATCAATCAAACTTTATGGTCATACATGTAACAGGGAATGGGAGGAAGATACCAATCAAAGTTGGCTGTCTCACCCCTGCCCCAAATCAGAAAATATTTGACCCCCCTATTTTTGAAAAAAATTGAATTTTTTATCCATTTGCAGATGATTCTTGATCAAAATTTGGAGGTCATTTACCCCTCCCTAAAAATGGTCAAAAACTTCCACCCAAAATTTCGAGCCTTTACGTGTAGGTTTATGGTCTCAGGGAACACAATGAGTGAAGCAATTTCGTTAGAGACGAATCCGTGGTTTTTCCAAAACATATGTATGCAGCTTAGAACTACATGAGATCGCAATAATATGGAAATCGCTCATAACATGATGCGCTTTCCCGTTGAAAGATAACTTACATATTTGTATGGTAGTAAGAACGGCAGCTGCTTAGAAGATTTTTAGTTTGTTTAATATTTCTTCCCTTATATTGCCTAGACTAAAATAAAAAAAGCCAGCAAAATATAAATATATCTCAATACATGCATACCTGGCATGATACCAAACTATAGTCTGTTCCATTCCAAATGGCCCATTTCCACTTTACGGTTTATTACTGTAGCAGAGCAGAATATCTTACGGGTTAGGTTGTTGCAGCAGTTTGTTGGAGGTGCCACATTTGATGCAAAACGCTTTAAACAAGAATGAAAAGAGTTTAAAGCAGACAGCTGGTACGAGAGCGTAATTGAAGAAGCCGTCTGTGCAGTGAAGAACTGATACAGTAATAAGAATTGAGATAAAATGAGCCATTTGGAATAGAACAGACTATAGTTAAAAAAGTGCACAGTAATTTATACACAGCGAGTCCCAGGCGCAATCCTCTGGGAAAAAATCTGAATATTTTATAATTTTTAGGCAGTGGTGTGAATGAAGCTCCTAAACTTTTCATCATGAATCCAAATATCCTACCATTTACGTATTGAAAATGTCCGAAGATAAGCTCAACAAGCTCTTTTCAGTGAAAAATAGTCTATCTGCGAAGAATTTACGGAGCATTGTCGACAGTTCTGAATTAATGAGTGCTTTAACAGTAATTGACAGTAGTATAGTTTTCAAGTATTATAGGAGGTTCATCATTCCTACAAAATTTCAATCAGAGAATTAATTATTTCGAACTTTTACCAACAATATTTTCTCCAACTTCTTATCGGAATCGTGCGAATGACCCTTAATGACTGCCACAGAGATTTTAAAAGCTTTATAAATGTTAGAAAAATTTCAAGCACCTTATACATACTTCATTTTATAAACTGAAATTTTTCCAAGGGGATGTAATGTAAAAAGAGTAAATTGATAAGAATCACTATATCGTATATAACTTACAAAAAGTATAAATAGGTTAAGAGGATCTTGAATGTCCCCCGTTAATATTATTGATTCAGATAATTTTAAATTCAGTTTACTGTAAGATCTAAATTAAGGCACTCAAGCTATTATTGAGCAGAGGAGCTTCTAAAATAAACCCTACCGTAATCAACACCGTAATTGTCCCCTCTTCTAACCGTCCAACCTCTTGCCCGATAGTGCACATAAGCAACATAAAAGTCGTCAAAAGATTTCCCGTTGATTTTCTGATCGCAATGTTGCGTCCAAACATCGTTCAGTTGCAAAGGCTATACATTAGAACAGTTAAGTACATTTTATTTACAAATGTATGCATATATATATATAATGTACATTGACGTACTTGTGCACCTTGGAAAAAACTTTAATTTTACTATTGAAAGTTAAAAAACAAATTATAGATTGATAGGTACAATAAGTTGAAAGGGAACTCGGAAATGAAACACGCTAAATTAAAACTAAAGTTGTAACTAAAGCTATTAAAAGAAGTGGAATAGCTAGAAAAAATTGAAACGTTGTGCAAAGCGAAAACGCATACCTTGTCGAGATAGGTTATTACGAGCTTCTTCAAACACTGACTGATAAACAAAGCCTGAAAATTTAAACAATTTACTTATATAAATGCACACATAAAGCCAATATATGTAGTTTAGAAAATACGGCTAAAGTATCGCTGCAAACTTCCAGAGGCAAATACTTGAAGTGTACTCTATTTGTAAAGCAATGCATTATATCCGCGGCTTATTTATTTTGCAAGATACTCAACTAGAATCGAGCAAAGTAAAATTAAGCTTATTCGCATTTAACAAATTTTCACCTTCAAAAAATAATGACCGCTGTTTGATCCAGATGACCCAGGTTAGTTTTCAAGGTTTTAATTTGCATCAAAGCATAGGATGTAAACTTCGTTTGCAAAAAATCTCTTATGGAGTGAAATAAAAAAACAAGGATGTTGTACCGGATAGGAACGCGACTATTCATTTAAATTAGAAATACTTGAAGCGCAACATTTTTTAAGCAGCAAATGAACTTGAAAAGTGGTACAATAGTTTATCGGATGAGACAATGTACTGACCTTTTATATTCAAGCTATCAATCAGAGCATTCTAAGATTTGGCATTTGGAGCCTAACTTTTACTAGAATTTCTGTCGACATTAACATACCAGCACACGGAAAGGTTCTAAGTCAGAAAAAACGCAGGGTCAGAGATAATTCTAACAAATAGCAGGCAGCGAAAAACGTTTCATGAAATCATTCAGTGAATTCTAGCAGTATTGTATCGCAACCTTAAGGGGAAAAAAGACACCGTCTCTTACGGAAATACTTTACGTTATCCGTAAATTATATACACAGTCTTCGGTCAAAATCTTACTTCTTCGATATTTAAATAGTAAATCGGTGCACTTCGGCCTTCAGACGGTCTTTCAATTTCATCCGCACCCGAGTCTGAACTATTTGATTCCGCTGATTCAGGTTCTGACATATGAGGTCTTTTCTGATTAGAAGTCATGTATATAAGTGTGCTCGAGCTAGAAAATGTACATACGTATAAAATTATATGACAAAAAAAGACCAAAAAATGACAGAACACGATTTACTGACCATCACACCTGGGCGTGGGGGTTTTGGGAGTATGCAGCCCCCAGAAACCAAAATACCCCCCCCAGAAATCAAAATACCCCCTCCAGAATTCAATTTTTAAATTTTTTTTCGTTTTTTCGCATTTTTTGATTCTAATGGATAGTGCTTGATGAGAAACGTCGAAAAATGGTATTCTTATCACCATACCACCATTTTTAAGACCATTTTTTTACCTTCAAAAAATCTTGCACCCCCCAGAATTTTCTTGCTGCCCACGTATGCTGACCATACCTCAAACGTAACAGTACTCGTATGTACCGCAATTCACTTGCTCATACATAAGTTCCCATTCGCCGGAAGCTACAACTTCAAAAAAAGCGCGAAAGTGATTAAAAATGCCAAAATATAAAATATTTTGGATTTACGTCTTACAGCTATGTACGTACTTGTACTTCGAAACTTTATAACCTTTAGGCTTTATATATTTTAAGCTAATTTTAGGACTAAATTAATTAAGATTGCCTTGCATGCACGGAAACATCACCAAGTTCACAATCAGATTCCAATAGCAGAATTTTAATTTCGAATAAATAACAAAGTGAATAACGAAACTATAAAAAATGCATTGCTTATATTCAGAAAAACTGCAAATTCGATCTTAATAGACAAAAAATATCAACATTTCTGGCATTTCGCGCCACAATTGAGCTAAAACAGAGGGGAACATGGAAACTTTTCGGCGCTACTCGCCAAAGAGATTCATGCATTGCTTCATTTCAGAAAGCTGCAAAATTGAGCTAAAAAACGTAAAAATGTCGATAATTTCCAGCGCTATGCACCATTTTTTATTTCTGAATTGCACATGCTCAGAATATTGCGAAGTTGACTTTAAAAATTTCAGCTCTACACATGTCGGATATTACACGTTTTTGCATTGTTTGAATTCAAAAAAGCTACAAAATTGAGTTTAAATTTTAGTAAAAATGTCATTTTTTGATAAATCACTTAATTTTTATAAGTTTCATCACCACAAACTTTAGAAGTAAGTCCAAAACAAAAAATGCGCCGAAAAATATCGTTCTGTCACTTAAAATTGCGTCTAAACGCATTAAATACAATTGCAAAATTTTAGCGATTCCCACTGGGATAATTTCATGGATACGAGGCTGTAAGTATGTGTACGCCATTTTAAGTTAAACACTTACCCTTATCTTCACTCAACATGACCGTGCAATGAACTTACCTTTGATAATTCCATAGTCAAATCATTTAACTCACATTTGATACAAACTTTTAAACAAATTACGGCAATCGAATTTTCCGTAGAAAGGATAATGCACATTTAGTACGAATTATATACATTTGCCCAATTTGAACCATTTATTCATCAACGCGCTTTAACAAATCATGTTTTTCTGAGTCCTCCCTACCTATCTTGCTTTGCGATGCAAATCTCTCTGCCGGCATATCGACCAAAGCAACCCTGCAAAGAATGTGTGTCTGATATAAAATCCTATAGGAATAGAGCAGAATTATGGCAGAGAAATGGAAACAAGTGCTCTAAATCAGAAACGTAAGTAGAAATCAACATTTTTTGCACAAGTGCTCTAAATCAACTACATGTCGTAAATTGAAGCCAATCTACATGCCAATTCAACAATGACATAATCTTTTATGGTCCGGGCTCAATAAAATCATGAAATCAAGACTTTTATACCCGGCTAACTCCCATATTCGGCTGACCTCAAGAAACCAGTGATGCTGTGCATCTTTAATTGCCTTTCAAAATATTTGATTTCTAAATTAAATCTTATTTAAAAACATTGAATCTTAAAAATAACATTCTGCAGAGTGAATAACACGATTGTGAATGATAAAAAGAAAGATACTGTTCAGCGAAGTTAAACAAAATTTTGGAAGCGTAATTAACTGAAGAGCATAAATGTTTCGATTTAATAAAATGAAAGCGTCCATCAGACATGCATAGCATGGAAATTCTGGAGTGGGGTGAAATTTTAAAGCACCTTTTTGGGCCCCTAAATGGTGGGTACACGTCAAGAACGTTTTCAGGAAACTTTTGTGAACTTTTGACGCGAATTCTGAAGGGGTGAACAAAGTTCTGGGGGAAGCTTAAATTTTTTTTGAGGGCTGAAACCCCCCCCAAGATCATGTACGGGGTCCACTATCAAAAGAATAAGTTAAGCACAGAGTTTCCGCATTTTTAATAGATTATCTATAACAACAATTGTGAATGAAGCCTGAACTTATGTACCTGCTCGTATAGAATTTCAATCGATTTCCGGTCTTCAACAACAATCCAATGTCGGACAGGATCAAAATACCCGCAGTGTATTTGATCGCTCTGAAGCTGACGATGAAAGATATGATTGTTCCTAAAAGTCCTTTTCTTGAGACACTTTGTTTCAAGCACAATGGCCATCTTTTTACATCAAAAGCGCGATACGGCAGAGGCTGCTGTCAAAGAGAAACGCTCTGAAAATCGGGAACACTTTTTTCTTCGTAACATAAATAATGCGACGAGAGACGAAATGAGGTTCAGTTTGGCGGGTGTCAAATGTCAGGAAGCAAATGCTCTACGATAATGGGTGAGCCCGTAACCAGAATTTTTTTGGGGGAGACCAAACCATAAAATAATGTGCAATTAATAAAACCTGCGGGTCAAATGACGAAAACGATAAAAATTAGCTTATATAACACGTTTTTTGCGGTGGAACAGCGTTTCTTTCTAGCATTTTTAGTCTCAACGTCAACTGCATCGTGTCACTTTGTCATTTTGACTCAATTTGGCACTTTACATACAAGTAAACAGAACAAGCGCCGGGAGATTTTGACATTATTAGGTAATATAGGTACCTTAGCCCCCAAAAATCATGTGGAAAATATTGTTCAGCAATGCTTTGGAAACGTCTATTTTATCCATTGGGGGACCCTTACGAAAAATAAAAATAAGATTTTATTCCGAGAGGAGGCCGGGGCAACCGTCTTTTTGGCTAAGGGCCAGTAAAGGGATATAAAAGTTGAAAAGGACTCATAATCAGTCACAAGAAAAGTAGCAGAAACGCCGTTGGTCTCTTATAGCCTTCATGCAGGAATAAATGAAACATTTGAGTAGAGGTCTTAAGGGTTCAAAATTGTACATAAAAAGGTGACAAAAATTTCAATTTTCAATAAAAATTCCGATAAGTAAAAAAGGTAAGACGTTCATTCATTTTTTTGAATCATAGTGTTACTGGTAAGAACCGCCAGTCCAGATAAACACAAATGCAAAAACTGAAATTAAACATCGCTGATAAGTTTCATAAGACAGTGCTTCGTTGATTCTAAACATAGAAATAAGTTTTATTAGAGATGTCGCGAATTTAAAACACAAAATAAATGATCGTATCGTACATGTTATGAATACATCGGTATCACATAATGGCAGCAATCAATGATACTGAACCAGTAAGCCATTATATCATGCTGGAAGAATCCAATAACGCCCAACCATTATCTTTTCTAGCTAAATAAAATGACTTTTATAGAATCGTTAAAGGTGTGACACAGCTAACAAGTTCAAATCTAACAAGTTCCTGCGGAGTGCACTGAAACCGTCCCGCTTAGTAATCAGAGAAATAGTTAAGGGCAAATTTCAAAATAGCCACCCAGTCCCAATGGAATAATTTTATTCACTAACATACTTTTTCCAACCCTTAGCAATAGAGTAAATTATAAGTCAAGACTGATATTTTCGGTATTTTCAGATAAAATTCACAGTCGCATTTGCTAACTTATGAACAAAAACAATTCAAGACAGTCGAATTCTTAGCAAAATCGTCGAATTTTTTGAATGAAAATATTCCACTCGAGAGTAAAAAATTCGTTAGGCTTTTCTTCGGTGAAGAGGGACAAGAATACAAATCTAGCGAGAAGTGTCAAAAATCCAAGGTTTTCTCGATAAAAAATGCATGATTTTCATATTTTCTAGATTCACGCTATCCGTTTTGAGAATTTTTCCTGGGTCGAAATGAAAGAATGCCGCATTTTCATTCCTATGGATACGGTCCTTACGAGTTCTTTCACGTAATATAAATCGGCCTCAGAATAAAGAATCTTGTATAAATTTCAAAATTAATAATTATTCATTATTCACTAATTATTGAGTAATAAATATGCGATTATAAAGATGACTAATTATTAAACATTAACACGCTCAAAAAATATTAATTAGGTAACTATTAGTATCTTGATAACTTGATATTTTTCCTTAGATTTTTCGATATGATGAAAGAGAAATTCATACTTCTACTCTATTGCTTCTTTTGATTTACAAGATTATGTAAATAGTTTTGCACGACCTTCAAAGATCAAAGCAGCCAAAAAAGACCAATGCAAATGTGCATTTACTCAAAAATTTGAGGAGGCATCAAGCAGTAGCTGAACAAGGCGTTACGAAGCAAGTTTTTGCTCCGAAACCGGAGGCAATTCAGTTTCAAGGGGAGCAAAATATCACAACTTCGTGGAAAATTAGGGACTATTTAGTATTGTGCTTTTAATTTCAAATGCACGTGGTTCGAAAATAATTAGTTATCAGGAATATCAATAATATGCATCCTTCAACCTTACTAATGGGTCGATGGACTTATATTAAATGCCGCTAGATTGATATTAAAGACAAAGAGAATTGATTACAATAAATTTTATTAAAATATTTAAAATAAATTAAAATGAATTGAAATAAATTTAAAAATAATTAAAATAAATTATTAAAATAAATATGCTCTTCTGCTGCTTTAATCCTCTTGATTTTCCCATTTATCCATCTTCAGCTCAATTGTTTTGTAAGTTGTGGTACAAGCGCCTACTTATTTTCGCTTCTTTCTCCAGTTTCTTCAAATGCTGCAAGACATTGTTTTCAGCAGCTGACATTAGATTTTCGGCCAAACCCTGTAAATAATAAATAAACGCTTATGAATGAAACCAAAATTTCGCGTCCAAACGTTATTAGAGAAGTGAAAACCAACATTAGCAAATGTTTCGCAATATTACAAATAAAAAAATTTGCATCAGAGTTCATACATAATTTGAATGCGGATCTAAAATGCGAAGTTGCTCGACTACATGACGACAACATAATTATAAATAACCCCGCAGTTACTTGGCATTTTATTTAGTTAATTACTACTCAAAAAGCTTACGCAATATAGAATAAACGAATTATTTTAGAGGACTTACGATATAAACAGTCCTAGCGATTTTGGTTAAATCGCACGGCATTTCCTTTTCATGCCATATCTTCCGAATAGCAGCCAAAATCTGACTTTCGCGTTCTTGGCGGTGGGATAAGTAAAACTCTATGCGACTTTTCGGGTCTTCAATCAGCGGTCCGTGTCCGGGATATATAACTGATGGGTTTAAAAGCAACAGCTTATTGAGCGACTGCATATAATCGTGTAAGTCTTCAAAGACCTAAAAGAATAGAGGTATATGAATGGAAAAAAATTTGTGAATAATTTGTTTTAATATTTCAATGATTCAATTTTGACGTTAGCTCTATATTTAGCAACCGTAGCCCTTTGGTCTGCTTTTAAGAGCCACAATGAACCTTCTTTTTATTCATAGGTATCGCTTTGCAAATAAATTACTAGAGTGCTTAGGTTTACACACAGCTGTTCCTTCGCCTAGCATACAATCGCCACTGAAAACGGCATTTTCTTCCTCCAAAAACAAACAAATATGGTCGTCTGTGTGACCCGGAGTGAACAGTGTTCTAAAAAACAATAAATGCAGGGTTGAATAGAATAATGCGACAGAAGCGTACAAGCCCACGGTCAAAATCTCTGAGAGGAGGTAAGCCGAGTTTCCTTGGGGGAGAGCTTAAAAATACCCGAATAAATTGTGAAAGCATTCGAGTTCGGGTTCACGTAGTTAAAATAAATTTATTCGGGTTCGGGTAGTCGAGTTCAGTTTATTCGGGTTCAGGTCCTGAATTTTGTTCGGATACCCGAGTATTCGGGTTCGGGTACCCGTTGCATCACAATTAATTAGTCGTATGATCGTATCTGATTTTTCATTTAAATTTGATGAAAATAATCATAAGGGCCAGTGGCGATCTAGGATTTTCCTAAGGGGAAGAAGGGCGGTGCCCAAATTTTTTCCAAAAACAGTCAAAAATAGGTTCAAAATGAGCCCTTTACGCGCAAAATAGTGTTTTTCGGCGTTTCGGATCGTCTACTTTTATTTAAAATCCCTTTTGACGCGAAAGTTTTTCGAAAAATTTGAAATTTTTGACATTTTGGCCGAAAAATCATTAAATTTCTTAAACTTTGGCGAGAAAATTTGTGAAACTTGACGTTAAGAACCTCGATTTGCTGCTTGATTTCCTGTATTTTGTAGCATCTGACGCAAACATTGAAAATTTTTGATTGAGAATAGAAGAAAAGTTTGTCGAAATAATTGTTTCTCCTATAGAAATTGTTTTGAAACCTATTCCATAAGCATGCATGCATACAGGGGTGAGGGGAGTTTATCCCCCTCTTGAAGGGTCAGCTGGACAGGTACCGTCCGGAATTTTGAGCTGATGGAACGTTTTCTGCATCATTTTGAGGTCAAAAGCAGTAAAAACGTCAAAATTTTTCCGGCGGTTCGCGTCAGATTAGTACTTTTAAGTACTTTTTACTCAAAAGGGCCCGAAATTGATAAATTTTTGACTTTTTAGCGTTAAAAGTGATATAATGCAGTCAAAATGGACTGAAAATGCTTATAAAATCCGATATTACCACGAAAAAACGTTTTATAGGCTATTTTGACCATTTTGATCGTTAAAACAGCAAAAAAATCGTGAACGTTAAATTACTGTTTTTGCTTTTTAGCATTTCACCCACACCCAGCCGACCCTGACCTTGTGCATCTATGCCTATAAGCGAAAAATGGCAATGTCTTCATTATGTATAATCCGGCGCGAAGCGTCGGAAAAATTTGAAAAGTTATGGTCTCTGATGACCTGAAATCGTTGCAAATTACATATCCATTCTTTATCTCGCCAACTAGGCGGCCGTCCCCCCTTAAATCCGCTCCTAATAAGGGCAATGAAATGACCTATAACATAGAAGTGATGCAAAATAATAAAAAATGTCTAGATGAATTAATTGAACAGTCTATTGCTCGAAAAATAAGCATATGTCCTTAAAATTACACTGATAGACGTAAGTTGACGCTTTTTCACGATTCAAGCAATCGATTACGGTCCAGAATGGCCTGAGGGAAGTGTGATTTCTAAAAGCCCTAGTCGGGGGACATACCCCATACCCCTAGTATGCATGTGTGAACAGAAGCATACGAGTTTATTTCATCAGAAAACGCTATGAATGATCGACAGAGGCGTCTCGTCTGTATATCGTAACAATGATACATATTAGAAAAAACAAAGATAAAATTAATTCAAAATACTTATATTATATCGATTAGCGACATACATGCGCACGGTCAAAAGCTCTGGGAGGGAGGTAAACCGAGATTTTTGGGGGTTAATGAGTAATTTTTATATTTAATGTCAAAGTTCGATTCTTAATTTTTTAATTTGCTGTATTTTATTCTTGTTGAATATTCGTGGTTCAATTGAATGAAAACAAATAACAATTAGAGTGATGGAATGATCTTTAGCATAAAATATGTACGAAATAATAGAAGAAAAGTGCCTGAATGACAGATTTTATAAGTTTAATGATAGAAAAATAAGTGTATGTAATTGAAGTTATGCTATTAGCCGTCGTTTTATGCATTTTCATAGTTCAAGCAATAGGTTTTAATCCAAAACGGCCTGAGGGCATTCACGTAAAAAGGGGGATGAAGGGGATCCCCCACCCAAGGTCGTACGTCTTCCCATCCCCCAAAACCAGAAAATTTTTGACCCCCCCCCCCATTTACGGAAAAATTGAATTTTTTCACCGTTTTAGGCGTTTTTTAGCCAAAAATTGGAAGTCATTCACACTCCCCCCAATTCTGAGACATGTGTGCCTGAGGGGGTGAGCTTTTGAAAAGTCCTAGTAGGGGATGCCCCCCTCAAATCCTCCCAGTGTGAATGTGTGATTAGCAAAATCACAAAATAAATAGTGTGAGAAGTAAAAGATTAGAATAAGGTATTAATAACTAAACATTATTAACGTATTTAAAATGAATAATTATTTCATAAAATTACGTCAGGGTAGCCCCATCGGTTTTGATCGATTGCCCGTCACTTAAGTACTGATATCCACATGCAGGAACGTACGGCTCAGAAAGACCAGCAGGCCGCCGATGCTTGTAAACTGGCAAAATTTGATCTGCCTGTTTAAAATGATCAACTATCGACTTCACTCCCCCTATGTGATCCAAATGCCAATGAGTGCAAATTATTTTTTCGATGCGAGCGCCTTTCAACTCTACATTCAGTGCATTTCCTAAATTTGTTACATACTCAATGACGCTTGGTTCGCCGGTATCAACGAGAATTTTTCTGAAAGTTCATGGATAAAAAAAGTACCATTATAAACGTTATAATTTAGAAAAATTGGACTCATACGAACACGATAAAATATGTGAATTTAATAAGAGGTCATCGTTTATATGAAAATTTCTATAGTACTCTTCAGCTCTAATGACTCATCAGCAAATTTCGTTTCCATAAAAACGATATAAGGCCTAACGATGCTTAATCGGATTTAAGATATTTTCATCTTAAATGCAAATTAAGGCTAAATTTTCAAATTAATGAGCTGCATTTGGAGCAGAAGTACGAAAAATCACGACTTAATATAAAGCTAAGTCAAATTTATAATGATCAAAATATGTAGATAAATAAATATATACTGTTGGAGAACTTAGTGCAGATAAAATGAGGGAAGTAGATTAGAAGCATGCCCTTTTTGTTAAGAGCGTACCAATAAATTTTTTACAAGGAAATGGAAAACACAAAAATTAATTCCAGTGCTAACTTCATTGAAGAGTGCAGGCAGAAAAATTTTAAGTGAGATAATGTATGTACATCAGAGTAATGGTCTTATATATAAATTCCAAGTACGACGATGTATGTAAAATGATGGGCCACTTAAATGCGCCAACCTAATTTCTTAAATACCTTTCTTTCATTTTGACAAATAATATTTTCATGCCATATGATATGTTAAACACGTTAAGGAAATGCTCTTCTAATTTTCAACACTTTATTGTGAGCATTTTTGTTGAAACAACAATTCTTTCCGAACTGGGTTGATTTAGTCTTTCAAACGTAATTTGATTGTTAGAAAACGAAGCTTATTTATATGTTTCTCTTTAAATTCCGAAAAATCGTCAATTGTCTAACTCAATGAGAAAATGGACAGAAATTCCTTGTTAAATATGCGATTCGTTCCATTTTTATGTCTTACTCGACAACAGCAAGGGCAAAAATTGAATGAGAAGAGAAAAAATTAATAACTAAATTTCACCATTTTCGCCTACTCTATCATCGAGTGAGACAACAAAATTTTTCAAAATTCAAGTCTTAACCAATCTAAAACATTAAAACTTATTAAAGATTTGAGCCCACGGGAAACTCAGTAAGCTTTATCTCATGACTTAATAAATCAAATAAGAAAAATTAGTCTAGAATGAAAGAAAATCGCTGTTACAGCAAAAACACATGACATAAAGTACTACAAATTTGCGTAAAAAGGTAGGTACTATTATGTTACTTGAATTATGTATCCTGAAAATATAATGCGTCAAAGCCAAAAATTGACAGCCTTCTTGCAAATTCAGAAAAGTCCGATTATCTCACCTTTGACCCGTTCCAATCAGATAAGTATTTGTGCCTCGCAGGGTCAGTGGTCCCGGGTTGCAACCGAGAATTCGGAACACTCGGGGTGACAATGCCTCCAATTTTGGCAGAACTGTCAATGGAGCTGCGCACATATCATTGAGAGCTAAAAAATCCGATGTTCGTTTTGTTTGACTCAATACCCGACAGCCCAATAGATATCTCGTGAATAGCGCTGTAGCATTATTTTTAGCGTGATCTGTCGGTTGATTAAAATTATGAGCATACTCTTACGTAGGCATATAAATTTGGGCTAAGAAAGTATAAAAAACAAAACAAGTCAGCATCCTTTAAGCCATCTTTTGTTAAGCCGCTAATGGAAGAATGCATTTGAACAAGCGGAATATAGCTATATGTACCACAAGCAAAGCAAATTAAAGCAAGAGAAATGACGCAGAGGAATATTCAAATTTTATTTTATTACCTGTCATTATATGCCGTGAAACGGGAAAGAATTTTGCAAGAACTGCTCGCGAATATCAGCGTCGAATTTCAGGAAGCGGAGCTACAGGGAGCCTCGTAACAATGTATGGACAGAGTCCGAATGCTAGAAGTTGGGCGAAATCGCAAAAAACGCCAAAATTCAATTATGTGGGGTCTAAAACTCCACGCCCATGTATGGGCACCACCCTTTCTTTTATCGGCAGAGTGTAGCTGACAAGATAAGAACTGTTTTTTTAAATTAAATTTTGATCATCGTTTATTGCAATACGTAGGTACTTATGCTACTGTGACTACATTGAAAGTGCTGTTGTAGGCATATATTGTGTGAGATGGCACATTTCCATTAGCGACAAAGATTTTTTAGCAGAGTCGATGCACCAGTTGCGAAGATATCAAAGTTAGGTACGCAGGTAATCCATCTTAGAATGAATCAAAACTTGAAACAGGTTTTGCAGTTACTCCAAGTGCATAAATGCAAGAAATGGAGCAGCAGTTCCAGTCATTCTGATCCTCTTTAGATTCAAATTTCCGGAAAGATTTGAGTTTGGCGGATGCAAGATACTCAATAAGTTTCCAAAGCATCAGTGTTTTTCGAAGTTCGAAAACTTTTCGATATTCTGTAACACACCTGCCATTAGAAATAATTCAACAATTAATAACCAGGGCTCGGTTTCTATATGTTGGGCTTGAGCCACACTTCAATGTTTAAAGATACAGTCAGGTTTAATTAAGTCTGGCTTGAGTCGGTTTCCATAAAGACAGACTTAAACCAATGACAATGTTACGACATCGACATCGTACACTTTCTATGTTCATCATATAGGTACGGGTTTAAGCCTGACTTGAGCCACACTTTATAGAAACCGGACTCAGAAGACGCTGCTTCGCATACACTGGCGGATTTAGAGGGGGATGGGGGGCAACCGCGTCAAAAAACATTTGGGCGCAATGAAGAATAGATGTGTATTTTTGATGATTTTAGCCATTTTTTCACGTTGTCAAATTGTTTCGACGCGCGCCGGGATAGTACTCATTAATGACATTTCTCTTGACGCTGTAAAAAAACTTAAATTTACGTCAGACGAGTCGTTTTTGTAGGGAACAATGATTTTGTAGCTCCAACACTGATTTCTCGAGTGCCTTTCGGCGATTTTCGCATTAATTTTGCGAGTTTTCCATCAAAACCTTCGAAAAATTTCGAAATTTTTTACTTTTTTGCATCATAAATAATTCTGCCTATCAAATGGCAGCAAAAAAACCGGTATTCTGAGGATAATATTCGAATTTTTAGAAAACGGTTGACACTTTAAGAAAATTTCGATTCCGCCTCCTGTCAGAAAATCCTGGATCAACGTGTTTGGGATAAAGCCACTGCCTACCTACTGTACCATAAAAAACCAGTAAAGTTCCACTGTATCAGAACTGAGTGGGAATTTTATCTCTTGCAAAAACAGTAAGTTTATCAAAAGTCCTTATTACGATATCTTATTGAAATAAATTTGTTTCTTTTGTATTTATGCCCAACTCGAAGTTATCCATTTTTAAAGTAGGCTTAAACTCAGTTGATGCTAAGCATCTGGAAACTTTGACCATCCTCCCGTATTTATAAACGTATTTAACGAAGCATGAAAGATAAAATTACAGAATTAATCAGCCCATTGTGAAGAAAAACGTCAGATAAGGATAAGAATATAATTAAAATCAAGTTATACATAGTCTGTCTTACGTAACCTAGCGCTTTTCAGTAATTGTTAGCGGCAATAATGAGCATACAATTGAGGTTTTACTAGCCCGAGGCCTCTACCTCAGTCGGTTCATCATAGGACCGACCTTAGCAATGATCACACCTGGGCGTGGGGGGGTGTTTGAAGGGGTATGCACCCCCAAGAAACCAAAACACCCCCAGAATTCAATGTTTAACAATTTTTTCGTTTTTTTCGCAATTTTTTAATGCCAATAGATAGTGCTCAATGAGAAACGTCGAAAAATGGTGTTTTTTCGCCATACCACCACTTTTAAGGCCATTTTTTGAGCTTTTAAAAATCTTGCACCCCCAGAATTTTCTTGCTGCCCACGTATGGTAATGACCTGATACAACTTGACGAGAAGCATCGAAAATAGAATTCAGTTCTTTGTCTCTCTCATGTTTCGATTTTTCGACTTATGCATAAAATTTCTAGAACCCAGTCATCAGTATACCGCCCCTGCTTATGTATGGAAATATAATGCTGCTAAATTTTCGTGCATGAATTAATGTATACGAACGTCATCACTTCCTTTCAACCGCATGATTATAAATAAAACAATACGCAATATAATTTTTACTAAAACTGAACTATAACAGTATGTATGTATGCACAAGTCAGTGAGAAAAATAACAAGGAACAAAGTCAGACAGTTGGATAAAAGATTCACTATTGAAACCAAGACGGCACGCCCGGCTGTGCAGTGGGCTGATATTTGATCTTTTTTGCATTATCCTCCTTTTCTTTTTCTGACAAGTCTAATAATTCTTTAACTTTTACGAGGGCCTCGTCTTCTTTCGCCAACAGATTTTCTGGGAATTCAAAATTCACGTCTTTTCTCTAAAAAAAACTGCGCATAAACCACGTTAGGTACGCTAATCAATGCATCTAAAAAATTACGAGGATGGCGATAGCAAATTTTTGATCGGGTTTCTTATCCAATACTTTTGTGAACTGCCCACCGAATCGAAAATCGTTTTTCTTAGAAACCAATGGTGGCCTTTCCATTTCACCTTAATAAGGCATACGTAACAACACAGCAACGAACAAGAAATGATGACGAATCGTGAACGAAAAGAATGAAATGCATTTTGATAGGCTTTATCAGAGATGAAAAATCACGATTTTGCATTAATGTACGTTCAAACAATAATCTGTAGTCAGGGCCGTATTTAAGGGGGCGGGGGCGGCCGCCCCCTCCTTGGCCGATAGAAAACTTTGAAATGTAAGATAATGCACGGAAGGATGAAAAAATCGGCCATCTTTGACGTAAAATCTTCAAATCTTCGGCCCTTCGCGCCGGATCTTAAGTATTTTCTATTATTTTGGACCACGCGCGACCAAAAACTGATACTTTTTTAATTGCTTTTCGTATGAAAATTTTTTATTGAAAAAAGCTCGAATCTTATTATCTTAATGGATAGAGCATGTCAAAAAAACGTCGAAAAATGCGGTTTTTGCGAGCTATCTCGACGAATTTTCTAAGATATAGAGAAACTTATGTTGGGTTCAACCCCCTCCCCTCCCTTGGCCAAATATTAGATACGGGCCTATCTGTAGTATAGCGAAGGGATTCAAAATTCAACACAATGAAATGGTTATATATTTCAGACTTATTTTTTTCTTAAAAATGAGCTAGCTACCGTATTAACAGTTAAGGGGGAAGCCGGATTTTTTGAGCTAAAATGACTGCAAGAATTGGCAAACTCATACATCATAAAATAACATAAAAACTACATTAATCTATAATTTGTGTTCGACTTCAAGTACATATGCCGAAAATATTGATTGTAATCTATGATTAGCCTTGATTTTACGAGTATCTTATTTTCCGATAAAATTTTAACTTTTTTCCTTTTAGGGATCTAACCCACAAGTGAGCAGCAAGTTTGGTGCGGGAGGTCAGTAGGCGATCAAAAAGTCGTATATTATTAATGCTGAAATATTGCAAAAAAATGTTAATCTATTTGCTAATCAATTCAATGTGTTTTTTCTCTTGAGGCATATTTTTAATTTTTATTTATTCCAGCCAGAAAATTTTTTTATTCTGCGATCTGACGAGCCAGACTATAGGCTCCCATGTGCATGTCTGGTTCGAGATTGTTCCAGGGTAGAGCACCAAGAACCTTACAGAAATAATATTTAAATATTAGTCGGCAAGATTTAAATATAAACTTGATCAGCTAAACATTACTTTTAAATTAACCGAAAAATAATACGGAATTCACAAGACAAGTTGTTTAGTCTAAACAACAGAAAACAAAAAATGTACGTAGCCAACTGAAGTTAAGCAAAACACGCTTAAAATATGTAGCATATATTAACTTTACTCTTATGATCAAGAAACTGAAAATCACTATTCAATGAAAGCTAGATTCAAATAAGTTCCGTATATTTGTTAGTTTTAGATTTCTGGGAGCGAGGATAAACGGAACCCAACTATTTAGAAAAATCCTAAAATATAGTTTTAAGTACGTACGAGCATCCGTTGTTTAAGCACAAACCAACGGCATTCTCTGTCTGAGCAGAGAACTCCAAATGTTGAGACATTTGAGACAAATTTGAAAAAGGTTGATTTCGGGAATTTTTTGATGGGGCACACGTGAGCACAATCTATTTGCCCGTGTGTCCAGGACATTTCGCATTACACTATGCTATTTTATTTTCCTTGCGAATTTGTTTTACCCTTGTGTTTTTTCCGAATAAAGTATTAATATAGATTAGCTTAACGTATCTCAATTTATTAAAAATCGTTTCTATCGCAAACAGCGACCAAAACAGTTGACTTGAAACGCCAAAAATTTGATAAAACAAACCACAAAAGCAACCATTTGCGTCATATATTTTAATTTTCATACTATGCTGTGTCATCGGGAGAACTATCGCCTCTGCTCGCTCTATTCATGAACTGCCTTTCATTTACATATACGTACAAGGATTTTTGAAGTAAATGCAGGGAACAAATACCTTCGACCTGCTACTTTTTGTTCCTGTTTACCAGAGGTCAAAAAAACAGCCGGAAGAGGCGGCAGGAGCTTCGATAAATCTCTTATCACTTGACAAACTTATCTTGGATTAGAAGAAATTACAAATTAATCGTAATTATTTCAATAAGCTGATAGGAAAAAATAAATCATGTCTTGTGGGCAGAAACCTAGCATAGAAAACGGGCCAATATAAAATTTGTTTTACAATTATTTTTCACATTTCAGAAACTTTGACTGATTTCAATTATTTCTCGAATGTCTCATGTAAACACGAAATAACATAATGTGTTACGATACGAGAATGCAATACATATAGATTGCATCAGTGATACACATTCGGCGCTTTGCTTTTGTTGGAGAGTAAAATTAGTCTAATATTCTGCGCATTGCTGCAAAAAAATCTTTCTTTTATAAGGACATTTTCTTATGATACCTACTAATTTAAAATAAACAAAAACAATGGAATGATTTAAAGCAAAGAGATTTTTGCTCAAGTACGCTAATTCTGTAAGCCTGAAAAGTAGCAAGAAGGAACGTCACGATCAGGGAACAGTCTCTTAGAATTTGGGAAGTACAAATCTGAAATACAGCAAAAACTATTTCAGCACTTTTTTTGAATAAACCCAGAATTTTCAGACGTTGTACGGTTTTTGTCTAATAAAGATCCTGAGTAAGAGAAAGACTTTAATGAATAAGTCAAAACTCACAGACGCTTTGCGCCGAGTTATTAATATAACGCACTGCTATTCTTTGCAATGCACCAGAATTAAGCGTACAAAAGCAAAATAAAATATTCATTGAGTAGAGCTCGAATAGAATAGGCACTGAGAAATCAATTGTGTATCTATTTTGAGCGACAGATTTTTGCATATAATTGAGAATAAGTGAGAATTTTTTCTCTCTCATTTTTATTGCACAGATCTCACCAAGAAACGCTCAGAAGCGCAATAATTTTAACCTACCCCTTATTAATTTTGGAACATCTTTACGACGTCAAAATTTCTACCTTACTCAAAGAAAACCTTGAATATTTAGCCTTGCCCCCTAAGCTCAGAAGGGCAGCTACGCGTGTACACACACACACACACACACAAGAGCTAAATTTTGGACACAATAATTCTGAAGAAGCTACGAAATTATTTGTTCATTAAAAAATTCACGTTTCACGCGCATAGAGCTAACTTCCCCGATTTATCTTTTCTTTCAAGAATATATAATATTGATGTAATACAGGTTTTAATCAAAGTGGAAGCAAATAGATGTATGCAGATTACATAAGTACATTTCCTAGACAAATAATTAAAAATACGATCAAAAATGTAAATCCGTTCACAATAGAATTTCCTCAACACTGCCCCAACTCCAATTATTACATTTCAACAAAACTAGCAATATTCAGCAAATTAAAACTAATCACCTTGCACGAATTCTATTCTGATTTGTCTTACTGGCAAACTATATATCTTTTCCAAGTATTCCCGCACATCATGTTCGGTCATCCTGAAATCAGACCAATTAAATCATAAAATTTCCGAAATACAGACAATCAGCAAAACATCAAATTTTTATTGTCCATTCCCTAAAACTTCTCGCATGATTGAAAAATGATAAATGGACGTGAATGGATTACGGTGCTGTTTAACTTAAAGAAACGACCGAGTATTGTAGCGTAGTTACTGATAAGTGCAGACAAATATTTAATTAATTTAAATTGGCTTACTTGGTATACCAGCACTGAAAATATTTCTATGCTATTACCTTTTGCACCAATAATTTTTCGAACACAAGAGGTTTCATGGAATGAATTATAGATGAATTTGTAATTAGTGAGCTATCTGAAGCAGCGAATAATTCGCATAATTAACAATAACAAAACAAAATGGTATTAGTATTGCAATAATGGAATGCAATTTTATAGCCATTTTCCAATATGCAGAAATTCGATTCCTATGCACAAAGTTTTGTGAAGCATAGTAGTAGGTAAATGTAAATTTTACCTTCTATAAGCACAGCGTATCAATTGACAAAGATTAGTTTCAACATGAAAGTATGCAGGTGCCATAATCTTACTCCAATGGTATTTCAAACTTGACATGGTTAGGAGGATGAATTTCGTCGTATCGTACTAACTTCAACCAAAAATTCGGTAGAAATACCCTAGTTTGAGGGGTACCTGGCCGCCATAGTCGATGACTGAAATAAACCGCTAAAGAAGCACTCTGTAACAACTATACATAACAAATTAATAAACGTACATTCTTGTAGTCATCCGCGAATCGTACAAGGACTGACTTATTGATGCAGAGGCCTGAAATTTGAATATAGCATATCAATATCTTTTAGCTTATTACATTAATTTAACATTACAAATGACACCAGACGTTACATTGAGGGAAAGGATATCTGTGTGAATTTTTCCCAGGGTAATAATTCTAATTCACGGTGTGCTTAATACACTAAAAATAGCAATTCTAATGACTACAACAGCAATCCACTTGAATTTTAGGACTAAAAGTAGTGTTTAATGCTAAAATGAAAATCTTTTTGAAGGTCCTACCAATTTTGATTATGCATAGCAGACGAAACAGAAAAGAAGAATGAAAGACGCTTAAGCGGTCAATATTTCAATAAAATCCAAAGCAATACTATAGCTTAGCATTATTTATGAGGCCAATCATTGGAGATTAGTAATGGGTTCCAGAACCAGCGAAAGAGTTAACACCAATTTGGTTTCACCGCTTCTGGGACGCTAAAAATGACATGCACATGAATACATACATTATGCAGAATGAAGCGTACGTATGCAACTAAGTTGTGCAAAGGAGGTAGCATTCAACATTTAACTCATTTCAAAATAATTCAGTGCATAAATGGTCTAAATCACAAGCTTAAGTAATCGGATAGCCGATAATTGTACAGAATTTAGTCATCCTGCAACACTTCTTTGAAATAAATTCGATATATCTAAGCAATCCTTCGTCTGTACAATATATTGTTTCTTTTGCAAAGCCCAAAATGCAGTCAGAGGACAAAGGTCTTGAAATTTTCTGGAGTCAACTTTGAAGCGATGAAGAAATATCAGGTATGCAGACAGTTTAAATAAGTAATTTTTTGCATATTAGTTTGAAATAAAGTGGTAACAATTTTTTCTTCAATTTTTTCCGTTGCCTCTTCTTAACCATTTTTAGGTCATTTGGCTTCAGGTTTTCACCCCCCAGAATAAAATCCTGGAATAAATACGAGCTGCCCATAAATACGAGTATCTATTCGGTTAAATTTTATTCACTAGACTAGAATCAGTCTTGTGAAGTAAAAAAATGAAAAAATGATTCAAGCTCCTGAATGGGTATAATATGCTGGAAATATTACTCTACCTTCATTGACCTATGCAATACTGCTTTCTTAATAGTCGCAAAAGAATTTGAAAAGATTAACTTATTTTTCAAAACGTTTATCAGGGAGCTTAAACAAATGCTATGCAAAAATAAATACACAAGACTAGAAAAAATTAAAAGATTTACGCGCAATATGTACAGTATGTAAATCAAGATTACAAATTTAAATAAAGAGGCCTAGTTACAAATTGAAATAGGTACGTAAATACTCGTAGATTAAAGAATTATCATAATATACGAATTAGATTCAGTCGACAACCACAATTATACAGGGCGTCCCACCTGACTTGTCTCACCAGCTTTTTCATAACTCGGCTAATTGTTTAGATTTTTTAACGATTTTTCAGACACAGTTGAAAGGTCCAATAGCAAACTGGATGGCATAATTTTGTTGACTTTGCTCGTTCATAATGTGGGTTACAGAAGTTTTTGCAAGTTATCTTAACTCAGTATCCAAACTATTATCTCACATTAAGTCGATCAATTCGTAATATTTTCAAAGTTTTTTGAGCGAATATTAAATGTCTAATAGGCCATTGACTGACAAAGTTTGTCATGATCTGGATGATACCGTTCAAAATACAGCATTTTTACAAAACTAACTCATGTTAGCTGTGTTAAAATTGTCACACTGCCTTTCAACAGCGATTTTTCATGAACTTGCGTGAACCCATCCAACAATTTTTTCACTGATTCGCAGGCATTCAGATACTTCAAATTTATTATCTTTTACAGCTTGAAAGGCTTGAATCGTGGGCTACGCATTTATCGCAAAATGCACGTTTTAAAAAGAAAAACATTACTTACTTCTGCAGCTTACACCATGAACAAGCAAAACCTATCAGAACTTGTCAGTTGATTTCCTATTGGACCTTCTGAGTATATCAAAAGATCATTAAAAAATAAGAATTAACGAAGTTATTACAACAAAAAACATATTGGATAGTAGTTAGGTCGTACACCCTGTATTTCAAAGAGCACTGATTCCAAAATATTTGATATTGATATCAGGGATATGAGGCTTGGATAGGTCTGAACGAATAAATACGTTTATAAAAACAAGTTGCTCGCAAAAAAGATGAATGCTTTTATTAAATTGCATTACTGTACACCTAACAGAAAAACAACCAACCAGAAACAAGTACCTACAAAAAATATCGAACAGATCGAATAAGAAGAAAGGAATCACAAATCAGTAAAAAAGGAACTAGTCGTTCTAAAAACGCCAGCGTTATCGATCGGCGGAGTGATTTATAGCTCTGTTTTCGACGCTGAGTCTTCTTCAATACCTTAACAAAAACAAGCTACGAAATAAAAAATACCGCAGCGTGCGAATAGGTACATAACAAAAACGGAACTACACACATAATAATAAAATCAAGTAAAATAGATACAACACAGCCACAGCACATTGTAAATGCATACTATTCTTAGTCGTTAATCAATAAAATATGAAATATAATATATCTATATGGCAACCAAGGAAGCTAGTGATTTATTTACGAAGCGCAAACATCACAATGAGCAATAAGTGATGTAAAAAACGTGTTAGGTATTCAAAACTGTTTTATTTTAATTTTAAAAAGTTTCATTTTCTCAAAAAGACAATAGAAAATATTAGAGAATAAATTTAAAATGTATAATTTATATAAAGAATTATTACTTACTTACTTAATTTTCCACTACTTAGAAGCTACGTATTGGAAAAATTATGCACTCAAGCAAACATTCTCTTCAGGAAGTAGACGTTATCTCATATATATTAAAAAATTTTTTAAACCATCCACTTCATAGTAACTAGAACATAATTTTTTTAAGTTTCGCATTTTTGTCGACTGTATATCAGAAGTGAGACACACTTTTGCAGGCTCCGCGAAAATTTGAAATTTTTCGCTCGATTCATCACTGAAAATCACCTAGTTCCATCCTATATTCCAAAAATAGCCTATCACTCTCAGAATAAAAATTCAGAGATGTTGCATGCACGGTAGGCGTCACCACATGTGGGCGTGGGG
Organism: Mermis nigrescens; assembly: GCA_036768485.1. Taxonomy (NCBI): domain Eukaryota; kingdom Metazoa; phylum Nematoda; class Enoplea; order Mermithida; family Mermithidae; genus Mermis; species Mermis nigrescens. The sequence continues at coordinate 22,368,456 of JAVLUZ010000142.1, read as the reverse complement.
GAGGGGTTACGTACCCCCAGAAGGCCGAATACACACAAGAAAGCAAAATGTCCCCCAGAATTCAATTTTTTGAAACTTTTTTGGTTTTCCGCAATTTCTGATGCCAATGGATAGTGCTCGATGAGAAACGTTAAAAAATTTTTTTCCGCCATGACACCATTTTTGAGACCATTTTTTAATCTTTGAAAATCTTGCACACCCCCAGGATTTTGGTGCTGCCCACCTATGGGCGTCACATAGTCGTATAGAAGACGATTTATGAGAGCCGGCAAGCAGAACCCCCACCTGAAGTTGGTCGTCCCTCTCCATACCTAAAAGCCAGAAAGTTTTGACCCCTTCCCCTACGATTAAAAGAACTAGCGTGTTTGGATCCTTTTCAGGTATTTTTTGGCCAAAAATTGAAGGTCATTCACCCTCTCCGTTCTAGAAATAAAGCGGGACCCCCGTACAGCTGATACAGCTGGGAATTTAGGGGAACCTGAAAATTTTTCTAAAATGCTCTATTGACTCAAAAACAACGGATGCGCTTAAGAAACAACTTATTCTGACAATTAAAAATGAAAAATTAATCTTTCCACGCAGATAACTTAATGATGCGCGTGAATTATATTCAAACGAATACTGATCCAAGCAAAAACACTAGAGAAACAAAAACAGATCTATTGAAATTTAGAGGAGCAATGCACAAAATTCCTCTTAGAACGACCTTATTGGGCTTAGCTTCAAGAATCTGGGTTTACTAAAGAATATCACTTTCCGATGTTCTTTCTTAAAGGTGAAAACATTTAAAAAAATTTTAACTAATAGAACAATGAGAAATTTTTTCCTCATCCCAATTCTACAGTTTTCGCTTGAGAAGGTCTGCACCGCCCAGATTGCTTCAAGGCACATATTTTTCTGGAACAAGGGATCTGTTCACTCCAGTAATTGAAAATCTTCACATTCAATATCAAACTATTGAAAATGCGATAAAGAAATGCGACTAACCCGTCGTTTCCTGAGCATCTTTGTCTTCGGGTCGGTGAGGACTTATTAATGAGCTATTTTCCTTCAATAATCTAATTTCATTATCGTAAAAGCGCCATTCGTCGATGATGCGCATGGCAGATTCTAACTTTGGTTCTTTGGTTTGTGGATTATTACACTGAACAATACATAAATTATCATAGCAACTGCTGTTTGGCGCGAAATACATGACTTCTTTTCGTAAACTAATACGTATATGCAGGAGCGTAACCAGCCGGAAGGCGGGGGGCGCCCCTTCCTCCCGGAATAAAAAAATTTTTACTCTTCACAAGGAATCCCAAAGTAAAAAAATTAAAGATTCTCCAAGTCTACCAAGAGGATAGTTAAAATACATTTTTAGCACACTTTTAAGCAACTAAACTTAAAATTTTCCGGCGATTCGCGCCAGATTTCTTATTTTCTATTATATTTCTTACACTAACAAGCCCAGACTTGACTTGAAAATATCGATTACGTCAAACATTTTCAGCGCTTCGCGCCGATTTATTATTTTCTACATCAGTTTCCTTTGGGAAACCGCAAAATTAAATGCAAAGACAAAAATTTTGAAATACTTTGGAGTCAAGCTCGAAGTTGATATTGCGAAATTAGTCGTACAGATAGGTTGAACGATAGATTTTTTATATCCAAGTTTAAAATCAAGCCAAGAGATTTCAATTTTTTAAAATATTTAATCTCCACCATGATAAATATCTCGTCAAGCGAGAAACGCCTAAAAATATCAATTTTTGCGTATCTCCTAGTAGTTCTCGAGATATAGGACTTCACAATTTTCGCCCCCTCCCTGAAACAAAATCCTGATTGCACCCCTGACATGCATGAAACCAACCGGGGATAGGGAATCCCCACCCAAAGTTAGCCATCCCTCCACCCAAAGCCAGAAAATTTTTGAACCCCACCCGAGTTTTGGAAAAAATTCAATTGTTTGACCATTCTTAGGCGTTTTTTGGCCAAAAATTGAAATCATCTACCCCCTCTCCCTCTGAAATGACCGGAAACTTCCATCCGAAATTTCGAGCCTTTGTGTGTATATCAATGTAAATAAGTTCCGAAAAAACATTAATATATGTACGTTTAACGCAGTTAGTATAAAGACGTTAACGTATAATATATGTAAGCAGCAAGTGCAGTCCATTACGCAAAAGAGAAACCCCATTTTTCTGAATCAGTTTTATCGTACAGAGTGACCCACCTAAGTATCTAACATGTTTTTTCTTAATAACTTCCTTAGTTCCCATTACTTTTTATTGATTTTTTCTGGATATATTTAGGAGCTTCAATAAAGAATTACCTGACAATGTTTGATCGCAAAACTAATGTATTTTGAGATCAATGCATATCCCACGATTCAAGCCACTCAAGCAATAAAAGATAATGAATTACGAGTATCTGAATGCTTGTGAATAAAGAATAAATTCTTGAATGGGTTTACACAAATAAATGAAAAATTTCTGACAAAAGTCAATTCGACAATTTTTGCATAGCGAAGAAAAGTCAGTTCTGTAAGAATGCTATATTTTGAAGCGTTTGCAGCGAAATCATGCCAAACTTTGTCAGTCGATGACCTATTGAACCTTCTATATTTGTTTCAAGAACTTTTTTAAAATATTAAGAATTGATTGACCTAACGCTAGATGATGGTTCGGATATTAGATGGAACAGCCTGCAAAAACTAAGCTCTACACTAACTTCTGTCTCATACACCATAAAGACATACACAAGAAAACGCAATTTGATCATGTCATCCAATCCACTAATGGACCTTAAGAATTAGCGGAGTTATTACGGAAAAACAGGCTGGGCAGTTAGGTGAATCACCGTGTAAATTTGGGTAACAAACAGCAGCGAAAATGTTAATCTAAGTACGAAATGGAGAGAGAATAATAATCAAGAAATTTTATTGACGTTTACGTACAATCTTGGGAAATTCAGAGAAGAAATAGGTGCGCCTAAAATCTACAGCTACACACATATTTACTTGAGCATTAAAGTCGCTAATCATTAGGAAAACATATAACAGTAGAACAATCTATCGAAACAAAGCCCAGCTGCATTACCGACGATTGAACCATTCTAATACTTCAAGAGTGAAAATCTACACTAATAAGCAAATAGAGTAGTACAATAAGACTATTGCAATAGTAAAATCGAAGTGCTCTTTTAGTGTCTCATGCACTAAGAGGGAACTATGTACATATGCAATAGCAAAGTAAGGCGATTTACATACATACATACATACACACATACATACATACATACATACATATGTACATACATACATACATACATACATACATACATACATACATACACACATACATACAATACATACATTCATACACACGTACATACATACAAATTATGCGTTTTTATCATTATTACTGATGTACTTCATATTGTTTTATCGTCAATAATGAATATTAAGACAGAAGAACTTACAGAGATCTATGGTCTTCGCCGATTTTTTCGACTCATCATCACACCAAGTCTCGCACCAAAGCCAATCTTGTGGCAATGATTTGATTTTGACTTGATAAATCATATTATTCGGCAAATCCTACAAAACAGAAAAACTAAAAACAAACGACAAAAGCAACTTTAGTGGACACATTACATTTTGGCAGGTACATAATTAATAAGTCAATAAAAAAGACGAAGCTTTTGATGCGCACTATTGATTCATTTCCTCGTACTTGATGAACTTTACCATTTTCTACTTTAACTCATCCAGCACAGCACATACATAATGGCGCATTGAGTAAGAACAGCTCTTCATGTATAGCACTACGAATAACGACTTCAAATGGCGCAACGCACAATATAAATAAAATAAAAATCTGAATAAAATCCAAATAAATAAAATCCTAATCCAAATAAATTCAAGTCCATAAATTCACAAATGCACGCAAGCTTTGAATTTTTTGCATTATAATTGAAAATATTCGAATGTCGACGCGACATATGTATGTACATAAACAGGGTGTCCGGGTAAAAGGACAAATTTTAATATTTTTATAATTTTTTATAACTCAATCAAGGTTGATAAAATTTTCCACAAATGACCTAGAATATATTGTCAACCTTGTGCTAAGAGTTCATTGTCCTACTGGTAATTAAAGTTGATACTAAAGTGCGAATTCAAACATGCACTCCAACAAAAATTCGAAGTACCGAATTCCGTCTACATAAAGCTCGGTACCTTACAAATTTATGTTGCATTATAAACGTCCAAATTTGTTTACAAGCTTTAAGTGGTTTGATAAATAATGATATTTAAATAGAAAGCAATATTAAGATGACACTGAAAGCAGGATTTCGGATTTAGAGTCTTCGTTGCTCTCAGGGTTAATTTTGTCTCAACGTAACACGTTTCCTTTGAAAAATAAATTAGACCAGGTTTAAGCATGTTGTGACGTTTATTCTGCAATAATGCATAAATATCGACTAAGAAACGTTTGTTTGAGCAAAAATGATTTATTTCAAGCAGGTTTTGGCATAGGTTTTGTGCAGTCACTGATTTATTAAAGCCAGCCGGACCAGGCGCGACCGTGTAATAACGTATTTTTACCGCTATCTTAGCGCTTATACCAGTTTTTAAGGTCATTTTGGCCCAAGAAAAACTCGATTTTGACCCCCATCCAAGATCGGCTGACCCCCTCCCAAATCAGCCATGCTGTGTATCTGTGGTCCGGACTAACAAACGGCAAGCATTTCTTTACTTACAATCAGGTTACATCTAAAATATAAGATAAAAGTTATTAAAAGTCAAAACTTTCTGTCCAGATGATTAGTTCGGCAGATAATCCAAGATGCATCCGGAAAGTGGAAAATTTAGAGACGTAAATTCATGGTTGAGTCTGGTTAATAAGGTGCTAAGCAACTAATATTGAGTTATATATCGTTATTTTTTAGCATGCTTAGGAATAGGTGTGCCATGAGCTAGCAAAAAACCTTTTTCAGTCTTCCTATATTCATAGATTTGAAAAAAACAAAATTTGTCCTTTTTGCGAACAACCTTTACATACACATCTTGCCTATTCACTAACTTGATCTAAATTCGATAAGCTATTAGCATCCGCGCTCAGTCCTTGATATTGCCCCCTCAATCGATCGCCAGCGGCAATTTGACGAAACTTTTTCAAGTCCACGACGTACAGAGCACTAAAAATTTTAAGAGCGTGCAAAATATAGCATTAAGCGAGCAAAAGACATTCAAAGACAGAAAATAATGAAAAGATGTACAAGGATGGGAGTAAATAATGTGGAGAATCCAAACTGCAGCATCCTCTATTTGTACGAGTTATGTACATCCACCAGTCTTTTAAAAGAGATGAAATTCTTGCTGATTCAAATATTTCTTAGATTTAGGTTTGACCCGGACACAAATTTATCCGACGCTATTGACTGAATTATTAAAATTCTTTCAAATCATTATTTTTATGTTTCTTCCTCGAATTCCCTCGTAATTGTTAGCAATTACATAATCATGTAAATTCTTTTAGCTATGATACGTCCAAGATCGAGATATTACTTCGCTGTAAATCAAATTGCTACTTATTCGCAAACCTGATGTGATATTTCCTCGAGCCTAGATGAGAGGCCCAATAGCCTTTCTTCCAAAATCGATAGCCTTCCATCTCCTTTCTGCTGTCGCAAAATGGTGTATAGCCATAAGGAGCTCCTTCAAGATCCAAATCCATTAACTCTTGCATGTTAGCTCGTACAACCTGATCGGCATCCACGAAAATTATCTTCTTGACGTCCAGAGGAAATAAAACGTCCAAAAAGAGAAGCTTGTACCTGGTAATAGAAGCATCATTATGCAGGTATTTGTGCGTATAGAATATGAGCTCTACTATACATGATCTTGGCGGCGCTCAAAAAATTTTTCACACTCCCCCCAATTCACGATTTTTCGAAAGTTTCCAATAATTTCAAAAAATTCGTAGAAAAGATGCTTTTTCTAAGCTCAAAAGTGTCAAATTTTCGGCGCTTAGCGCCATATACTCGTGTTCTGACCACATTTTGTTCAATATATTCGATTTTTTGATTTTTTCGAACTTTTCTGTTTTTACGCTCTAGAAGGATAGAGCATTGTCAGGAACGCCGATTAACGATGCTTTTGACGTACACCCACCGTTTTTGGGCCCAAAAGATACTTTGAATTTCACCCCCAGCATTCCCATATTAAGCATGTCTGGCTATCACCGTATACGCAATATATTGGCAAGGCAATATCACGAAACCCCGAAAAAATTAGGTTTTCCTGAGAAAAAGAAGCCTGTATATACATAGTGTTGGACATAGGCACATAATTAAAATCACAGAAAAAATCTGAAGTATAAAGTGAATGGAACATGAAAAATTTACAATTACTCAAGAATATAAAAGAGGAATCCTTATGGGCCACTCTTTCACCGCTGCGATCTGCAAAGCAACATTTCTAGCATACATATGTATGTATATACATCTTTCATTTAAAACGCGAGTTAGTGCAGTGATTTCCGAATTACTAAAATATGAGTAAAATATATTTTTACTACATACATTATAATCTCAAGAAATATAATTATGTATGTAATTGTCACGACTAACCCCTTTTTTGGTAGTGGTCAATATATAATAATCATAATAATATAATATACTTTTCCATACTAGGTTACTCCGCGTGTCTATTTGCACGTCTGTTGAGCCCTTTATAATAATAATTACTATACTTTCGGATCAATATACGGGATAGTCACATATCTTGTGGAGTCTGTAGCAGCTATTATTGATCGAGGACGATCAAAGCTAAGGAGGGAAGTGTCAGGTAAAACGATCATACGCTACTACAGTAATCCATTGACACTTGATGCGCACGTTAGAACAACAGGAATTCTACGCATATATTGAAGGGACATAACATCTGAAGGGAACCGGTCCGAGCTTAGCACGTAAAAACTGCTGAGTGAGGAGTCAGCGCTGATAAAGGCTATTGGGTTCGCCCAATAGCACCGGTTTTATTAATGCGTGTGCGCGCGATAATATACACAGCTGCACAATCCGCAAGACAGCTCAGTCCGAGCTGGTGACTATAAACGAACATATAGGTCAGCCTGGTAGGTGGTCGAAGTATGTTGACCTAAGAATTATTGATTGAACTCGCCTGACGTGCACAGAGACACGCGGAGTATTATATTAACTTAGGAATTATATTACTACTGTTACGGGGCTCGACAGACGTACAATACGCGGAGTGACCCAAGTGAATATATTAATGATTATTATATATTGACCACTACCGGGCGTGACATATTTGGTGGCAGCGGTGGGATAGTCACATATCTTGTGGAGTCTGTAGCAGCTATTATTGATCGAGGACGATCGAAGCTAAGGAGGGAGGTGTCACGTAAAATCAGCACATGCTACTACAGTAATCTATTGACACCTGATGCGCACGTTAGAACAGCAGGAATTCAACGCATATATTGAAGGGACATAACAACTGAAGAGAACCGGTCCGAGCTTAGCATGTAAAAACTGCTGAGTGAGGAGTCAGCGCTGATAAAGGCTATTGGGTTCGCCCAATAGCACCGGTTTTATTAATGCGTGTGCGCGCGATAATATATACAGCTGCACAATCCGCAAGACAGCTCAGTCCGAGCTGGTGACTATACAACGAACACATGGTCAGCCCGTTAGTGGGTTAAGTGTATATTGATCTGAAAGTATAGTACCTATTATTATAGAGGGCTCGACAGACGTGCAAATAGACACGCGGAGTAACCTAGTATGGAACAGTATGTTATAGTATTACAATTATTATATATTGACCACTACCGGGCGTGACATAATATATAGTTCACCAGCAGTAATGTTGTTATTAGGATGTTGGCCAAATTGCCATTAGCATGACATTAGGCACATTGGCTGTTTGGTCTCGTTGAATCAAAGGCATTGGAAAGCAGAAAAAGCATTTTCTATTGGTTGATTAGCCTTTTTAACCTCATTTCATTTGACTTTATTTTCGCAATTGGAAAAGTCGATCTCTCAAATATGCTTTTAAATTTGTGCATAATATACGTCAATTCGTTAGAGTAATACAGAAAGCTTGCGTGGTCAAAATGTAAATAGTTTGTTTGCACGCTTACCCCCACATTATTCTTTGCTTTACAGTTTCGCGATGAAGCCATCTGGGCCATTTGTATTGGACTAGTTCATACGAGAAATTCAAATGATTAGCGTAAGTAGGCAAGAATTCCTGTACGCATATATAATATTGATATAGGATTATAGCTTTTGATTAATAGATTCAAAAAATCGAGTACATATTATACATTATGCATTTACAGATGTGCATACGTAGCATCTTTGCGTGTGTATGCAACCTATGTACACAGGCCCGTAACCAGCGGGGCAAGTAGGGGCTCGAGCCCCACCCCTTACCCGTAATGGAAAGAAATTTGATTTTTCACAAAGATTCCCCAAAGGAAAAAATTCAAAATTCTCAAAGCGAACTAAGATGACTGACTACCAAATTAAGTTTTATCATACTTTTGAGCTAGTCAATTCAAAATTTTTCGGCGCTTCCGGCCGAATTTTTTAATTTTTCTGTGACGCTTGCCATCTATGAAGCCCAGATGTGGCTTATACATATTAAATATGCAACAATTTTAAATTATCAACTATAAATGATCAAGCTATCAATTTCTGTCTAAAAATAACGAAAATTGACCAAAAAACATGTGCAAGTAAGCAGCTTAGCCATTAGCACTTTATCCTAATCAATAAGAAGACCTTCTGGTTAAATTACAGTAATTTTACGCGTTTTAACATATCTTTCAACAAAAATTCCAAAAAAGTTTCGGCGCTCCGCGCCGAATATTATACTTAATATCTATATTTATCCTCACAAACGCGCGTTTTAAACACTTCAAATACATACATATGTGCTTGCACTAAACAATGAAATTCAGTCTTGCAGAGTATGTATAGCTTTTATATCCGAAGCTATCAAAAAGCTTTTTTAAAATTATTTCTTTACCGTTGCAGAGCCCGTCGAGAAACTTCCAAAAACGCCTTTATTTTCGCAAAGCGCCTTACGGTTCTCGAGATATTTGACTTCAGAAATTTCGAGCCCCATTCGAAAAAAAATCCTGGTTGCGGGCCTGTATGGACATATTCTCAAGAATAGCCGATTAAGCCCTTTGAAACTTTCAAGTTATTCACGTATTTATGTTGTAATAATATCTAACTGTTAGATCTACTCACAGCTTGCACAAAATTCAAAGCATGAACAAAGCATTTGTACGTACATACACGTACAATATATACATACATGCATATGTATAAGCAGACACGACAAAAACTGTTGTAGGTATATAAGTTAGGTATTTAGCTATCGCAGGAATCCCACTTGAATATCACAGAGTGCTGAATTACGAGCAAGACTACGTAAATTTTACCTGAAAAACAAAAAAACCGATTTTTGACTGAAAGCAAAACGTGAACAATTATTCCTCATTAAAACATTGAAGCTAAATTTAAAAAATTTATATAAAGAATTAAAATTAAAGTGCCTTTCTCAATCCCAGTTCAAAAACTCTGCTACACTGAATAGCAAGTAAATAAGCCATAACTGGCTTTAGTCATGATGATAAATTTTTGTTTGAACGTTTGCATTGCAAAATCCCATAAATCTCTAAAGCAGTCTTACCTTGAAATCAGGTGACAAGTAATTTTTCAACAACCAAAACTTGACAGGCAATTTCGCATGTTTCATAACGCTCATCATCATAATCCTGAATCGGAATCAAAAATAGATTAATGAGTATACAGAAATAGAGAATTCACTCTCACGACTTGTTATAAAATCATTTGGAAGGGGTGTGTATGCATGTAACAGGAGGGTTGAAGGGATCCCGCACTCAATTTGAACATCTCCCCATCCCGCCAAAGCCAGAAAATTTTGTACTCCCCCTCGATTCAGTAAAAATTGACAGTTTTTGGCTGTTTTTAGGTGTTTTCGGGCCGTTTTTGACCAAAAATAGAGGGTCCTTTACACATCTCCCCATCTTCTAAAAATGGTCGGGCCTCCTAACCAAATTTTCCAGCCTTTACATGTATGGTCGTATGACTTGGAGATAAGAGCACTTTTAATCTTTTTTAATTAAGGCAAGGACCTGCTGAATGTATGAGAAAAATTATCAATTATTTCACCTCATAAGCAGCGAAATTTAATAATTTTATGCCGACCTATTGCACACATTTTTTGTCATTATCATACAATATTATAAAATTATTGAATGCAATCACACTTTAAAATAACATTCAAAAAATTTAAGACACTACAAGAATATAAATATTTCAAGTTGCATGAGGTTACCCATCAAATTTTATTTTTGATAGTTTAGATTCAAAAAATATCCTAAATCTTCATAAAAAGTTCAAATTCGAAAACCAAACACTCAAAGCAATATAAACATAAAATTTTAAAAAATTTACCTCAAAAACCTTTCGTATAGATGGCCAGACGCTAAGGAGAATATATTGATGACATCAGCTTTCTCTTCTTCACGTTGTCCGGTTATTTTACTACAAAATTAAAAGAAAATGAACCTGCAGATTAATTTGGAAAAAACTCGTTAAAAAGTAAGGATGCTATGACAAATTATAAGACTGGAATGAAGATAGAATAGAAACTAGTGATATAGGAACATTTTCAAACCATAAAGTGAAACACGCTGGTTTTTAGCGATACATACATTATGTAGCTTTTGACCTTCCATCAGCTGAAATACGAAAACGTACGGTGACTATTAAGTATTATAAGACGATAGTAACATGAAATCATCATTTTTTGCACTGCCTTAACTTTGTCTTAAACATTTTCCTAATAAAAACAACGTGTTTTAGGCCTTTTCACGAATATTTCCACGAATTCATGAAAAGTTGCAATGTATTTGATTTGGCAAACGCCAGCAGGTAAAACACGGCTTTCTGGCCGAATTTGGCGATTAGAAAAATTCTAGATTAAGGTTCGCACGAAATTATTGTACATCCGGTCCCCTTGCTCTGGCACTAAAAGAAGATTAAGATTACTTCGCCAGCGATTGCCAGACTGATTGTTCCTCAACGTCTTTTTGATCAATTAAAAGGTGTTCGTTTAATTTATCCGGCTTTTTAGTCACCTTAAAGATAAAATTTCTCTTGAAGAGGGGCGTAGCTGGCCTTCTGAATATGGAGGGACGAAAATTTTGAAGTCGAATATCTCAGCAACTACTCGTAGACAGACAAAAATAATGGTGTTTTTGAGCTTTTCAAAACGAGATCTATGCATCAAAAAAATTTAAAAAAATTAAACTTCATTCGAATTATATAAAAAATATAAAAAATATGCTACATGTCGCGAAAATTTTATGCTTATTGCTTCAAAGTGGGCTAAAATCTATTCAAGCTATCTTTTTGATGAGCTTTAAGATTTTTTCATTTTTTCTCTGGGAGAGCCCTGTGAAAAATTCTCGTACTCCCAAAATTTTAGGGGGACTAGTCCCTCCCAGCCCCCCAGCTACGCCACTGCTCTTGAATAATGCATTATACACAGGTATTGATAAGAAAAAAGCTAAAGTTTAATGAGTCTTTAGAAAATTCGATCAATTAAACTGGCAGTATTAAAATGAACTTACATTTTGTGAAACTATGTACATCCTTCTTAGAAGCATTATACATATACAGTGAATAAAATATATACTCGTATACGCGACAGCAGAATATGCAGTTTCATCTGCCAAACAGGATAAGCGTCGGAATGAAATGAGAAACTTCTCAAGCAAGAAATACTTTTTCCGTCTACCAGATAACAAGATATAACCAAGGTAAAATACTTTCTCATGTATATAGTGAGACTGCACTTTGTGTGCCTTTTTGCGTATATTTCGAATATTTTTGGCATTTCTACAAAAAGTTTAAGATTATTTAATGCTGCACATGGATCAAGAAAAGCTTCATCCTTTTAGTAATGCTGTGACGTAATTTTAGACGCTTTTAGGTTAACAGAACGGTTATTGCAAGTGATCGCGATAATGTTTTTTCTTATTTCAATTCTTATGGCCTATATGAATAAATAAGGCATATTTGGTAACTGTTCATTCACATACGATCCGCACGTGAGATAAGAAGAATTGTGTTTTCACTTGGCAAGATGTTAAATAACAAAAAGTTTTAAAAATATGCATATGCATGCAACTTTGGTACGATCAGTCTAATAGAATCTGTATGTAAGTAAAACATACAAATGTTGATACACCGGACTGAACAATAAAGCTATTCTATTACCCTTATCCGGACTGTTCTTCCACTAAAGCTGTTCATTAGTACCCTAACGTCCTTAAAGTCCCGTGCAGGCGAATCTGTATTTTCGTGACTAAAAAATGCATTTTTCCGTCCAAATAATGTGGTTCACACTTTCCATAAATATTTAACAATGTTAGGGCCATCAAAATTGAATTAAAAAGCAAAACCCAAGGTTTAACGTAAGGACAATGATTAAACTAACCTCCTTCCCTCATTGATGATATATTCAACTAGAATGAATACAAGGCAAAGAAATTGGCCATTTTCGTACACATGTGTAACAATTTCTCCTGTCACAAACAGCTTCTTTTTCCGTAAACTTAGCGCAAATAAACAAGTTAATTTAGAACTATTTTTTAATGTAAAGCATATTTACATTACTGAATATCGATAGTCTTCTGTCCACCTTACTCATACCAATTTATTTTGGTGACGGCTGGTGTCAAAAAAATCAGACTTTCAAACAACTCACACACAGGTCTGCAATCAAACCGAATCTTAAAATTAAAACAAGATATCTTTCATTACTCATGTAGAGAGAGAGAAGTTACAGCCATTTTTAATGATATAATTCCGCATACGCATAATGAAAATTCATGCACACGCCGCCAAAATGGATGTGGCGGTTTGGTCTAGAACTGTACCGGATTGACCCGGCACCGGAGCCTCAAACTTTTAATATTGTTAGATGCAAACTTATAGCATTGACTGATTGAAATAAGTTAGCTAAACAAGCTGATTGTAAACGGAAGCTCTCAGGTGATTTTATCAGTAACACATTTATTTTGTTACATACATGAGCACAGGGTTCATTCAGGGTCAAGTAACTTGACCCTGGCGGCTGAGCAACCCCGCGACTCCGCAGGGGAAATCGGACCAACCCGCAAGAGTTTTGAAAATTTTCCTGAGGGAAATGATGCAAAATGAAGGCTCAAAATTGAAAATTCTCTTCAAAAGTGTTTGAAATTGACCAGAAACTGTGGAATAACGTAGTTTTAACGCTATTTTAGCATTTATACTAGTTTTTGAGGTCATTTTGACCCGAAAAAAGCTCAATTTTCCGCCGCTTCCCCCTCCAGGTCGACCATACTCTGCATCTATGGTCAAGACCGACACCGCAGGTTACAGGAGTCATTTGACCCTGAAATGAGCGTACCCATGTATGTTTTATTAAATGTACATAGATGTCGACGAACTAAGCGCATTTTACTCGTGTGAGACATTAAAACTGATGTAATTCACACTTATTTCAATCAATCAAGCCAACAAGTCAGCATCTAACAACAATCATTGTTGAATACTGTCGAGTTAAAACTTTCAGCCACAGTTATACAGCACGGTTAATCTAGTTACTAGCCTCATTTCAGGAATAAATAGTAAAGACAGAACAAAAGTTTTAAAAACGACTAAAGTCCAACTTCGCACGAAACAGAGTACGTATTTTTTGTATTTGTAATAGTGCATGAATCAAATTTTCTAAGTCATGTAAGCAACGGCCCAAATTTTTGGATGGGATGGTATGCAGGATCGGCATGATTGATCTTGAGAGGAGGTTTTCTTTCACCCACAGGAAAAATCCCCCCATTCTTTTAAACCCCCTAAAATTTACAATTTTTCAAAAAAGTCCTAAAAAGGCGATGTTTTAAGCGTTTTCGGTTACCTGCTTGCTCAAAAGTGTTAAACTTTTTGGCGCTTAGAGTCATATATTCATTTTTTGATTAAATATTGTTCAGATTATTCGAATTTATTTGATTTTTTTCTGATTTTTTCATGCTTTTACGTTTTAACAAGGAAGAACAGCGTCAGAAACGCCAAAAACTGATGTTTTTGTTTGTTTTTTGAGCCTAAAAAAGGCACTTCAAAACTTCATTCCCCCAGATTTACATACTGTGCAATGTGCATAGTTGGTAGCCGGCCATTTTTAGAAGAAATGACCTTCTACTCCCGACCAAAAATGGCAAAAAAAGGTACCTAAAATGGTCTGAAACGCACGATTTCGTCCGAAAGTCGGCGGAGGTAAAAAGTCTCTACTTTGGGAATGAAAGGACGGCCGATTTTGGTTAGGAGCATCTCAACTCATCTGTTACATTAATGTACATGGCAAAAATATCACACTAGCACTATCATTAAATATCGTACTGTGCGTGTATGTACATCACCTAGTTATATCATAGAGTTCTGACGATCGTCCTTCTCTCAGACGCAAGTTGAAAGCACCAGGATATGCTTTGAGTTGGAAGTAACCCTAGAATATAAAAACGAAGTACTACAGATTGGGCGAAACTGATCGATGTCAAACCGATTCTTTCGTTGAAAGACAAAAAACACAAAACTACATATGTGAATTCCAGAAAGTATTACGCAATAAACAGCTAATTTAATCGCCCGCACATAAATTTCGCGTACTCTACTGAGTTACCTAGTTCTCGTCGTAATGTTATTCTAACAACAAAGATTAGACCCAACAGTAGTTTTTTAGAATTTATTTTGCAACGACTAAACTCACGAAATACATAAGCGGCAATGTTCACTTGCCAAATATAAGAGAGATCAGCAAGTTTTAAAACTTAAAAAAGTACCAGATTAGCCATAACAATCGTATCAAATATAACAGGCCTGTGTTCCGTGCCAAGATTAAACTGCAGGCCCCTCGGCGGAGTTCCTGTGACGTCATCATAGCAATGCCCCTCTAGAAGCAAATATTCTAATTCAAATAATGCAACAACGTCGCCATCAACCTTAAAACAGCCCGACTGCAGTAATATGACAAAAGTGCAAAAGATCACAGATTATTAACAAAACGATGGTCAAATGTATGCATGCAAGTTCACGTGAATACGAATACCTAAGTTTGTACGTTCAACCACAGTCAAGCATGTCCGCAAATAAATTTAGCACGACTGCTACTAAGGACCACACCTGAGCGTGGGGGGTTTGGGTTATGCAACTTCCCCCCAGAATTCAATAAATTTTTTTCGTTTTTTCACAATTTTTGATGCCAATGGATAGTGCTCGATGAGAAACGTTGAAAAATGGTGTTTTTTTGCCGTATCACCATTTTTAAGGCCATTTTTTTGACCTTTGAAAAATCTTGCACCCCCTCCCCAGAATTTTAGCGCTGCCCACGTACGCTGAGGACCCGAAGAAGATAAAAATCTCAGAAATTAAATTATTTGAATTTACATAATGTTTACATTAAGTAACTCCCACAAAAATATTATTACCCCAAAATTCAGATTTATAAAAGAAATCGTATTAAACGCCCAGGTTTAAGCGTTTTAGCTATTTTTTAGCTCAAAAGTGATAATTTTTTCAAAACATCCATTTTTGACTATGCATTTTGTATTCAATTTTAGTTAATTTTAAGTTTTTGTCGTCTAGGATGGAAGCGCATCGTCACAAACTCCAAATAAATTCTGTCTTTGACGCGTATCCGTCGTTTTTGAGCCCAGAAAAGGCATTTTAAGGAAAATTTCTATAGGCTTCACCCCCACCCCCGCCCGGAATACCTATATGCTGAGCTGTGTAAATAGGTCATGCTGCGATCCTTTTATCGCATGCACAGCTGTCCTTTTTAACTCTTTATCAGCCCAACTATGTAACCCATCAATCCTTGAGGACCCCATATTAGGGCGGGCTGAAGCTTTGGCTTTTACCCAAGTGTGCATACAAGTAATAAGACAAGTGCTAAAAACAGCCTACATCATCTAGTTTAATATTGTCCAAATCGTGTACGCCTTTCTTGGATTCCACCATCCATGAATCAGGAGCAATGATATTCAACGTTAAGAGCTGTTTACGAGGCAAAGACGAAAAGCGCGCATAAGGAGCCATTTTCAGAGCTCCATCGGCCAGAAATGTTAATTCCGGTTGTATAACGTATCGGTAAAAGTTCTTCAACGGCATTTCCGATAATTTTGGTTTACAGTTCAACATTATCTTTAGATCAGCATTCACTATGGATGGAAGGATCTAAAGAAAAACTGATTAGATTGAAAAACAATCTTAATTCGTTCCCGATTGAATAATAAAAATATTAAAAACATATTATAAAAGGAAACAGCAGGAAGAGTGACAGCTGAAATACGTGGTATCTATGTACATAATCTATTATCGTTTACATACTGGCACAGAATTATTAGACTAAAGGCTGGGAGGAATCCATGAAATAGCAAATTTTGAGAGACTATGACACGCTGGTGTTTTGACTATTTGAAACGCTCTAAGACTATATATTCAGTCATTAAAATGCTATTTTAGACTTAGGGGTAAAAATAAATTATATTTTAGAATCTGCCAAACACATTTTAACATTCCTTACGAACGATATTATTTAAGACCATCGTCTAATGATAAACGCACAAAGTTACAGAAGAATTCAACTAAGAAAGAATAGCGAAATTTCAGTAAGAATTATGTAAATAATTGGCTTCATTGTCACAAGATTATGTTGTAAGAAAGACTTCTGAAAAATAAAGAATTTTTATGCTTCAGTATTTCGGGATTTATGTATATAATATTTAGTGATTATAAATCTATTGAAAAACTTACTTGAAGCCAAGGTATTAAGCGTTGAGCGTCCGCCGATAAGGGATCAATAATAGCAATAATATCGAATACAGGTCTTGACTGGTCCGTGGACGGCATGGAAATAACGCTTCAATAAGTACACTTTATTATACTTGAAGAAGTTAAAGACATAAAGCATAATGAATGCCATGACTTTCCGGACTAAAGTTTTCATTGTTCATTGCGTACCGAACCCGGACCCGAATGAACAAAATTGGCTACTTGAAACCAGATAAAACGAAAATCACTACCCGTGACATACCTAGCAATTATTGCTAATTATTTACAATTGCCTCTGCAAGCACAAAAAATTGCACCAAAGACTGCTCTTTACTGCACATCGGAATATCATAGGTAGCGCGTTAGCGCATACCTATAATATACTTGTCTTTTTTCTTATATCTTTATCACAGCGAGGTGCGAATTTTATGTCCACCCCCTACAGCTATAACCGGATACTTCTGTATTTTGCGGTTTCTTAAAAGATAGATAATAAAAAATTCGCTTCCGGTGTTTTCTTGTTGTTTTAAATCAATACGAAATATGTAAAGAGCGTGTAAAGTTTTACTGTAACGTTATAACATATAGTTTTTTTAATTTTGGTCGGTCACACGACTTTTCTAACTCAGTTTTGCATTCTGTTTGCCCTGGTTTTTTTTAAATTGTAGCAAATTGAGTAAGCTCGATACTATTTTTTATTGTTTTGAAAAGTTACCTATTTTCAAAGTGGCAGTGTAAGAGTGTAAAGAATCTGAGGGTAAAAACACACATTTCGGCCTGCATTTGGTTTGCCAACAACTCCGGCTACGAGTCCCATTGTCCCAGCAGAA
>JAVLUZ010000142.1:22028865-22350597 GCA_036768485.1 Mermis nigrescens | reverse complement strand
ATACGATCACTTTATTTGAACAATCGCGCAAAGATAAAATCAGTGGCATTCTTTGGTTTATTTCCAATTTGGTTTGCAGTATATCTAACGAAACTCTGCACATAGAAATATATTTTCGGTTTTACCTCAGCACGTCTCCCTCCACCTTCGGGAAAACGTAACCTCAAACATTTTCTGCGAAGGCTTTCGATTATGATCATATTTGATGCGCTGATGACGGATATGATAGTCATTTTTAACAAAAACGCGTATAGGTACTGATTTATGCAAATTTAATTCAAATTTGAAATTGTGCATAACCGGTTGTGGCCTGATTTAATTAGCTGATGACGAATGTAATAAACATTTTCGATAGAAAGGCGTGTGTTATTTTTAAATTTTTTCTTTTTAATTTTTAAATTTTCTATATTTTTTTACATTCTTTATGTCCTTCATACTCGTAATTGCGCTGGTTGTTATTAATGTCCTTGGCTTAGGCTCAATTATATATGCATTCATATTGGTGCCAGCACATGTGTTAAGCCTGAAATAAATGGGGCCTAAATTACGGAGCTAGCGAAGCGAGCGGAGCAATTTTCGCGTCGCCTATGCCTTAAGGCCCGTTCACACAGCAGCATATAGCGGCAACCGGTCACCGGCAACCTGGTGGCCGGTGGTTGGTTGCCGCAGGTTGCTAGCACAAAATGACAAGGCAACCAGCCACCGGCAACCTGGTGGCTGGTGGCCGGTTGCCGCAGGTTGCTAGCGAAAAATAGCATGGCAACCAGGTTCTGGTGGCCGGTGGCCGCTGGTTTCCAGGCAAAATTACGCGGCAACCTGCAGATACCTACCGTTTTGGTTGCCGCCGGTGGATCAAGCAATGCTCGATTTTTTGGTGGCAACCTGCTATTTTTAGCACACACCTGCACTATTTTACATTGCTATCGATTTTTCTGCGAGTGTTTATTAGCAAAGTGTGAAGAAAATCAATAATTATTTAGGTAAGTTCTCTTTTTCAATTAAACTCAAATTATATATTTGATTCCCTGGCGGATTTAGAGGAGGGTGGAGGAGGCCGGCCGCCCCCTGTCGTCAAGAAATAGTAGAGCGCAATGAAGAATTGATGTGTAAAATCGATGATTTTAGCCATTTTTATCTTAATTTTTTAAGTTTTCGTTAAATTTTAAGGATAGTACTCATTAATGACATTTACTGACTCTATTGGCATTCTTAAAAACTTAAATTTACGTCAGATGAGTAGTTTTTGTACTGAACAAGGATTTTGAAGCTCCTACAATGATTTCTTAATTTTTTCAGCGACTTGTGTTGATTTCTGCATAATTTTGCGAGTTTTTCATACAAAACTTTGAAAAATTTTGAAAATAATTCACTTTTTTGCATCAGAAATAATTCTACATATCAACAGATGGCAAAAAACCGGTACTTAGGATATAATATACGAATTTTTAGACAATGTTTGACACTTCTAGGAAAATTTTGGGTTCCGCCCTCCCCTGACAGAAAATCCTGGATACGCCACTGATTTGATTTGTGTGCTATGCTTCGCTGTCACCTCTACTGAGTCATGCTTCTTAAATGTGTCGACATTCATACGTAGAATTCGGCGGTAAAGCTCAGGATCCTCCAATTTCAATTCAGCAATAAGTTGATTTAAAAACCGTTCTTCTGCCGCTTTGCAATATAATATTTAACCCAAATCCGTCGTGATTTTGGATCATTTTTAAATAATCATAGGTAGCGCGATAGCGCTACCTATAATATACTTGGCTTGGCCATCCTTTTTCTTATATCATTATCACAGCGAGTGCGAAATTTGTGTCCCCCTCACAGCGACAACGGCACACACCTGGGAGGTGCGGTTTTTTTTCAATCGATGAATAATAAAAAATTCGATGCCAGTCTTTTTTTGTTTACACTCAATACCGAGTTAGCAATGAGTGTGTCAAGTGTGAAATTATTTTGAAAGCGCCCAAAAATTATGGACTTATCAGCTAAAAAGCGAGCTAAAATCTGTTCAAATAGTCTTTCTAATATGCTTCAAGAACTTTCAATTTTTTCCCTCAGGCGGACCCTTGCTAAAAATACTCGTACTCTGAAAATTTACGGGGGCTCTAGTTCCCCCACGGCTACTTGCTGGCAAAATGAATAATTCATTATTTTTAATGTCAAGTAAGTCAGCAACAGATCCAGCGGAGGGCAACTACCACATGTGGACATGGGGTTGGGACGTGGGCAGCACCAAAATTCTGTGGAAGGGGTGCAAGATTTTTCAAAGGTCAAAAAATGGCCTTAAAAATGGTACCTAGTATGGCGAAAAAACACAATTTTTCAACGTTTCTCATCGAGCACTATCCATTGGCATCAAAAAATTGCGAAAAAACAAAAAAAATTTCAAAAATTGAATTCTGGGAGTAATTTGTTTTTTGGGGGTATTTTGTTTTCTCGGGGGTTGCATACCCCCAAACCCCCTACGCCAAGGTGTGGTTGGGAGCATACATGGGCAGCAAGAAAATTCTGGGGGGTCTGGATCTGGTTGGGTGAAATTGCCAAAAATATTACTTAAAATAAAATTCCGTGGAGTCTACAGTAATCTGCGGGGGTTTTTTCAGATACTGCGGGTAGTGTAATTCCCCAGAACCCCCCCCCCCGCACACCCAAGTGTGGTTTAGAGTCTGAACCATACAGCTTGCAGTTGTTCAGGGGAAAGGGTTAGAAATTGAGCTTGTTCGGACCACAATGACCTTTTCAATTACGTTACTCCACGATTTCTGGTCAATTTACTGCATTTGCAAAGAAAACATTTCATTTTTGTTTTGGATGGAATTATTTCGTGAAGTAGTGCTGCTTGACCAGCTTGCTTGTTTTTGATAGAAATGTGTAACTTATTTTGCAATTTGATAGTCTGTCTTTTGCTGAATTTTAGTTAAAGTCGGACTATTATTAAGGAAACGCTAAAAAATCACTGCGACTATAGTCTGTTTCACATAACTTCGTGCATAAATTCTAACAATTTTCGTCGACAGTAGGCCGAGGGATACGATATTTATATATCAGATCAATGCTATAATCGCAATCTGTCAGCTTATTGCCGTAGATAGTTTTAAAATTTATGACCGAAGTTCTGTGAAACAGACTATAGTTTGATGGCCATTTCACAAGGAAGGCGATGGGGTTGCAATTCATTGTATTCGTCACGAACACACGTGGGCATGGAGGGTTTGATGTACGCAGCCCCCTCAAAAGGCCGAATAACCCAGAAAAAACAAAATACCCCAGATTTCAATTTTTGATTTTTTTGTCTTTTTTCGCAATTTTTTGATGCCAATGGATAGTGCTCGATGAAAAACGTTAAAAAATGGTTTTTTTGCCATACCAACCACCATTTTCAAAACCCTTTTTTGACCTTCAAAAATCTTGCAACCCCCAGAATTTCGTAGCTGCCCACCTATGATCACGATGCTAGTAATATTGACAGGTACTTATTTATTAAAACTCGCTTTTGTAATAAAAAGATTGAGGAATTAATATTATGTGTCTAATCTTAAAGCATAAAGGAGCGCAGATCGAATTTATGCAGCAATGGTCTTCTGGAGTGAGAGAAGAACGCAGGTGTACAGCATGGCCGATGGGGGGGGTTTAGCCAGTCCATTAGGGAATCAAAAATCGAGCTTTTTTGGTCAAAATGACGTCAAAAACTGACATAAGCAAGCCCTAAAAATACATTATTGCATAGTTTCTGGTCAATTTTAAGCGTTTTGAAGACGATTTCCATTCTGGCCTTCATTTTGCCGATTTTTTTAAAGAAAATTTTCAGTTTTAGCATTCTAGAACGAGACCCTCCAACCCTTACGTGCATGTCTGGAGCAGACCCGATCTTTGACGGGCTAGAGGAGATAGTGGCCACAAAGTAAGTACTAGTACCAGACGCTTCAATTTGAAACATGACTTTTTGGCATAATTTTTTGCCTTATCTTTCCCATGAATTTACCTTTTTTGCTTTCTGGAGATTTTTGAAAACTCTAAACAATCTAGATCAAAATCAAAAGGGCAGTGTCAAAATATGCTTAATAATGCAAATGGGCATGCAAAACGCAGAAGAAAACTATAGTGCTTGCTTACTATGTGGAGCTATTTCCCATCCAACCTAAAAACAACGAGCAGTCACATCTAAATTATTGAACATGAGCAAGTACCTATTTAAACTACCTATATGTTTTATGCCAGTAGGTATAGGTACCTATGCTTTTCAGAAAAAGTTTTGACTGTGAAAGCAGACACGCAGATGGCCTTTTAAATTAATGAGGACTAAACTTTTTGAATCGAACGTCTCGACAGGCATTTTTATTATTATTATTCAACTCGGAAAACGAATAATTCTGAGCGATTTCTATAAAACTTTGGCTAATTCACGA
Organism: Mermis nigrescens; assembly: GCA_036768485.1. NCBI lineage: Eukaryota > Metazoa > Nematoda > Enoplea > Mermithida > Mermithidae > Mermis > Mermis nigrescens. The sequence continues at coordinate 22,346,185 of JAVLUZ010000142.1, read as the reverse complement.
TGTCTCACTCAAAATAAGGCTCTTTGGTGGACAAAGTATAAAAACAGTAAATGCAGCGCGAATAACTCGAAAATTTTGGGCTTACCTCAAAGGTTAGCTAAAATCTATTCTGACGGTACCTAAGTCAAACGCGCTTCAATAATTTTCCATCTATTCCATCTGGGATCCTTACAAGAAATCGTATTTCCAAAATTTTGGGTGGATCTAGTCCACCTCATCCCCCACAGCTAAGTGCTTAAAGCAGATGAAATTAATTAATACAATATGTGAGGTTTAAAAAATGCTGATAAGGTTCCTCAATCGATGAAATTGCGATTATCCATACCTATAATCAATGTCAAACAAATAGCATTTTGCGAAAGCTGGGTTGACGAGTTATACTATTATAGAAGTCAAATAGCTGATATTTAATATGCTTACAGGGCCGTATGGGGAACGGGTGCCCGCCCCTTTGGCCGCTGAAAGGTTTTGAAATGTAAGATAATGCGCGTAAAGATAGAAAAATAGCATCTCTTATAGTCTGTTTCACATAACTTCGTGCATAAATTTTAATAATTTTCATCAACAGTAAGCCCAGGGTATATACACATGGGCGTGGGGGGTTGGGGTATGCACCCCCCAGAAGTTGAAATACCACCTCCCCCCAGAAATCCAGAAATCAAAATACCCCCCCCAGAATTCAAATTTTGAAATTTTTTTTGCTTTTTTAGCGATTTTTTGATGCCATTGGATAGTGCTCGATGAGAAACGTCGAAAAATGGTGTTTTTTCGCTATACGACCTCTTTTAAGACCATTTTTTGACCTTTGAAATTTTTTTCACCCCCCCCCAGAATTTCGGTGCTGCCCACCTATGCTTAGCAGGAATCTGTTGTGAAAATGTTGATGATGAGAAAACATCTTGCGTTCCTATATCATTCACGCTGTCAGGCCCAAGTTTCATTAAATCCGATTCTAATATTGAACTCTCGCTATTTTTTTCGATCAAAGCAGCTGCGAAGTCAGCCTCATCCCCCGGATCTTCGCTTTCACGTACATTCAAATCCTTGACTACAGCAGAATCACGTCCGAGAATATCTAATACAGCCGAATCGATTTCATTAAGCTCGCTCGAATCTCCCCCTTCTTCTCCAGTCTTTTTGTCAACCTTTTTGATTGTAGCTCGCCGTATATTGTCCCAAACGGTATCACGGACATAAGTCCATTCCTTGTCAGCTGGGAATGGATAGGCGATGCTTTTTCCATATTCAAATATCATTTCCCAAGTGGCTTGTTTCTTGGAATTTGTCAGCGTTGAGGAGAAGGCACCAAATAAAATTGCTTTATTTTCATTAATTTTTTCCAGTAATAATAATTTCAGCTGACAATTGTTTTTAACTTTATCCGAAACTCGTCGCTTTTTGCCAACAAATGAATTAGATTCCATAATTTGCTTATAACGCCAGTATAAACAGAGATATTGTAACCATGAAGCTGTAGTCGATAGAGAAAAAACGCAATGTCCTTTTACGAGTACTCGTAAAAAGAGACTGAAAAGTACTCGTAAAATAGCAGACTTTACGAGTCCTACGAAAAGCGTGATGAAACTCCCGTTCTACGAACTCGTCGTAACCCGTAGCTCGCTACTCGTACTCGTAGTCGTAATTCGTAACTCGTAAAGAAATGGTGAAACTCGATTTTCCCGTAAAACGGGACTCGTAGGACTCGTAAACTTGTGGTGAAAGTAAATAGATGTCGTTAATAGGTATCATCCAGCGCGTACCGCCGGAAAAATTTAAGAAATTATGGCCACTGATGGCCAAAAATCATTGCAAACTGCATATCTATTCTTTATCTCGCAAATATTTTTGGCTAATGGGGCGGCCGCCTCCCCCGCCCCCGTTAAATCCGCCCGTTTTTAGGGATAAATGAAATTTTTTACACCAAATTACCGATCATTACGCTAAAATTGCTATATTTTTGCCTGTGTCGCATGAACCAACAGCGAGATCAAGCTGCAGTTCTACCAATCTATGGCCCATCCATGTTTGTGAATAAGAACAAAACCTCCTTGAACCTTCTTGGTGCGAAAAATTTTTTGAGTCTTATTTATTCTGCTCTAAAAGTCACAATTTTTGAACCAGTGGATATAATGTTTTTAAAAATTGTCGCTTTGCAGAATATTAGTTAACGTATACTGGCGTGCATATGGGAAGGGGAAATAATGGTATTAACCTCCGCTCAAGGGTCCAGGAATTATGTACTGTCGAGTGATTTCGGCTTAAAGTATGCAAATTGATGTGATTTCAAAGTATGCTTTGTGCACAGATCGTGATTTCACCACCCTTCCTGGCCACAAGTTCTCGATTCCACCCATCCCTGGTTACCCTGACCATGTGCACATATGGTCAGGGATAAAATTATATGATATTCGATGAAATAAAGCGCAATGCTTGTCTACCTAAACTGGGAATTTTAAAACCTTGCACATACACTGCATTGTTTCGTGACTTGGTTGTTAATTCCTGCTACTACTTTACGCAGAGTCACATTGGAAAAAGTTAAAAAATTAAAGAAGTCTAAGCATAATTTAGAAATATAGCAACATCTAGAAATGATAACAATGCGTAGATTGCCTGTATTTACAATGGACTTTTAGTGCATAAGCCTTTTTGACAGTCATAAGGAATTTTTATTTTAGTAGAAGAAAAATGATTAAACAGAATAACATTTGAAAACCTTTAACAAAAGCAGCTATAGTCTAAAATTTTCTGTACAGTGAGGAATACATAACATGAATTTAGCTTTTCTAGTTTTTATTTACTTTACACAATAAAACGTAAAAAAATCATTTGTACTGATTGAAGTCAAAAGCACCTTATCAAACGCAAAAGCATGTATTAAAGAAAAGAGACTAAAATCAATCAAGCAAGAAAGTAATCAGTTCGCAACAGCCGTTCAGTCAAATCATCTGCTTCATCCTCTATTTATAGGTTCGAATCTACTATAATTCATTGTTGCAATCATTCATGTCCTCATTTTCGTCCTGTAATAACGATTCTCTGTTTTTGCTTTAGGTGACCAGAACCAAGGAATTTGTTGCCAGGTTAGATTTTAAATTAGAAATTCTTATAGAAATAAGAAACTGTAGAAATCGGAAATTGAGTTCGGTCGGACTATTGCCCTAATAAGAATAAATATCCTTGTGTATCCTGTCCTGACGTCGCTAACTGCGTTTCTCTATAATACAGCAACAAAATGTGTGACAGACGGATGAAAGTTGAATAGATAGGCACCTGCCTTCATACATGTAACGGCTTAGAATTATGGATGGGTGGAGCCGGGCTAATTTTAGATGGGGGTAAAATTTTGGCCAAAAATGGCAAAAAAGGACCTAACAATAGCCAAAAAACGCAGTTATTGCCAAAAATAGGAGAGTATGAATTTTCTAACTTTGGAGGATGCGGTGGGATGGTCGACCTTGGGTGGGCGATATCCCTATCCGTGTACGACAACTTTTAATTATAAATATGCATGTTTTTGCTAATTGCATCTGATGTGTTTTTCAAACCATAAAAACTATAATTCAACCACAACTAAAACTGCTGTAGCTCACTATGGCTTGAAAAAATTACGGTAGCTTGACGACTGTAAATTAATGAATAATTTTTCAATGACTGTAGTGACTGATACAGCGCGCCAGGCAAAAGGATTCGAATATTGTACTCAATGATAGCGCCTGTATTTGTTACATTTTTGTGCGATAGTTTTGTTATTGACGCCAGATACATTAATCAATACTCTACAAGACGGCACGTTTTCACAACTTTATATCAACTGGTTCAACACTTGTACCTTTAAAGGGATGGTTGAATAGGACTAAAAAATATCTTTTTTCGCACCTAGTAATGTTTACATAGAAATTGAATTTCGCGAATAGCGGTTTTTTATTTTCTTTATTTGTTGCACATATTCACAAACATGGATAGACCAAAGTTGGTAGAATTTCAGCTTGATCTCGCTTTTGGTTTAGGCATTATACGGCAAAAATATAGCAGTTTTAGCATGTTGATTGGTGTACAAATCCCCATAGACATTAAAATTTTATTTATTCCTTGAACGCTATGCATTTTTGAAATACAGAATTATCCCGCTTTCCGTTCCGATGAAAAATAGTTATTAAAAAAGGTGTAGTAGTTCAAGAGTTACGTTAAAATATGTGAAATATGCAAATTTTCGAAACTTTACACCGCGCTACCCCAACGAAAAATTAATTTCATGCAAAACAAAGCCCACCATTGAACTCAGCGCACAAATGTTCACATTATGTTTAAGTGAACATGCATAGGTTAATTCTTGACTTGTACAAGTCAGCGTGATTCTTACAGACATTGACTCTTAAAAGCTACGTCATTATTGAGATCGAAAGCCGTATAAACGTTTTCAAAAAAAAATTTTTGGCAGAATGAGTAAAAACTTTTTCATTCTGGAAAGCATGTCAACGAAGTTTCAAAGGGAAGCGTCTTTGGAGTTAACGTTATCGACTAACGTTATCCATGCTAGTTCCAGACCCCATGCTTATGCGTGTATACAGCCAAACTGGAAATTTCCATTCATACGAAACATAGAAATTGTAAACAGGCACTTACTTTTATTGTACAAAACAAGATTACACATACGAGTACATGTAAAACAATTTTGAATAAATATCACATGATACAAACAACTGGAACACGAAATGCCCAACAGATTGGCACAATACTTCCTTGCTGACAGGAATAATATTTCACTACCGCATTCCTTATTAGAAGAAACTCAAACGTTTTCGATCTGCTTTGCGAGCTTCATCGGCTTCAGCTAAGCCGAGGAGTTTTGAAAGTTTTATGTGGATTATCAAATTATAAGAATTTTTATGAATATTTCAGCAGAAAGCGAGTGATGAAAGATTGCTCGTGTGAAAAAGCGACAACTCGGCTTTAGAAGCACAAAAACGCGAAAGAAAAATATCGAAGCAAATAGAAATGAAAACTACAGACGACTTATTATCGTACACTTTAAGCGCGTTTAACTTATCTATAGTCTGTTCCACACACCTTTCGGTCATAAATTTCAAAATCATCTCCGACAATAAGCTGACAGATTGATATTATATTATTGATCTAATATATATATATATATATATATATATATATATATATATATATATATATATATATATATATATATATATATATATATATATATATATATATATATATCATAGGTAACGCGATAAGCGCTACCTATAATATACTTGGCCATCCTTTTTTCTTATATGTTTTTCACAGCGAGTGCGAAATTTGTGTCCCCCCCTCACAGCTATAACGGCACACATCTAAGAGGTGCGGTTTTTTTAAAAGGTAGATAATAAAAAAACTTAGTGCCCCCATTTTTTTCTTGTTTACACTCAATAATAAGCGCGTCGTGAGTGTGTGAAGTTTACACCAAAAATTCAAATAATTTGCGGAGGGCAAATTTTTTTTAAAAATGTTTTCCCTAATTAGTAGGTTACGAATCTGGTCTTAAAATTTCTTTACACTCATTGGTTGTTGCACAGGAGTGTAAATTAGACGGTTTTTTGACAGTTTTCATGTGGCCAAGCATATCTAACTCAGTTTTACATTCTATGTAGTCTGATTGGTTTCAAAATGTAGACGGTTAAAAAATCTAGGGGAGACTTTTTTTAATTTTTTTAAAAGTAATATTCTCGAATTTGGAGGCGGTTTATTGTAAAGAGTCTCGGACAAAAAAATCCTTCCCTGTCATATTCTCCACTTGGTAGACAAAACGTGGTAACTACCCTTAAAATGTGCCTCGTCTTAAGCGCTACACGTTAAAATTTATTTTGTTTCTTTACAATCAATATTTCGTTATTAGTGCAAGTGTAAACTTTACACTGAAAAAATTTTTTCCGCCCATAGCGTCGTGGATGATGAATTTTTTAAAAATGTTCTCTGTGAGGTCAGAATAACGAATCTGACCTTCAAAGTTTTCTACAATCAATACACAGTACCAGGGGTTTAAACTTTACACTCTAGTGGATGAGTAAAAAAACAGATTTTGTCCAAGATTTCTCTGCCAACTGTTTTGGTTATGAGTTAAGATAATTTAAATAGATAAAAATAAAGTAACTTTTAAGGGCTACATGTCGAAGCAAACCGCGTTCAACAAAACGTAATATTGAGTTGTTCATGGGGGTGTAAAGTTCGAAATCTGAGGTGTAAAATGGGCGAAAAAAACAGGTTTTTTCGTATTTAATTGGTAAATCATATCAAATATTTTGCAGAACATAAGTTTGGCTCATACAAACGTACTACAATCAAAGGACTACAAACTGGCCCAAACCGAATTCATTTACACACAATGTAGCGTTCGGTTCAGATTTTTAAAGTTTACAATGTGGTGGACAGTGAAAATTACGTGTTTGTCCATATTTTTGTCCGCCACCCCTTAAAAAGTACTTTATTTTTATCCTATTCGACCTCTGCCGACTTCTTCACTTCATATTTTTGTTCGCCACCCCTTAGAAAGTACTTTATTTTTATCCTATTCGACCTCTCCCGACTTCTGAACAGAGAAAGTGGAGTGCAAATTCGGTTTGGGCCAGTTTGTAGCCCTTTGATTGTAGTACGTTTGTATGTGCCAAACTCATGTTTGTAAACTTAACACTGAAAAAATTTTTTGGGAAAAAAATCGGTTTCGGTTTTTTTGAAACAGATGAAAAAACCGATTGATTGCCCCAGATGTACATTCTTGTGCTCAATTTCCATACGCACGTACACGACCGTTAAGCGCAACGCTTAAGCGAGTCGCCCGGGACCACCTTCCCTAAAAATTATCATATTTTTCATTCCTTTCCCACACATATTATCAATCAAAATCCAGGATAGGAAAATGGGCACTCGGGTTTAATGCGACTTGAGTACGAATAGGTATGTGTTTTATCATATCTTACGTGTGTTAAAAGATCATATGTGTGTGTCTCATATTTGTGCCTGTCTCGTTTGTACATACCTTTACCGTAAGCTTTTGCCCATAGGCCTATTGTCGTATTCAGAGATCCTTTTCATATCCCTTGGTTCGTGTTGTTACGCCTCTTTTTCCGCGTCAGTTAAAACTGCGTGCGAGCGCAGTTTTGACGGCACTTTAAGATTTTACATTTTACAATTAGTTTTTGAGCTTGAGAGCCTCTCCGTCAGCTTCCGCGCTGAGCGTATCTTTTTCTTTTCGTCGCCCTACGTGAGCAGACTCCGTCCGTACGTGCCTTTTTATCTGCTTGGCTGCAGAACTTGTCTGTTAGTTTTCCTGCGTAGTGTGCACGCTTCTTTTCGCCGTACACTTTGTTTTTAATCATTCGTGTTTGTGCCAATTGGCATCAGTTGTTGTATGCCTTTGGCAGGGCTTTGTGCCCTTGTTTAATTGCATTGTTTGATTCGACTCGATTAGCGGAACACGACGGTCAGCAGCATGTATCCTCCATGCTGTCGCTTTTTAATTGCTTCATAATTTTTCTGTCCAAAAAATATTGTAAAAATTAATTATTTAATTAACGATGCTCTCGGTTGAATTTCCGTGCTGTTGAATTCTGTCCTTGTGCTACACTATACTTAGGAACCCTTAATATTTTCAAGCACCGGAATTCGGTCCAAAACAAGTAAAATAATAATCTTTTTGAGCCCTCAATTAGGTTTCCGGGAACTTACTTTAATTAGGTACTTAATCTCAAAGGGGTCAAATAAGTAAGTTTCACTAGGTGCGTGCGTAGAGGGACGGGCTACCTTGAATAGGCCGGGTCGCTTACCTCCAAATCGCCGGCTGGTGATCGACCTCCTAAAAAGGGCGAGAACCCCCGTGTGAGCGCATTAGCTTGAGATTCGGGTTAGGTAAGCGAAGTGAACGTAGCTTGAGTCTACGTTAACACATCTGATATTTATTTGTCCTTGAACCATTGTGGAGACTTAATTTTTTCATAAATGTTGATCGTAATATCGGAATTACGAATCCGACTGAAATTTTCTTTAAACTCTGTGGTTGTGTAAAGTTTACACTGCCTATTAACTCAACTCTTGTTCTAGAGCCTTGCGGAAGCTTAATTGTTTTCAAAATGTTCTACGTAAAATCAGAATTGAGAATTTGACCATTAGTTTTCTCTACACCTAGTAGTTGTTTTAAGCTTGCACTAATCATTTGTTGTTAAAATGTAGTTTATACTACAAATTTATTTTACTTCAAATCTGAGCGTTAGTGTTCCTTACACTTGATATTTTCGTAAAGTTAATGCTGAAAAACTTTGATCTTTTAAAATAATGTAAGGTTGTCTTGTTTGAAAAGGATAATGCTGATGTTAAGAACATTATTGTTTTCCGTGTCCTTGGAGTGCTGTCATTATAATGGCATGTTACTGTATGTGTTTACTGACTGATGCACTTAAATCATACTAATTAAAAGTGGGGTACTAGCAAAGAAAAATGCCCCGATGGAACAAAAAAGATGAATATACTTGGAATGTGGATTCTTAAGGATGTAAAAGGAGGGTACTAGGAAAAATCTACCTAAAGTCGCAAAATCTGCTAAAAATCATACTTTCTCTAAACAACGCAAAAAATCGATGTATATTCTGCGGCCAACAGATTAAAATAAATATTTAACTATAAAAATGATTGAAAAAGCAGCACGTTAGCTATGCAGTAGCTATGGGAAATGATATTGAGTAAACTAACAGTCTTCTAAGCCAATTGTATGAAATAGCAAACATCGAAGACAATTGGAAACATGGTTGGTTTAAAACAGTAGGAAACGCGTAAGTTGATTTGAAACAGACTAAATGTAGATACACTAGCATGCCCGAAACGATTGTGTGCACTAATCAATCGGCCCCTGCTTTGCTTGCTATAATGCTCATAACAAAGTAAAACAACTTTAATACAATACCTCTTAGTTTTCTATCAATCAGGTGCCAGCAATTTAAAAAAGTAACCTTGATAGATTTCGTACACTCTTATCTGAAACTTCGAACATTATTTAAAAAAGACACTTTTTTAGAGGCCGCAGAATATACATCGATTTTTTGCGTTGCTTAGAGAAAGTCTGATTTTTAGCAGATTTTGCGACTTTAGGTAGATTTTCCTAGTCCCCTCCTTTTACATCCTTAATAATCCACAATTCCAAGTATATTCATCTTTTTTGTTCCATCGGGGCATTTTTCTTTGCTAGTATATATATATATATATATATATATATATATATATATATATATATATATATATATATATATATATATATATATATATATATATATATATATTTATATATGTTTATATATATATATATATATATATATATATATATATATATATATATATATATATATATATATATATATATATATATATATATATATATATATATATATATAGGTACTAGCAAAGAAAAATGCTCCGATGGAACAAAAAAGATGAATATACTTGGAATGTGGATTATTAAGGATGTAAAAGGAGGGGACTAGGAAAAATCTACCTAAAGTCGCAAAATCTGTAGCCGTTTTTCGAACGAACTTTCAACAGTAAGTCAACGAGCAGGTAAATAAGAGGCCTAAGCTAATCAGATACGCGCTATCCAAACGGTCCATAAAAAAAGAGGAGCAACGTGCACATTTTTTCATATCCGATTTCGGCAAAGGGAAATTATGTTCTAACAAAACAAATCGAATAAACGCCTGCCACTACGTTTCTCGCGAAACCGTAAACGGTGTACTATTTGCTTCAAAGTCACGATCCCGTTCAGTCTCTTTTTCATCGTTCAGGGTCAGCCTTATGTTTGATCCATTAACGGCGCGATCGTATCGAACTCGGCTGTCCCGGAAATTTTTTGCCTTCGCATTATTAAAAGAGTAGGTCGATTCTATAAATAACGGATCGGACATCGAAAGTGGTAAACAATTCGCGAGGTCGTCGGGTATCGCCTTTATAACGGATGCCATTTGGCTGCGTTGTTTTGCCTGAAAGTCGACACTTCACTAGAATTTTTCGGAAAGGCGATCGATAAAACCAAAAATTTGAACATTTTAATACATAAACTTTCTCATTTTTTCAAATAGCGCGGTGTTGGAAATTTATCTGCTTTATAAATAATTTCTGAGTTTAATCTGAGTAATTCCGTCAATTATGCATACTCAAGCATGAGGAGCTTTTTTAGAATACCAACAATTTTAGCGTTTCGCTCCCTACTTATTATTTTATACTCAATGAGTTGGAAGAAGCTTAAAGAATTTTCTCGAAAAAGTTAATGATCTCAAAGGATTAGCATGGTAAAATGTATAAAAATGCATTTCATCTTTGGCGACCTCAAACACTTACCGGGTTAGATCAGAATATTTCGGGTTCGCCATCCCATCGGAAAATCCTGGATATGGGATTGTTTATCTCACATACTTTCATTCATACACACATAGGCATATATACATCAAGCATGTGCTAAAAGCTACTGATTAAGATGAAGAATTGTCGTAATACTGCAGTCGAAAAATTTACTTCCAAAACAAAGTGTTTTCGCGGACCATCTTTTCGTTAAATCTGGCACGGCTTTAAATATAATGAGACAGTTTTTCCTTCAACATCTATGATATGTATGCAACCACACCTGGGCGCGGGAGGTTTAGGGGGTAAGCGCCCTCCCGATAAACTAAAATAATCCCCCCAGAAACCAGAATACCCCCCAGAATTCAATTTTTAAACATTTTTTTGTTGCAATTTTTTGATGCCAATGGATGGTGCTCGATGATAAACGTCGAAAAATGGTGTTTTTTCGCCATACCACCATTTTTAAGGCCATTTTTGACCTTTGAAAAATCTTGCATTCCCAGAAGTTTGGTACCACCCACTCCTTCAGCACAATTCACCTGAAATATCCGGCGAAATTGTCCTTTTTGTAAGGAAACGCCAATATTTTCCCACAGAACTGAAGAAGATCCTCGAGGTGCAAAAACACTTACTGTAGTATGTTTTTTGACCTAATTATGTCTACATTCTCTGCAAATATGCCCTCTAAACTCGCTTTTCTTTTCTTATTTCATTCCTATTCCTCTCTTTCCTGCTCCATTGGATCAATTTTTTCCATTAACTTAATATTAAAAAAAACAAATTCATAAAAAAATCGCGGGTCGCGCAAAATTAAATGTTTGAATTATTTTTTAAATTAGTTTTTCAATCTTTAATGTTTCATATGCCATAAAGTAATCAGTTGTTAACGATTTATGAATATGAGTAAGGTCTTAGAAAGATAAATTAATTTTTTTAATTACCTCAGAATTTATTTTAGTGCCTGAAAAGCCCTTATAATCCTAAAAGCACATGTTGGAATTATTTTAAAAAAACGTTTTTTCTCAACGCCCTGACTGAATCAAACTTTTCTGCCGCGTTTTTCAGTCAAATATACTCTTATCAAAATACATGCAGAAGAAAAGTGCTTAGAGATCGATGCAGAGCACGTTAGGTGATAAGGTCATTAATTGCACGGGCTTTTATAGACCATGGCTACATTGCAATTCGCAACTACATATTCTCAGTACTGATAAATACGAAGAAAACGTAAACATGCGGAGCAAGCATAATTATAGTTCTCGCAATATTATTTTTACACTTCGTGCAAATTCTCTTTATGCATGTCCTCAGATTTTGCTTTTTATGTCAATTATTGTGGATTTCGCAGCCCACTTTCATCAAACTTCCAACCTACCCCTATCTCTAATCAACGAATTTAAACCGTAATCGACAAATTTATAAACTTACTCTATTATACAACAAAACTCCGGTTGAGGCCAAAAGCATACCAAAAACGTTTAACGGTGTGACTGGATTGTGTAAAGCAATCAAAGACGCTGTTATGATAACGATGCGTTTAGCGGCATTAGCTATTGAATAACTAAGGGCTGTCAATTTGTGAATGAGAGTAAACGTGACCATGTTTTGAGCGAAATTTAGAAATCCAGACAAAGCAAGCATTACGAAGACGGACCACTGCAGATAGTGCTCACTGCTCTAGAAAAAATTAAGTCGATTTCTGCAAAATACAAAGAACGATTTTCGGCCCTTGATTAAAATTTAAATTTCGGTTGACATCTAAAGTCCAAGTTTACCAGGATATTATCGTGAAAAACTGATTTTATATGGAAAATGAGATGGAACAGGAGGTGGATAAATCATCCATTCAGAGTAGAACATACTCGCGAATCCGAAAATATTATACTCGCAAACCGAAAATCTTCTACCCATATATTTTTCCCTATCCCAAAATGTTTGTTTTACACTTTATCCATATGCAGAACAGTATTTAGGGAGGGGCGAGGGGCGGCCGTCTTCGTCCCTTGGCCGAAAAAATTTTGGCGGGCAAAATAATGCACGGAAAGATGGAAAATTGCATGTCTTTGACGTAAAACCTTCAAATTTTCGGCGCTCCGCGCTAGATATGCAGTATTTTCCATAATTCTGGATAAAGCACTATCAAAGAACTAGCACTTTTTAAGTATAAATTTTTTTTCGAAAAGTTCGAATTTTATCATCTTAAAGGATAGAGCATGTCGAAAAACGTAAAAAAATTCTGTTTTCGTGCGAGCTATCTTAACGAATTTTCTGAGTTATGTATAGACCAATTTATGTTGGGTTGGCCCCACCCACCCTTGGCCGAATCCCGGATACGGACCTGTCCATATATGATCTTGGGGGAGGGAGCAGACATACATGCAACGGCTCCAAATTTTGCATGAGGGTACCCGGCCATTTTTAGGGAGATGACCAACAACTTTTAGCCAAAAAACGGCGAAAACATATAAAAAAAGTGTCCAAAAATTCAATTTTTTCCAAAAATCTGGGGGGAGTCAAAAATTTTCTGGCTCGGGAAGATGAGGGGACGACCGACTTTGGGTGAGAGATCCCCCATCCCCATGTAACATGTATGAGAGTAGTGAGTTTGATTTCTCGTAATTTTGACGCATTTTTCGAACTTCCAACCACAGACCTGTCATGCTACGCATATCTGACTATAACCCGTCTCATATTAACGTATAACTGGTGAATCCTTATATCTTTGTAAATTAAAAACAAAACCGATTCATAGTTCCAAAATCTAGACATGACAATGCGCATGCTATTAAGCATTAATATGCATTTCAAGAAATCCACTTTTGTAGCTAATTCTTTGTTTTGTTTGTTCTGAGCGAGTCCTATGTACACACATACTTAGCTGGCATCAACTTTCGCCGTGAATAATACACCGACTATTCACGTGTTTAACAGCCTTTTAGACAAAGACAATATTTAATTTTTAGATTTCCAAACCTAGATGAGATTTTTCAATTTTAAATGAGAAAAAACTTCGTAAATTGCAAAGCGAGATTCGATTATCACCCTTAAGATAATTAAAATGCCGGTCATAAAGGATAATAATGGACAACTCAAACTGTCATCGAGGATTGTTTCCGATATACTCTAGACAGAAAAGTATGCAAGGGCTACGAAGGATACTACTGCTGAGATTATGAAAAAATTTTTTTGCATATGCTCGATATTGAGGGCGCAGGTCGAAATCTCAAGATAGCTAACTCAGAAAATTTAAGATCTCTCCACCGACATTAAATAACAGTTATGGGCTCATTTGTAAATGATGCACCACAATCAGAGTGTACGTTGTAGTGTTTTAACAATTCTAAAATGCTTTAGAACCTACCTGACGATCGAATGTATCCGACCATAAATCGATGCCATCCTTCAGAACCCAAAAGGGCAAGAAAATTAGGCAAGCTATTTGGGACGACAGGCTCAGTAACTTAACGTGGTGAATTCTCGTGTCTTGTAATACCTGAACGAAAACCATGCATAATTAACTAAATAAATGATTAAATCAGTCACCGTTCAGATCATTAAGGAAGCCATTACAATTCGAAGGGCATATATTTTCCATATAGCTAATAAACAAAAGCTTTTAGGAACTAGTGAGGGGGTATCAACCCGCTGAAGGGTCAGCCAGACAGGTACTGTTCGGCGATTTTAAGCTGACGAAACATTTTTGCATCATTTCTGAGGTCAAAAGCAATGACAGTACCTTTTATTCAAAAACCGCCCAAAATTGATTAATTTCTATATTTTTTTATTCTTAAAAGCAATGTAATGCAGCCAGTATGGACTACAAATGCTTGAAAAATGCGATATTACCCTGTTTTAAATTTCTGTGATTTGAACTCCCTTCTAGCCCCAACCTTGTGCATAATCCCCTAACCCCCAAATGAAAATGTGATTCCTGAGACTAGATGCAAAACGAATGAAAATATACCGACAACTGTAAAAAGCTAATGTTGGATTATTGCAGGAGTTGAAAAATTGATTATACTTTTCATAGCTGTGCATTTTCGATGTTTACCTTAACGTTTCAGGCATCTTAAAGTAAATCCCTGCAATGCAATATCCTCAGCAGCATTTTCACTTTCAGAAAAATAGCTCTGATGAGCAGACCACATAATTTTAGAAGTCGAAAGGTGTCTTTTTGTGCGAGTAACCATGTAAAGTGAAATGTCAAGCTTTTTCACGCTTTGTATCAAATTTTTTCACTATATATTGAAATCAACAAGTCCGTGTTTTGAAATAACTGATAGAGAATGACCAGAAGTGTCAGTAAATCTGACAATTTGTGCAGTCATGCTATTCAATCATAAATAAAACGGAGAAACTAGGAAGAACCCCACTTAAAGCTGGTGTTCCCATCCTCCCAAAGTCAAAAAATTTTTTACCCTCCCCAATTTTCGAAAAAAATTGAAATTTTTTGACCATTTTTAGGTGTTTTTTGGCTGTTTTCGGCCAAAAATTGAAGGTCGTTCCCTCTAAAAATGGCCGAAGACCCCCTGCTCAAAATTTCGAGCTGTTTCATGTATGTATTCAACGTTTTAACGTCCTCATGCTTTCCTTAGTTAAGTGCTAATCTAAAGACAAGTCTTGTCACTTGCCATCTCGAACATGACAAGATTTAAATTATTTCAATACAAATACGCTTACTTTTTTCACAAATGAATTTAGCAGTGCATAAGTGAATGTTGAGCAAAGAGCGCTAAGCAAACCGAAGAAATTGAACGACAGTTCGGTAAGAGAAGCGATAATTACACCGCAAATAATGGGCGCTAACGACAAGTATACCTTAAAAAAATTAATGACGCATGACACTACTTCTACATTGACGAAATTACATGTCGCAGTAATGTGCAAAAGACTCGAATTCTAAATTTGCAAAAAACGCACTGCGATTTGTGAATTTTTTAACTTAAAGCTTTCCTTGCCTGATTTGTTTTAAATATTTTCAGTAGTTTTTGATGCTCTTCTAAGAGCTCCTAAAATCGTGTACTGCATGCATTCTTTGCTGCTCGCTTATTTCAAAACAATTATGTAGGTATCATCCTGCTAACAAAGCGTTACCTACTAACTGATCTCTGTCCTATGATTTGGTTCCAATAAATCGCAGCTTAACTTGCAAAATCAGAGCTATTACATGTCTGACTTCAACTATTCGATCCAAAATATGTGTTGTATTTAACTTTTAAGTGTGCGAGGCTGGCTATCGACTAGAACCTATGCGTTCATAAATCGTAATTTGTGATTTTTAGAGAGTAAAAGCATAGAAGGGCAAAGAAGGGGTGGTGAATGGGAGGCATACTCTGGACAAAGGCCGGTCTTCCAGATGATACCAGCGGCCAAAAATTGTAGTTGGTTGCGGGTTCTAAAAAGTGTTGTTTTGGAATATGTTACCTCATAATTTTTTTCGAAACGTTCTGCATGTCTGCATGCATCATTTGCGTTTGTTTTAACCGTCTTAATTTACTCGCATTTAGCATCATCAGTCAGTACATTGTTTACAACTATAGTTTTTAGAGTGTTCACCTCTGGAAATTTTTCCGGCCTTCTTATTATCCTCAGCCAGAGATCGTACGGGGTCAGATTTTCACCCCCGATCGGGGTCGGGGTCGGGGATGAAGAACCCGGTTTTCGAGGTCGGGGTCGGGGTTGAAGATTAACAATTAACATTGCATGATTACATACCAATTTGAAAAGGATAAAAACGATACCTTCACTTGTTTGTAGAGCATACTAATAAAGCTGGTTATGTTTCAACATTTTATTTTCATTCCAAGTTCAAGCATGGTTTTAGCAATTAAGCATTATTTTCAATTTTAATCACTTACCGCTCTCGCTTTTCCGTATTCTTCCACAGTTTTTTCATAACGGTTTTCTATGGCGCACTGATTGTAGAGGAGCCAATGGCGCAGAAGCAATTTTCGAAATTTTTACCGTTTTAATGTAGAATTTACGCCTTTTTGCTGACAAACGGTTCGTAAATCATAAGTGGCGCAAAGCATCAAGAAATTCAGTCATATTTTACCGCCCTAAGACAATAATCGGCGGTGCTAAAGCCAGGTCTACACGAGTGCAATCACCTGCAATCTGCAATCTGAAACCCAGACAGGGCCGTCTGACTTGCACCGGTTGCAATGCATTGCACCCGTGTGAACGGCGTTGCAACTGCATGCAACTGGCCGTTTTGGTTGCAAGGCATTGCAGCGGACGGAATGAACCAAGTTCATTTTTGCCTGCAACCGAGCGCAATCCTCATTAAAATTCATTTTTTTGCTCGCAGGGGACGCATATCAACGAGGACGCATGCTCGCTTTTTGCACAAACGTAGGTACTTACCCGCGCAGTATATGCTATAGCATCAAAAAAATAATAATACGCAGCTAGCAGAACAACCGCGTGCCTATTCCGATTCATGTTTTTAAAATGCAGCGCCCTGAAAATGCTGTAGGTACCTATGTTTTTAACAGGTTGCAACCCTCAGTCGCACCTGATTGCAGCCTTTGGTTGCATGCTTTAGTTTGTGCCGTGTGAACGGCTGCAATCACTGAAACCTGGACGTCTGCGACTAAATTGCAGGTTTCAGGTTGCAGATGATTGCACTCGTGTGAACCGGAGCTTAAGCGCAGGAAAATTTTGACGTTTTTACTCTTTAAACTCAATTTATACCGCTAAAATCATACAGAACAGATGAACTAATTGCGGCGCGAAGCGCCGAAAATTTTTAAAAATTCCTAATCCTTTTACCTTTTCTGTCCTCCTAAAAATCTCTTTCAACATGTAGAACGAGATTGTACGGCTGGAGGTCTGGGGTGGCGCGCTCAAGCGCCACCAGCGGAGTCCAGAGCAGAACCCCGAAAATTTTGTAAAAAAGCACTCCAATTTTTAATTAGTAAAGTCAAAATTTTCGCAAATTGGCAAAATCTCGGTTCTGAATAAAGTCCACAAAATTTAAAATTAATGAACACCTTCACTGCACAAAACTTCTGAGCTGAAATGCGTTTTTCGGCCTCTGCTAAGTATGTAGCGCAGCAACAGGTCTCAACCAATAGGTCACTGAAAGATGTATTAATGAGAATTTTGTTCTTACCATTTTTCAGGCCCATTTGTGGCCTTCTTATTAACTAGTTCAGAAAACAGAAAATGCGCAAAAACACAGAAAATTTGGCCTGCCTTTCCTTTCATTTAAAGTAGAATTATAGTGTCCTTGTAAAGAAAGATAAACAAAGCAGAGAATAGATAAATTGGTACGCAAACATTTTCGCATTTTTACTATTATGTTCAACAAGCATGTGCAGTTTCATTCAATGAACTAATATAGTGCTGGCCTCTAAAAAAACCATTTTCATGTTTTGGCTTATAACTTCAGAACAAATAGCATTGAAGAAGTCAACAAAGCACCTATTTTTGACAGCTGCCAACTTGCTGCATGGAAGAATTTTTAAGCGCCATATTTCATGGCAAGCTTGCATGAAATACGAGATATTGAATAAAAACCACTTTTTCCTAAGAAAACCATGGGAACTAAAAAAAACCACCCCCCAAAATGTTGTGCGAAGTGCATGGTTGGCAGCGTAAAACAGTTAGTTTACCTTAAATGATCACAATTTTGAAAAAGATTCATTTTTTATGATATTTCCGTTCATTTTATCACATTTATATAAAAATCAATAATTTTTTCTGAATTTCATTAAAAGTTCTATAAATTTCACAAATAAAATCTTCAAGTGATAAAAACGACTCTAGGTAAGTCTCTTCTACATCCTCTGCAAGAAATCAGTGCAAAATCTTGCAACTTGATGAAAAGTAATTTCGTTGCCTATGGCAACATATACTTAGCATTGGTCTTTTTTAGGTTACAGTAGTTTTTTTAGAGTTACAATCGAATCTATTTTGGCAGTTTTTGGGGTGATTCTTAATTTTTGTGAAAAATAAATATCAGGCATCATGAAAGGTGCTATGAGGCACATTCCTGCTAAGTTTTGTAAAAATTGGCGCTGGTTTTTTAGGTACAGTGGTTTTTAGGTTTAGGCTTTGAGGTATACTGTAGCTATGTGGATGACATAGGAGAACTAAATTTTTTTCTGACATTAGTCTGCAAGGGAGCCTAACGTGAAAACATAAAAGATTCCACCAAATATGAATACGGGTAGAAATACTGACCCTCAAAAATGCTTTAAAAAAATCATAAAAATGGCAATTTTTAGTAACTTTTCGACAAATTTATATCCCAAGTTTCTGAATGATCCGGAAAGCGACCAGGGGTCAGTTGTAATTCTCACGGCATAGCTTGTTCGCCAGTATAATATCATCAGTCATCTCCTTTTGGTTATGGAAAAAAGGGGTGGTTTTTTTAGGTTACAAATCGACTGGTTTTTTTAGAGGCCAGCACTATAGTGCATTAAATCACTGAAGTGCTGCGAAGCCCTGAATTATTTTAACAGATTCAAGCTTTTAAATTCATTGGATCTATATAACAATAAATAATAATGACTCGGCGCATCTATATAACAATAAATAATAATGACTCGGCGCGAAGCGCTGAAAATTTTGACGTTTGTGCCTTTTCAAACTCAATGTTCTGGACACATTGCGCCAGAAAAATCAACATAATTTCCGAAAAATTCCGGGGGGCATGTGCCTCCATTCCCCCCGGCTACGCCTGTCGATTCCGCAGTAATTTCGGTGCACTTCATAATGGAAATATGCGAACATGTATGTACGTCTTACCAACATGGCGACCAGGCGTACTTTTTATGAAATATCGCGAGTGTCGAGTTTAACATATTAATTTTGCTGGTGAATGAATGGTCCTTGTTCCGAATTTATTTGCTATTTATACAATTCTTCTATGTACCAACAAATAAAATGTTATATTTCACCCCCGAAAAAAGGTTCAACCCCGACTCGAAAAATCATGCCCCCGGTCGGGGTCGGGGTTTAGGCCGGGGTTTTTCGGGGTCGGGGTCGGGGTCCCCGTACGATCACTGTCCTCAGCCCAATTTCACAGATTTTTAAAGGACAAGACAACGCAAAAAAATTGACCTTATTATGGAAAATTTCTACCCTTAACTTTACATAAGTCCAATTGAGCAGCCTTTTCACAAATAAACAATGAAATAATTTATTATATCTGCCAAATAGTGCGTGAAAATTTTGCCCTTTTTACTTTTTAAAACATTATTAAACATTACATCTGGCACGAAACGCCAAAACAATCCTGACATTCTATCCTCTTAAGCTCAATATGATCGCTGTTCAAAGATACGAGTATACAAGCAGTACCTAAACTTATTGCCGTTCTCGCCACAACATTTGCAGCCTTAATCATCCTTAAACTTCGCTCAGGTTTGTAACTGCTTCTTTCATGCGAAACGGGAAATAAGAACATTAAATCTAGCAGAAATGTTGATAATTTCCCATTTCGGCTCAATTTCAGGAATTTATCCGAACAGACTTATGAATAAATTAGTAACGTCGGTTTTATTAGTGAAAAAATTATAGCATTTCCATCACCTTCGACTTAATTTTGAGGCATGTAGGGTTGACAAGAGAAAGGCAAAATTCTGGTATTTAGATTTTTGTCCTCTGAAATTTTGCGCCAGCTGTAAAACTTTAACCTAGTACAAAAATGTATTCGACTAAACGTCTGTCGACGAGCTGCTCCATATAATGGCGAATGAAAATATTCAAAAAAATTTAAAAAATATGAAATTTGTGATTCGAGAAATTTTTCAGCATTTTTACTCTTTTAAACTCAATTTTGCAGCCTTCGAAGACAAACGGTGCAAAAACGGGCGTATTATAAGACTGGCGAAAAGTTTTTGACGTTCTGATCTCATCAAGCTGTATTTTGAAGCTTTCTTAATAGAGAGAGTGCTTATATTATATCTGGCGCGAAGCGCCAGAACATTTCTACATTTTTATCTTTTTAAACTCAAATTTGCAGGTTTCTGGATATAAGCAATCCAGTAATTATGCCTGGCGCGAAGCGCCGAAAATTTTCGAGAGTCCTATCCTATTACCTAAATTTTGCAACTTTCTATACAGCAATACAGTAATTATAGTTTGCGCGAAGCGCGGAAATTTCCGATGTTTTTATCCTTTCGAGTTCAATTTTGCAGCTTTCTGAATGTATGCAATAGAAATTATATCCGGCGCGAAGCGCTGGAAATTTTTGATATATTTATTATTTTATGCTCACTTTTGCAGGTTTACAAATATTAGCTATGCAGCAATTATACCTGGCGCAAAGTGGGCGTTTTTATGAAGCTCAATTCGACACATTTCTAAAGATAAGAAATGTAGAAATTATGTTAAATCAATGTTTGACTTCAGTCTTAAATGCCAGCCTCAGTATCAGCGGATCTTATGCCCTGACACCTGCACCGATTGACATGCCTTTGTTCAGCATTTTTATACAAGGTCTCTTTTTTCAAATGCATAGACGAAAGACGGTCTCCGAAGTCTTTCAATTTATAGGTTTCCAAAGATAAAAAATACAGAATAGTTAATGAAATATTTTGATATTTTTAGCATTTTCAAGTAGATTTTGCGGACTTATTCATTGACAAATAATTTAGAACCTTCACGTGCGGACCGGCGCTTTTTCAACGTTTTACGTCGTTTACTTTCGTTTGAAACCGATTTTGGCACAGCATTTCCCCGAAAATTTTCAAAGTTTTTGACAATTTTGTGCGAAAAAAATCAACTTTCGTAGACTTCAGTGAAAATCCAGCGCGAAGTGCCGGAAAATTCGTGAATTTCAGGCGGAAGGACGTTTAGAAGCTTGAATAACTGCACGGTTTCCCGTATTTGTAGCGTTTGATGCGTAGCGTCGAAAATTTTTAAAAGTTATACATGAAATTAAAATAGAATAAAAGTAGGTATGCTGAAATAGCTATCTGTCGCGAAGCGCCGAAAAATTTCGACATTTATATACTTTTGCGCTCGATTTTGCACCTTTTTGTATGATAAAAATGCAGAAAATTTTACTTGCCTAAAAATTTCATCTATCAAAAACTGAAATAGGCAAAAGGTAAGTTTTTCAAATAAATGGTGCCAAGCGCCGTAAATTTTAGTATTTTTACGCTGTGAAACGTCAAAAATATGTGTAGCTTTTCAGCTGAACAGTCGGGAAAAAATTTTAAATATGAATGGTTGAGTGGTTGGTTCGTCAGTTGGCTGGTAGGTTGATCAAATGATTGATCGGCTGCTTGGTTGGTTGATTGATTGATTGATTGACTGGTTGGTTTGTTGGCTGGATGACTAGTTGATTGGTCGATTAGATGGTTCGTTGATCTGATGATTAGTCATTTGGTCGGTTGGTCATTAAATGGGTTGGCTTGTCACTTAACCAGCATACTGTTTGATTACTTCATTCATCGGCTGATTGATTGGTTTGTGAGTTGGTTGATCGGCCGGTAATGCATTGATTGGCTAATTGGTAAGTTGGCCAGATAGTTGTTTGAGCAGTTTGGTTGGGTAGTTAGTTGGCCGGTTAGTTGTTTAATTGGCTAGTTAGTTGGTTTATTGGCCTATTGTTTTATTGTTTGGTTGGCCATTTGATTGGTTGGTTGTTAGGTTGTTTGTTTGGTAAGCTGGTTGGTCAGTGAGTTGGTTGGTTGGTTATTTGGTTGGCTAGTTGGCTGGCCGGTTGGTTGGCTGTTTGATTGGTTGGCTGGCTAGTTGGTTGGTTGGTTGGCCGCTTGGTTCGCTACTTAATTGGTTGGTTGGCTGGTTGGTTGGCCCCTTAGTTGGTCGGTCGGCTGGTTGGTTGATTGACTAGTTAGTTGCTCTGTTGGCCGCTTGGTTGGTTGGCCAGTAAGTTGGTTGGTTGGCTCATTAGTTGGTTGATTGGTTGGTGGTGTGTCGGTTGCTTGGTTGGCCAATTGGTTGGTTGGTTAATTGATTGGGTATCTAGTTGGTTGTTTGGTTGGCCGGTTGGTCGGTTGGTTGATTGGTTGGTTAATTGATTGGTTGGTTGGCTACGTAAATGGTTGGTTGGCCGGTTGGTTGTTTGGTTGGCTGGTTGGTTGGTTGCTGGATGGTTGGCTAATTGGTTGGTTGGCTACTTAAATGGTTGGTTGGCCGGTTTTTGCTGGCTTGGTTGGATGGCCAGCTAGTTAGTTCTTTGAATGGCTGGCCAGTTGGTTGGTTGGTTGGCTAGTTCCTTTGTTGGCTGATTGATTAGTTAGTCGGCCAGTTGGTTGGCCGGTTGGTTACTTGGTTGTTTGGTTGGTTGGTTGGGCAGTTAGTTGGTTGGTTGGTTGGTTGGCCTGTTGGTTGGTTGATTAGTTGATTGCTTGGTTATCTGGTTGGTTGGTTGGTTGTTTGGTTGGTCAGTTGGTGGGTTGGTTGGCCAATCAGTTGGTTGGTTGGTTGGTTGATTGGTGGGTGGGTTGGACTGTTACTTAATTGGCTGATTGACTGGTCCGATGACTGATTGAAGTAATGTCTAAATGATCTATTTACATGTTTTTGTACTTGTACATTGATTTTTGCTGAGTTTATCTTTGTTTTTTTGACAAAAAAATTCAGGTGATACTCGCGATCTTCCCAGGTGATACCGATTAGCCTTCAGATGATACCGGGTTGAACCGGGTTGAACCCATTGTCCAGATGGGATGGGAGGGTGAAATTTGAGAATGGTCGTAAAGTATATGGTGGTCCTAACAAGCATTTTTATAAAGCTTACACCATTCCAACCTTTCTTGGGCATTTTCAATACAACTAACGATACGACAAAAAGATATAATTTAAAACTGTAATTTAAATGCCCGTTTCGGAAACTCAAACTGTTCGATCGATGTCTATTAATAAAGACTAAATAGTGAAATTAAATTTCCTGGCGAGTGGCCTGACTTGAAAAGAATTCAGGGGGGTGAAAGCCCCATTTCACCCTTCCCTGTGCCTATGTGAGCATAAAAGCATACAACAGAACGGTAGTAATTAACTAACAACCTAGTGAAAAAAATCGTCGATTAAACGCTACTAGAAAACAAAAGAACGTGATTTACGGAGTCCTTTTCATTGCAAGGTGCATAACATCGGAAACTATCATGCAACGGACATACTCGTACGCGTGATTGTTTGAAATGGAAGCTCGCCGTTCTCTTACCGTCTTCGTCTGTTTTTCAGCCAAAATAAACCGAGCGCAAATGACCGTAAACAATGGCATTGTAGCCTTGACTATAAAAAATCCCATTCAACATTATATAGATCTATCAGAGCACTGCGCACGTACATATATACGTGCCCATTGAAAGTTTACGTCAGTAATATAAGTAAAGATTGAAGAAAGAATAAACACGAATAGGTACACACATGCACACTGGGGGTATGGGGGGTATCCCCCAACAAGTACTTTCCAGGGCATACCCCCTCAGGCCGTTTTGGAGCCAAACCTATTGCTCAAACCATGAAAAACCGTCAAACGATGTCTAACAGCATAATTCCAAGCGCGAATACTTGTTTTACGAGCAGTAGAATGTTCAATTCCTTCATCAAACTTTCCTCTCATTTTTTCGTAAATATTTTATGTTACAGATCATTCCATCGTCCTTATTTTTATTTATTTTCCAGGCATTTTTATTTATTCAACCACAAAACTTAACGAGGAATAAATAAAACACAAGGAATTAAGTATCGAAAATTGACATTCAAAAGTAAAATAAAATATCATTTACCCTCTCTCCCAGGAAAATCGGTTTAATCCCTCTGTGCATGTATGAGTAGGTTAGGTATATATGTAGTACTATGTATATGTAAATGCGGCCATTCTGTGCTCTGCAGGGCATCTAAAAGAAGTTGCCGGGCAATGCATTTTCATTGCAAGCAGCAAAAAATAATACAGTCAATATTATAATGTAACGGCTCGAAATTTTAGGTGGGGGTCCCCGGCCATTTTGGGGAGAGGTGGGGAAATGACCTTTGGCCAAAAATGGTCAAAAAACACGTAAAAACGGCCAGAAATTTCCATTTTTTCCAAAAATCAAGGTGAGATGTCAAAAATTTCTTGGTTCTGGAGGATACATGCAACAAGATCTTGATGATTTTAGTCAAAAGCCATTTGTTAGCTTAGCAATGTCAGACTTAATTTCTACTCATAAATTAAGCTTGTCCAATCAGAAGCACTTGCAGATGCACGCATGAAAATTCTGGAGTGTAAAACCAAAGTTTTTCAAAAGTGACTTTTTCGGGCTCAAAAACGATAGATATGCCTTAAAAAGATCATTTTTGCCGATTCAGACCATGATTTTTCTTCCTAGACGATTAAAACATAAGAAAAAGAAAATTTCAATAAAATTCAACAAAATATAGTTAAAAATGACTGCCGAAAAATTGGCACATTTCATCTAAAGGGTCGCTCAAACGCTTAAACCAGGACGTTTTCTACGTTTTTAAATCGCCAATTCTGGTATGATTTTTTGATTAAGATTTCCGGGATTTACCCCTCCCCCCATCTGGAGACCCTGACCTTATGCAAAAATTTTCTTCAAAAGTCCTAGAAATCGACCTGAAACTTTGGATTCACATAGATTTCAATCAGTATTTTCGCATTTCTCTTAGTTTCTAAGGTCATTTCGGCCCAAAACAGCTCATTAACTGACCAGACGGCCATGCTGTGCATCTATGATCATCGTCAATCAGGAGAAAAGGGAAATTTTCTAATGAAAATAAAACAAAATTAGGACCAAAATAAAAGAAAAGCAAGGTTTTTTTGCATAAAAGGTCGAAATCGATCATAAATCGTTAATTAAAATGGCCTTTTATACTACATTCACGTTTATGCTAATTTTTAAGGCTACTGTAGTCCAGTAAATCCTTCCGACTGACCGCAAGTGCCAACAACGGGAATTCTGTGTATCCATGGCCATTGGACACAGTTAAAGTTTTAAAATAGTCCAGCGTAATCACAGGAATGAATGAATAATTTGAATAAAAAATTGAAATTTACTACAATTTAATTAATGAACCAATCATAAAGTGTTCGCTGCATATGCGTACAAAAGCGTGTGTGTAAAGATTAGAAAAAGGAAATATTCAATTTTTGCCCAATGCCCTATAATAAAAAACCATATCAACACCTGATTGTATAAAAGTTAAAACAGTATGACAGTGAAACCAAAAGACAGAACTATTTCTTTGAGACTTTGAACATAAATCCGGTTTTGAGCTTTTCTCCTCATTGTCCCTATGCGCATGTGCTCTCGATACCTGTGTGAGTATAAGACACTGGCACCTTCAAAAGGCTAATATATGACGAAGAAACAGCTATTATTTTTCCAATAGCGACTGGAATCAAATAGATAAATAGGAACTTGATATTCAGTGATCCGTGCGTTATCCGCAGCTGCTTAAGTAGAGGCAATGAATAGATCGACGTTCCCAGGAGATTCGACATAGAAATCGTAAGAGGGAACGGAAACTTTTCTAGCACCAGCTTATTCAGAATGTTACCAGCTGAGCTCGACGCATACCAAATAAAGCATAAAACGGCCACCGTAAAACAGAATCTTAGCCGTTGGTCGTGTGCGTTCATAGTAGGCTACATAATTGTTTAGTTTCTTCGAAGTAAATCGATTATTTATTCACTTAAAGAGCCAGTGAACAAACCGTATAAAAGTATGACGCGAGCAGGATAAAAGAGCAAAATGGAAAGCAGAACTGCAAATAGGTACACTATTTAACTAATATAGGTACAACAGAAAACTTTGTAAAAGCAAACGGGACATAAATTATTACACAGATTCAAAAAGTATATACGTCATATTCAATGTAAGTTAATTTATTATTCATACATGCAATGCAACAGCACAAAACTTTGTGTTGGTGGGAGTATCATGGGTAGCGCGTTAGCGCGTATTTATAATATACTTGGGTACCCTCAGACCCCAAACATGTCTAAGCCCGCCCCTCTCCCCTACAGCAACACTGGGACACTTCTGTATCGTGCGGTTTTTTTAAAGATGGATAATAAAATATTTCGCTGCCCGTGTTTTTTTAATATCACTACCCTGTGTGTAAAGTTTTACTGTAACGTTATAACATATAGATTTTTAAAATTATGGTCGGTCTAACACGACTTTTCTAAGTCAGTATTGCATTCTGTAAAGTCTGGTTTTTTAAAAGTAGACAACTAAGTAAGCTCTAAACGCATTTTTCATTTTTTACAGAGGCTTATTTCTAAAGTTACAGTGTAAAGAGTGTAAAGAAACCGAGGAAGAAAACACATTTTGGCCAGTTTTTTGTCCGCCAACAACTCCACTTATGAGTCCCGAGAAATTCTTTCTAGCAGAAATGTAACACGACTTGAGGGCTGCTTTTGGCTCACCAGCAAACTTTTTCACACTCAATATAGAGTTAGACATAGGGGTTGAAACTTTACACTCTAGTAGATGGGTGGTGTAAAAAAACAGGTTTTGTCTGAGATTTCTCCGCCAACTTCTCCGGTTGAAAGTCGGAATTGAATCGAATAAGAATAAAGCTCGTTCTAATGGATACACGTCGAAGCAAATCGCGCTTTAAAAACTCAATATTGAGTTACTCATGGAGGTGTAGTTGTAAATCAGGGGTGTAACATTATGCGAAAAACACGTTTTTCCCATGTTTTGATTGGTCAATATGTCAAATGTTTCGTAGAACAGAAGTTTCCCACACACAAACGTACTACCATTCAAAGGCTACAAACTGGCCCAAACCGAATTTCTTTACACTCGATGGGAGTTAGGTTCAGATTTTTAGAGTTTAAGAGTGGTGGATGGTGGAAAAATACGTTTGTGTCCCTTTATTTGTTCGCCACTTTATCCATATAGAAGTCTGGATAAGTCGAATTGAATAAAAAATAAAGTGCTTTCTAAAGGGGTACATGTCAAAGCAAATTGTGTTTATTTACATCAATATTCAGCTTTTTTTCGGGAGGCGTAAAGTCTAAAATCGGGTGTTAGACGTGTTTCAGTCTTGTTTTTTTCTGCCAACTTCTCCGGTTATGAGTTTGGACATGATAACAAGTCTAAAAAAACCAGGGGTCAAATGTCCTACGTCAGTCGGACGCGTTTATTTACACTCAATAGCGGTGTAAAGTAGTTCACATCAAACATTTACTTGTCTTCAGACTATTGTGGAGAATTAATTTTTTCATAAATATTGATCGTAATATCAGAGTAATATTAGAAGTAGGAAACCGACTGAAAGTTTCTTTACACTCGATGGTTGTGTAAAGTTTACACTAAAAATTAACTTTAGTCCCGGAGCGTTGCGAAGCTAAATTTTTCAAAGTGTTCTATGTAACGTCAGAATTACGAATCGGTCTGTTAGTTTTCTCTACACCTAGTAGTTGTGTAAAGTTTACAATATTCATTTACTGTCGATGTCTACAGTTTACACTACAAATTGATTTTACTTCCAGAGCGTTGCAAAACGTAAATTTTCTTCAAGATATGTTCGTAAGATCAGGATTACGAATCTGACTGTATGTTTTCTTTACACCCAGAACTTGTAAAAAGCTTACACTGAAACTTAACTTTAGTTTCAGAGCGTTGTACAAGCTTAATATTTTCCAGGATGTTCCATTAATTTTGAGGTTTTTGAACTCTCCCAAAAGAACTAGAAGGATTCAAAACATGAGACGTAACTCGTTAGAAAGAGCAATAAATCTTCTAGCTATTTACTGGAAAAATTTTGAAAAATGTCAAAAATTAAGAAAATAATAGTTAAAACATCACAAGTTACAGTACGACAGCGTTCCTGGCGGCTATATTGAAAAACTTGAATTCTTCACTAAATCAAGTATATAAATAGGATATTATTCGGAAGAACTTTTTTGGGCTTTCCAAAATATACCTAAACATTGAAAAATATGAAACTTAGCGCGAGTAGAATGCATACCTTATGATGGCAGCCATATTGGAAAAAAATTAAATTGAAATTGCAGGACGAACCATTAGGAAACAGTAAAAACAAAAACATATAAAGTTTAGAGCACAAAAATGTATAGCTGTTTTGCTACTTTTCGAAATAGAAAACAAAATTTGTATGCTGTGGGGACCACGCAAAATTAGGGCGGTTTTTTAGAGCATAGCTTTCTTCGGCGAAAAAAGTTTTATCTATTCAAAACAATTTATTTCATCATAATTCGTGCAGTGGTTCTTGAGCTAATCCTAAACATGGCCTTCAATGTACAGGTGTACTTGCTTTTGCTTGCAGATATACTGTAGATGGATAATATCGTTTAAATTGCAATAATTTTTCTGAAAACCGATTGAATTTTGAACAAATTTTGTACTGATTTATTTTTTCATTAGTACCTACAGATCGAAAGTTAGATGCATAAATGTGCCTAATTTGTCAATTTGTGTGAAAACAGCGTGAGTAGTTGCTTAAAGTTTACGATGAAAACATTTGATCTGTTTAAATAAGGTAAGGTGTCTTGTTCAAAAAAGGTAATGCTGATGTTCAGAACAATATTGTTTTCCGCGTTCTTGGACTGCTGTCATTATCGTGGCATGTTAGAGTATGTGTTTACTGACTGATGTACTCAATCATGCTAAATAATAGTAGGGTACTAGCAAACAAAAATGTTCCGATGGAACAAAAAGGACGAATGTACTTGGAATTACGCATCATTAAGGACATAAAAGGAGGGCATTAGTGTTTTTTTGTACAAGGTCCGTTTGTACATGTACAAAGATGGTCCCCAAAAGTCTATCCAAATTTTTGTGTACTATAATATACTACAGTAGCGATTTTAGTGTGGTAAAAACGGGGTTTTCGACCTTTGGTAGTGTATTTAGCTAATTTCCAGGTTTCTGACGCCAAAAATTACTAAAAATTGTCGAAAAATTGATATTTTTCCATTCTAAATGCAAATTCTGCCATTTTAAAGATATATAGGACAGACAACTACTCATTTCGGCGCGAAGCGCCGAAACTTCCTGAGTAATTTTGCACAAAATAAGCCGTAGAGGGGACTAGGAAAAGCTTACTTATGTATGCCTGTGAAAGTTGTAAGAATCTACTAAAAATTAGACTTCCGCTGAAAAATGCAACGAAACGAAGTATATTCTGCGGTTTCTGAAAAAAACCTTGCCTTCACGAAACATTGTTCACTGGCTTAGAGTAAGACATTATGAGGAAACTTTGATGTCTTTTAATAACCGATTTAATTTCTTATCAATATCAAATTTCTCTTTCAACATATAACCAATATTTAGTTAATCGCCAATGGCTTCATAAATGAATTATGACAAGCACACCATCTTGATAATTGCTACCCTATAGCATTTGTGCCATACTAGCGTAAGAATGCACATTACGTCGTTTTCTGATTAGTGATCGCCTCTTTTTTAAGAATAAGCTATTCATTAAAGATTAACCGGGTCCATGGACCCGGACCCGGCACTATCTGACGATTTTTCTGAATACGGACCTAAAATTTCGAAAGATAAAGACCCGGATCCGGACCTGATTTTTTGAAATTTCTGGACCAGTGTCAAATATTTTTGCATTTATATGGAAAATTCATAAGTTTAAAGAAATCTCTAATAAGCAAAATTATTATTTCAGTGCATGTAATTTCTCGGTTTCCTGAAATGTATAGTCTTGCTAACTAATTTGGCTCATTAATATTTTTGGAAATTTGTGGAGTCTGCAGCTGTACGATTTTAAATGGATTGAGTAAGTTTGTGCGGAACTTAACAAACAATAATAATGCTGACGTGTTAATAAATTAAATATAAAAATAAGCAAATGCAGCGTGAAAATGCCCGAATTTTTGACGCTTCGCATCATTAATTCCATCGAAATAAACATCTAATATCTATTTTCTTGAAAGTTTTTGCGTCATAAATTTTTTTTAAATTTTTTATCGTCAGAAAGATGCAAAATTGAGCTCAAACGGAGTAAAAACCAGTGATCGTACGGGGACCCCGACCCCGACCCCGAAAAACCCCGGCCCAAACCCCGACCCCCGACCGGGGGCATGATTTTTCGAGTCGAGGTTGAACCTTTTTTCGGGAGTGAAATACAGCATTTTATTTGTTGGTACATAGAAGAATTGTATAAATAGCAAATAAATTCGGAACAAGGACGATTCATTCACCACTAAAATTAATATGTTAAACTCGACACTCGCGATATTTCATAAAAAGTACGCCTGGTCGCCATGTTGTTAAGACGTACATACATGTTCACATATTTTCCATTATGAAGTGCGCCGAAATCACTGCGGAATCACAGGCATAGCCGGGGGGGATGGAGGCACATGCCCCCCCGGAATTTTTCAGAAATTATGTTGATTTTTCTAGCGCAATGTATCCAGAACATTGAGTTAAAAAAGGCACAAACGTCAAAATTTTCCGGCGCTTCGCGTCGAGTCATTATTATTTATTGTTATACAGATCCAATGAATTTAAAAGCTTGAATCTGCTAAAATAATCCAACACTTCGCAGCACTTTAGTGATTTAATGCACTATTAGTTCATTGAATGAAACTGCACATGCTTGTTGAACAGAATAGTAAAAGTGCGAAAATGTTTGCGTACCAATTTGTCTATTCTCTGCTTTGTTTATCTTTCTTTACAAGGACACATAATTCTATTCCAGATGAAAGGAAAGGCCAAATTTTCTTATGTTTCTGCGCATTTTCTGTTTTCTGAACTAGTTAATAAGAAGGCCACAAATTGGCCTGAAAATGGTAAGAACAAAATTCTCATTGATACATCTTCCAATGACTTATTGGTTGCGACCCGTTGCTGCGCTACATACTTAGCATAGGTCGAAAAACGCATTTCAGCTCAGAAGTTTTGTGCAGTGTAGGTGTTCATCAATTTAAAGTTTTTCTGGACTTAATGCAGAACCGAGATTTCGCCAATTTGCGAAAATTTTAACTTTACTAATCAACAACTAGAGTGCTTTTTTACAAAATTTTCAGGGGTTCTGCTCTGGACCTCGCTGGGGGCGCTTGAGCGCCACCCCAGACTCTCAACCGTACAATCTCGTTCTACATGTTGAAAGAGATTTTTAGGAGGACAGAAAAGGTATAAGGATTAGAGAATCAGTTAATCTATTCTGTATGATTTAAGCGGTATAAATTGAGTTTAAAGAGTAAAAACGTCAAAATCTTCCTGCGCTTAGCATCGCCGATTATTGTCTTAGGGCGGTAAAATATGACTGAATTTCTTGATGCTTCGCGCCACTTATGATTTCCGAACTGTTTGTCAATAAAAAAGGCATAAATTCTACATGAAAACGCTAAAAATTTCGAAAATTTTCGGCGCTCCGCGCCATTGGCTCCTCTACAATCAGTGCGCCATAGAAAACCGTTATGAAAAATTGTGGAAGAAAACGAAAAAGCGAGAGCGATTAGTAATCAAATTGAAAGTAATGCTAAATTGCTAAAACCATGTTTGAACTTGGAATGAAAATAAAATGTTGAACATAACCAGCTGTATTAGTATGCTCTACAAACAAGTGAAGGTATCGTTTTTATCCTTTTCAAATTGGTATGTAATCATGCAATGTTAATTGTTAATCTTCAACCCCGACCCCGACCCCGACCCTGAAAACCGGGGTTTTTCATCCCCGACCCCGACCCGATCAGGGTGAAAATCTGACCCCGTACGATCACTGGTAAAAACGTCAAAAATTATTGGCTCTTCGCATCAGATTTATAATTATTACATTCTTTCCTGCAAGAATGTGCGAAATTGAGCTCAAAAGAAGAAGAATGCCAAAATTTTCCGGCGTAAATACTGCATTGTTTATATTCAGAAAGCTACAATTGAGTTTGAAGAGTTTGAAGGGATATGTGTCGAAAATTTTAGGCGCATCGCGTCAGATATACTTCCTGAAAGAGTATGTATTTCAGAGTTTCAAAATCAAGCTTTAAAGGATAAAAAATGTTAGAAAAGGTTCGGCGCTTAGCGCCAATTTTTTTAATATGTATGTAACTTTTTGCATTTGTTATCCTCCGAAATCTGAGAAATTGAGTCTGAATTGGTAAAATTTTCACAAATAATCATTTAATTTTTCTTGATTTATCTCATTACCACAAGCTACAAAAGTTATCCAAGAACGCAAAACATGTCGAAAATTGTCCTTTTTATCACATGTAAAATCGCTAACAAACGCATATAAATTTTTTAATTTTGGTGATTCCTCCAAACTCCTGAAAAGGGGCTTGTTCAATTGACTTTAATGTTTCTGGATGAATAAACCTCTTTCTGAATAAAAATAAAATGTAATTACAAGTTCAAGAATGGTAGCTTAGCATGATAGCTCTTGTAAAACCCTCAATCTATCTTATGCTAAATCATACAATAACTACAACGTGCTCAGCGATCGTACTGCTAACTAGAATCTTAATCATGTTTAAGGTAAGTATTTAAAACTATGGCTGTACATATGAATTATAAAAGCAGGTTGGATCCGGACCCGAACCCGATCGGATCTAAGCTTCAAGACCCGGACCCGAAATTCTGATTTGCTTAGACCCGGACCTGGCATTTCGGAACCGGTCTATCCCTACTATGCATGTTATATATTTTTACGTCGGAGGTTAACTCCCTTCTGCAGGCCGCAGAATATACTTCAATTTATCGCGTTTTTCAACAGAAGTATAATTCTTACTACATTCTTACAACGTTCAAAGACATACATAGGTAACTTTTCCCTAGTCCACTCCTTTTATGTCCTTTATGATGCGTAATTCCAAGTATATTCGTCCTTTTTGTTCCATCAGAGCATTTTTCTTTGCTAGTAAAATTTATGCACATAGGAAAGTGTGAGAAAGAGTATTTCCCAAAGCCCTGCGCAGGGCGGGTCGGCGCTCTGCCCACTGGTCCACGCGGGTTTTTTTTTTGAAATCGGTTCATCCCTATTAATTATTCACTTCCTTGAGACTGTCTCACTCTTCGTCTGCTTGCAAAGGTGCTTGGAAATGAGCTCTTAATTTGATTTCCGGTGTCATAAAAGATAATTTTTTATTTTCCTTTTTTTAAATTCTTTAGGGATGATCGTTTTAAAAAATTAGGTAAAAAATTTAAACTACCTACTTATATACATGGGTAGCAGAATTTACAAAATGTGCAGCTCTAGTGGTCGTAAAACGTCTTTTTTAATTGATCCTCTAATCCCCCCTTATATTTTAAAAATTTTGGTATTGCTCTCCCCGAAACAAAATCACCGTTTTCTTTACCAGCGATTTGGTTGACATTATAGATCAACACCAAATTTTATTCCAATTTTCTACTTTTCCCCCACATTTTTTGGAGGTCTAAAATTGTTCAAAAATAGAGCACTCGTGTTGAAAAACAGTGTTTTTGGTAGAAAATCCTAATGTGCACGGCCATTGTTGAGACACTTTGTGTATATAAATTTTGCGCTATACTATGAATATCACGATCAGTCATATGTTATTTCTGTTAAAACTTGAGTTTCCTACCTTCAACAGAGCATTTTAGCCAATTTCTGAAATCGCTTTTGACAATAAAAACTCAATAATTTATCAATCTGACGCGAAACGCCAGGAAATTTTGAAATTTTACGTTTCTGAACGAATTTTTGGATTACAAAAATTGTCAGAATCCGGCGCAGCCCATAAATCAATAACACAGTACAGAAAATTTTGGCATTTTACTCCTCTAAAACGCATTTTGCAATAAGAAAAATTGTCCAAATTCGAGCAGATAAGGATTTTCAATCAAAGTAAAGCTCTAGAGCAAGTTGTTGATAAAAGTGCTGCAATCGGCGCGGCACGGCCTAAACATCAATAACAAGTAATGAAGATTTTGAAATTTTAGCTCTCTAAAACGCATTTCTGCTTTACGAAAATTGTCCAAATCCGTGCAGATGATGAGAATTTTCAATTATAGTGAAGTTCTAGAGCAAAATGTCGATAAAAGTGCTGCAATTGGCGCGGAGCAGCCTAAACATCAATAACAAGTAGGGTAAATGGACCAACTTAGAAAACAATTTAGAAACTACAATGCCTCCTGATAGAGTGAGATTTGATGCGAAAAGCAAGATAACAATCTGCACGAGTTAAGTATTCACATGAAGACATTAATTAAGCTTCTTAAGATTTTGTAGCCTCTCAAATTGAGCCGAACCCCACTTTTTATATTTTCTATCATTAAAAGCTTAACTTACAGTAAATATGTATTGCTTGAATCCTTTTTGATCAACTTAGTTTTTTATGCTCTATCACACAGTTCTTTGGATTTAGCAAAGATTTTTCCCGATGTTTAAAGACTTCTGGGGACTGTCTTTGTACATGTACAAAGATTTTTAGGAAGACAAAAACTGCAAAAAAGGTTTGAAACTTGTCAAAAATTCTCGGCGCTTCGCGCTGAAATGAGTAATTGTGTGACCTATATATCTCTATAATGTCAGAAATCGCATTTTGAAAAGAAAAATGTCAAAATTTTCGGCGCTTCGCACCATTTTGAGACGATTATTTGAGATTTTTGCCCTCAGGAATCCAGAAATTAACTAAAAAATACTAACAAAGGTCGAACAACTCTGTTTTTGCCACACTAACATCGCTACTGTATTATATTATAGTACCCAAAAATCTGTGTGTACAAAATGTACAAAGACTTTTAGGGACCACCTTTGTACAAGTACAAACGGACCTCGTACAAAAAAAGACTGTTCTATCAGAATGTGTTATGCGTTCCGCTTCCCTTATCCACTGTTCAGTTGTTTTTCTCAGATATTGGCTGTTTGTATAACATGAAACATGGTATCCTAACGTAAAATATGTGCATCTTACGAGATTTTTAGCTTTATACCACCAAAACTCTTTTGGCTTGAAAAGATTGTCGTTTTTGTGTTTCATTGTTGCCTCGATTGTCTTGTTTGCATTAATACAGTCCGAAGTCACAATTTGTAATTTTTTCAGACACTTTGAATATGGTGAGGATCCAAGGGACTCCCTTTCTTCTAGGGCTGAGGGGTCTGGGGTGGCGCGCTCAAGCGCCCTACCCAGCAGGGCCCGGGCAGAGCTCGAAAAATTTTGTGAAAAAAACTTGAAGTTGAATCGTAACGTTTAAATTTTCATAAAATCAGCCTAGTTTTGGATCTAACATTAGTCTTAAAATAGTCAAACTTCATCACTAAAATTGAATAAACGCGAGGATAAAATGTCGCATGGAAAAAAGACAGCAGAATATAAAACGCGAAATGTTTTGGACACACAGGGAAACATCTGATTGCGCTCACGTGTGCCCCATCAAAAAATTACTGAAATCAACCTTTTTCAAATTTCTATTAAATGTCTCAACATTTGGAGAATTTCGAATATATTGTGGAAAATCGTTCCAAATTCCAGCTGATCTTGTAGCAAAACAAGACTTTTTACAATCAGGTCGAAATTTACCTAGATAGATCTAATGTGCAAATGCATTCCTAGTAAGCGAATGACCATAAAACTGATAAAAATCTTCAGAAGGTAAGAGATTATTATGAGTAATAGTATATCTAACAATTAGATCAAAATGAATTCTACGGAATTCAAGCTTCTCTAAATTTAAAGCATTTAGCCTTTCATCATAAGAAAGTTCATTATATCCAAATAATCTTTTAGTAAATTTCCGCTGTACCCGTTCTATCCTGTTGATATCAGAAAGCAAATGAGGGCTCCATACAGTTGGCGCATACTCCACTATAGGCCGAATATGATTTTCAAAAGCAAGAACCAGGATTTTTTTATCACGTGATTCAAAACATTTAAAAATCAAAAAGCACTAATTTTCAAAGCTTTTGCTCATATATTAATGCAATGACAACTGGAAGATAAGTTTGTTGTTAACGAAACACCTAGAATCTCGAATCGTATAACCTGCGTCAGATAACAAAAATCGTTAATGTGATAAGTACTTTAAGGATTAGCTACCCCAGATATAAGATAGAACATTTAGGGAGAGATATGCTCAATTGATTTTCTTCAGACCAAGAAACCAGCTCATTTATATCTTTTTGCAGCAAATAATGATTTTGAAAAAGATTAAAAAGTTTCAAATCGTTAGTTAAGAAGGACTTCGCTATGCTCAACAGCTTTAACAAAATCGTTTCTGAAAAAAATCTTTTTCAACAAAATTTTTTATTAATTTTTTTATTCTGTCTTGTTTAAATAACAGAAACAAGGAAGGTCCTAAAACGCTACCTTAGGGTACACCATTGATAACTGGTTTCTGCATCGTCGAAAAATGTCTATCGACCTCGCATCTTGCACGGATCTCATTTTCTGCGTAAAACCTGCATACAATAGAAGACATGGATGCAAAACATGCTTTAGGTTGTGAAAAATCGAATATGGAGTGTTTCAACCGCGCGTTTGAGACTAGAAAGACTACAATTAATAAATAACAGTGCAATTCGGCCGCAGCACCGAAATTTTTGCGATTTTTTGCTAAAAAAGCGAAGGGGAGTAAAGGAAAAATCATTCTCAAATTTCGTTTCGGGGGAGGCACATGCCCCAATCTCCCTTGGATTCGGGCCTGGTTCTTTTACCCACAGGATTAAATCAATCCGGCGGAAAATTTTGTAATTTTACCACTCGAAAACGCATTTTCGCATTACAAAAATTTTCCACAAATGCCAAAGAAGCCCAAATTTTTTCCATTTTTCTAAAATTTTGGCTGACAAATAGACCTAAAAGTGGGAAAGAACGGTGCTGGGCACAGCGTTGTACCTATAAATTTTTAAATTCACGTGCTTGTCTTGTGTGCGCTGCTACCCTGCCTTGCCCTTGCCTGACCTATGCACATCCTACAGTACGTTTTAAAGTTTGTTTATTTATGCAAATTATAAGACTTGCGGTAAAAGTTATTTTTAACAATCAGGCTAAAAATAGGCTAAGCTACATATCGATTTAACAGGTAATAACTTCAGCTGATGTTGACATGAAACTATAAGACCGGAAGCTTAGACAGATAAAAGTGCCTTTTATACTGTGTAAAACAGTTTGGCCCGATGTTAACAGTTCGGGCGGGCGTCAGCATCATTTGTGCTGCCATAAATTTGCACCCTCTTTTGATTAGCGTTGGCAAAAGTCCGCAAAAAAAGGACTTTCCGGACTATAGTCCAGGTTTTAGTCCGGACTGCTTCTGATCAGGACTATAGTCCGAACCATAGTCCTTAAAATAAAAGACTAAGTCTCGGACTAAGTCCTTTATCAAAAACAGTGAATGCTGGTACCTACTAAATGGTGGTATCCGCTTCCTAGTGCTTTTCTGTTCAGATCAATGAAAAGAACTTTACAATCAATGAATACATACATGCATACATATATATTATAGGTGCAAACTTTAACAAACTTCACTCAGATTCAAGTAAAAAATAGCAAATATTACTGGTCAAACATTTCAGAGTAAAACTTCAAAAAATTTCCATTTCAATACGCTCATCGCTTAAATTGTAACGATTTTTATCTAAAATCACACTTGCACAACTAAACACGCGTTCACATGGTGCCGACTAGTGTTGTAAAAGATATCTTGACGATTTTTTATCTTTATCTTTATCTTTATCTTTTGGAAAAATCACAGGCTATCTTTATCTTTATCTTTATCTTTTTGATAGGAATTTATCTTGCAAAAAAGATAAAGTATGTACATAAGTTAGCATGTAATCCAAAATGCAGGTTTGACGTGAAATACATTTAGACGCATTCAAGTTTTATTGTAATACAAGAAAAGAAACGAAAACGATTGTTTAAACCCTATGGCATGCGGCCTAAACTAATGCCTGTATATCAACCTAAGTAAGCGGGAGTGAAACCGATCTAAGCGGGAGTAGTCCAAGCCTAGGAAACATAGAGAAGTTTGAAAAAATCAATAATTGTTGCGACTATGTATACTTTGTACAGGCGCACAGACAGCAGGATTTTGATGCTTGTGAAAAGAAAGAAATGGTCTGCCAGTAATAGTCAGTCAGATACCGCGCGTAAACTCCCAAACCTACATTTATGTGTGCTTAATGCCTATCACCTCTTTGATCTCAGATATAAAAATTAGGGCATTCAGTTGGCTGCTTTACATCACCAACTCTCATTTATTGCACTTCACAAACATCATTGTCCTGGATCCAGACGACCATATTTACATATGTTCACTTTATCTTTATCTTTATCTTTATCTTTATCTTTTTGGTTCCTTTATCTTGCAAATTATCTTTATCTTTATCTTTCTTAATTTTTTATCTTTATCTTTATCTTTATCTTTATCTTCTAGATTTTAAAATTTCAACTTTATCTTTATCTTTAATCTTGCAAAAAATCCTTATCTTTTACAACACTAGTGCCGACGTTGCGGGAATGGCCAAAATCGTGGATGCAAGTCTGGACTGAATGCGTCGTATGAATCCAACAAGATTTAGTCTTGAACCCAAAATATGAAATCTTTTTTGAATTCAACAAAATTTAGTCTTGGAACCAAAATATGAAACTCTTTATCTTTATACAGCCAATTATGTTCTGAGCTTCTTACAAAAAAATGGCAATGGACATTGGGAACCATACTTTTATTAAAAAACATTGATAATGTAAATTGAACTATAGCTGTTGTTGAGTTGACAACAGCTGGTTGACAACCTCGCCTGTTTTTTCCGCCTTCACTAAGCAAATAAAACATATCTATTCGAGCACAGTTTGAAAATCAGACAATAAAAGAAAAACTAACGTGAACATACATAGGCGTTAAACTCAAACAGCACTCCCCAAAGAGAGGGAAGACTTGCAAAACGCACGTCAAACGTCGGATAGCGCAACGTGGAAGAAGTTATACTTGTCGGACTAACTGGACTTGGTCCGCCAAAAGAAGGACTAGTCCTTTTCCGGACTAACGGGCTAAAAAAGACTAGGACTATAGTCCAAAAACTAAAGCCCGGTTCAGAAGTAAAAATCGGCGATATCGCCGACATCGCCGACACTTTTTCCCGGTTCAGAAGTGCCCCGATTTTCCCGATTTTTAGTCGGCGATATCGCCGACTTTCCTGATTTTTGTCGGCGATATCGCCGATTCTTACGACTTTCCCGATTTTTGTCGGCGATATCGCCGACTCTTACGATTTTCCCGATTTTTAGACGGTGATATCGCCGACATTTCCGATTTTTATCGGCGATATCGCCGACTTTCCCGATTTTAGTCGGCGATGTCGCCGACTAAAATCGTAAGAATAGGAACCTATCCTATTTTTCTACGATATCGCCGATTTTTGGTGCATTGAAGTATGCGCTAGGTTTGCTGTTGTCCATTTAAGCACGTAGCTGTTCATGTAGATCATCATAAAGTACTATGGTACCACCAATCTAGGTGCCTGACTACATAACAAATCCTATTGATTAGCACATATTACGTACTTTTAGGTGCGAGTATGGAAAAACTATTCTGCTTACTATCTACGTCATGAATTTTAATTAGCTGAGATACTCAACTGACTTTTCTGCACACATCTTGACACTTTGTGCTATTACATATTTGTATGTACGTACGTACCTACAAGTCCAATGGGGCCAAAATGCCAAAAATCGCATTAAACATTGAATTCCGAGGTCATTTGATTTTTAGGGGACTTTCAGATTCTGGGGGCTCAGAGCATACGTGGGCAGCACGAAAATTCTAGGGGAGTGTAAAAATTTTTAAAAGGTCAAAATATGGTCTTAAGAATGGTGGTAGGGCGAAAAAGCACCATTTGTCGATATTTCTCATCGGGCGCTATCCATTGGCATCAAAAAATCGCGAAAAATGCTAAACAAATTCGAAAATCGATTTCTGGGAGGTATTCTGGTTTTCATGTTGTGTATTTTGCCATCTGGCGGTGCATACACCCAAACCCCCCACGCCCACGTGTGGCTCAGAGCCTCCAGACCATAGATGCACAGCATGGTCAATCTGGGGGGTCAGCCGGTACCATAAGGTCGAAATTTTTTCGGTTTTTAGGGCCAAAAACGACTGAAAAAGTGCTAGAAAAGTCAAATTAGCGCCAATTCTACCACAATTCATGATAAAGAACGAAATTCAGACACTTGTGAAAAAATTGCGATTTTTATCACCTTTTGCCCCTATTTCTGCCTTATTTTTCCCAGAAAATTTCTGACTTGGCCGCAGACATGCACAGTAAAAAATTTCTGGGGGAGGGGTGGAAAGCAAAAATTTTTTCTGGAGTCCCTTTTTGGGCTAAAAACAAAGGGTACTTTCCCGATTTTAGTCGGTTTGTGTTCTGTTGTGCTGGTCATTATGTATGTATCTATTGCCGACTTTCCCGATTTCAGTCGGCGATATCGACGACTTTCCCGACTGAATCGGTAAAATCGGCGATATAGCCGACTTTTACTTCTGAACCGGGCTTAAAGGACTTAGTCCGGATGTGTGTAAATGCGGACAATTTACGTACACGAGCATAGTATTTTATGCAGCATAATAAACGTTGGACTAGAGTCGGCCATTTGTGTACATGCAAACAGGCAACATACCTACCTATATATGCCATTCTTATCGGAAAAGTCTTTTTGAGGTAAGTGGTCAAAGGCATACGTGGGCAGCACCTGAATTCTAGGGGTGCAAGATTCTTCAAAGGTCAAAAAATGACCTTTAAAATGGTGGTATGGCAAAAAACACCATTTTTCAACGTTTCTCATCGAGCACTATCCATTGGCATCAAAAAATTGTGAAAAAAAAACAAAAATTTTCAAAAATTGAATTCCGAGGGGTTGTTTTGGTTTCTGGGAAGGGGGTATCTTGGTTTCTCGGGGAGGTGCATACCCCTGAACCCCCCACGCCCAG
The DNA here is from genome assembly GCA_036768485.1 of Mermis nigrescens. Lineage (NCBI taxonomy): Eukaryota > Metazoa > Nematoda > Enoplea > Mermithida > Mermithidae > Mermis > Mermis nigrescens. The sequence goes on along the minus strand of JAVLUZ010000142.1, from coordinate 22,304,999 downwards.
GTGTGGTCAGAGGTCAATCAATGATTTGATTATTTATTTATTTTAATTTATTTATCAATCAATCAACAAATTATTATTTAAAAGTCAATCAATGATTCATTTTAACAAATAATAAGGTTGGGACCAAACTTCATCCCCCGGAAATGTTTTCACCCTTTCCCCCAGAATTCGCACTTTTCAATCCTAAAAATTTCCTGAAAATTCGTATAAAAGGTGATTTTTTAAGCTTTCTGAGCTAACTATTCTCTCAAAAGTGTCAAATTTTCAGCGATTCGCGCCATATACATATGTACTCATGTTTTGACTATATTTTGTTCGATTTCTTTGACTTTTTAAAACTTTTTCCTACTTTTTTTAAGCGCTAAAAAGATAGAGCATTGTCAGAAACGCCGAGAAACGATGTTTTGGACGCATACTTATAGTCTGTTTCATATATCCGAGAGCTTTTTCAGTAAATGTTTTTGAAGGCTACAGTAACCCCTTCTTTCTTATTTACTGCAAGTCGTTAGATCTCACTGTAGCTAAGTAGCAAGGAAGGTTTTTTCAATAACATTTCGGCGGCATAATTTATTCTCGTCTTCCAGCAGATCAGTCAACTTACAGATAAAAATCGCGCATTCAGCTTATCCTAAAGTTACACTTTAAACACAATAGATTAAGATATTAAGAAACGTCGCGAACTTCCGCATAGCAAACGTCTGCTTGTCGTCAAAGCAAGCCGGGTTCGATTCCAGCCGATAGCTTTTTATTTATCGCACTTACTGTAGTATGTACCAGCACTGATTAAATGCCTAAATTAAATTTATATGGGTGGATTAGTGCATTAAAAATGGAAGAATTCCAGCCATCCGCCCTCACTGTGCTGATCTGCTAAAATTACAGTAATTCGTCTTGTTTTGCTTACTGTAGCCCTTAAAAAATTTACTCAAAAGCTGCCTAAATATTGCTTACAATAAGCATTATGTAGAGGTACATATTCGAGATTCGAGAATATGCGTACATAACACCTACGTAATATCTATTTGGCGTCGCACTCGAAAACGGCAGCGCTCTTGACCCGGCGGCGCACCTGACGCACAATTACTTTGAGAAAGAGGGCGAATGATTTTTTGATCTTTTGTAATAAAAGACCGTAATCTACTTCGCGAGCTTTATTGCCGACTCATTCATATTCTTCCAAATGGTTCATTATGCAAAGAATCGTAAATTCGAAATCGAAAAATAATAATAACTAGCACAAATGAAAAAATAGTATTACGAGTACAAGCAGTGGCGGATCTAGGATTTTCCTAAGAGGGCAGTACCCCAACTTTTCCAAAAACACTCAAAAATATGTAGGTCCGAAAATTTGCTCTTCACGCGCTAAATAGCGTTTTTTAGCGTTTTACCCAACTTTTCCAAAAACAGTCAAAAATAGGTCCAAAAACTGGACCTTCACGCGCCAAGTAGCATTTTTACAACGTTTTACATTGCATTCTTTTATTTAAAATCACTTTTAGCGCAACATTTTTAGAAAAATTTAAAAATTTCGACAACTTTTTGCGAACAAATCAAGAAATATCTTTGACTTTAGCAAAAATCCGGCGCCTAGCGCCGAAAAATTCCTGAAATTCAGGCTGGAAGACGTTTAGAAGCTACTGCTCAATTTCCTGTATTTGTATTATTTGACGCCATACGTCTGAAATTTTCTCCAAAGTTATGCTCGAAAATAGAAGAAATCTATGCTGAAATAGCTGTTTCTGGTCTTGAAATTGTTTTAGAATGCTATTCCATGAGTAAAAATGGCTTTCAGGTTACCAAGAAAGTAAAGAATGTCATTAATAGGCATTATCCGGCGCGAAGTACCGGAAAAGTTTGAGAAATTATGATCACGACGGCCAAAAATCATTGCGGATTGCATATCCATTCATTATCTTGCCAAATATTTTTGCTGATGGGAGGAGGGGCGGCCGTCCCCCTGAAATCCGCCCCTGTGTATAAGGTTTTATTTTAATATTGGCCATATTTCAAATATGAATACCCCATCTCGACGAATACGCTGTGTACATTGGTAAATATATACAACCCAATGATTCCGAAAATATTCGTTTGCTTCGTGCACGGCAACAAATTTTCCGACAACGCCTGCCAAAAACGTTTTCATTCGTGAAACGACAATTTGTCTGCACGATGGACGCAGTAGACTGTATTGATAGTAGCATAATAAATTTTGTAAAGTTTGGTATTATGTATGACAGTATACGATCATACAGGTACGAGTTTCAACAGCGGTATTAGTTACGCAGATTTTACTCCCTTCCATAAAATATGCGCGTACAGATATGTAAATGTAGCATGTTGTTGATTAATATTGTTCAGTTCTTACGTTGGAGCCAAGGATAAAATACTCAGGTAAAGATACACGACGAACGACGCTTGATTGCACCTGAGTCTGTTTATTCGATTTCCATTTCATCTGCCCTTCTGTAAAAACAATTGATTTGCTTTTACTTTATCTTCAGTTCACTGTTTACTTCTAATTTTTACATAATCTTCCATGTACACAGGTGACGAGTCCGTTTGGATCTTTTACTACATATATCTCTGTTTCACAATCACTTCGCGTCTTTCTCTCAGCACAACACTTGAAAAAATCGCGGCAGAAATTAGGCTTCAATAACAAAATTATCTATGCATATTGACTGATTTCGCACTAATCCCTTTCGTAGTGTTTTTGTATATCTCGAAGGATTCTCTAGAGATCATTTCCGTGTTCTAGTGCGCTTGGGTGCGCACAGTTTATTACCGCCAATATTCAAAAAGTTATTTATCGTTGCTGTCTTTGGTTGAGCTGACAGAGTAGGCACACATTTAATTTATTCCAATGTTAGCCCGTACTCGCTTTCGCTGAAATTTGCCAATTTGACTTTTTTCGAAAAATATTGTTCTAGAAAACATTGGACAGTAGAATTTAGCAACGAAGCGAAATGAAGATTCATTACGATCGTTAACTGCCTCTTCCAGTAATGATCGAATCGTTTTTGCGTTTCTAATATGATGTGTGCAAAAAGTTTACTTTTTCGCGCACTAATTCGCGGTTGAGGTGAACATTTTTTCATTAAGTGCATTGAAGCGAGTTACCTTTATTTATTTAGCCTGCTAAAATAAGCATGCAAAACGTAAGTTTCTCCGTCCTAAACTTAGAAAACGTTAGTTGGAAGGTACCTATTCAATCAGCATCGTATATTAATAAGATTAGACCACTTATAACCACACCTGGGCGTGAGGGGTTGGGAGGGTACGCATCCCCCGAGAAACCAAAATACCTCCCAGAAACCATGATACTCCCTCGGAATTCAATTTTTGAAATTTTGTTTTATTTTTTTCACAATTTTTGATGCCAATGGATAGTGCTCGATGAGAAACGTTAAAAAATGGTGTTTTTTCGCCATACTACCATTTTTAAGGCTATTTTTTGACCTTTGAAAAATACTGCACCCCCGGAATTTCGGTGCCGCCCACCTATGCTTATAACCTTTCCTCCGTTTTTCCACGAACACTGAATTTTCAACTTCCTTGCGGGCAGAAATTTAATTTGTTTAGCAAAAAGGAAAAAATAAGCTTATTTTCCAAAGTTATTCACTCGAGAGTCCACATCACCCTTGCGAAGTTAGGGCTTCTCCCCCGTCCTCTAAATTTTGTGCAAAAATTACCTTTTTATAAATTGTTTTCAATTGTTTTTCGGCAAAAATTGGTAGGTCGTCTGCCAGCATTTCTCTCTCAAAAAAGTCATCCGTCCATACGTGGGCAGCAAGAAAATTCTGGGGGTGCAAGGTTTTCTGAAGGTCAAAAGTGGCCTTGAAATGGTGGTATGGCGATAAAAACACCATTTTTCGACGTTTCTCGTCAAGCACTATCCACTGGCATCCAAAAATTGCGAAAAAAACGAAAAAAATTTCAAAAATTGAATTCTGGGGGGTATTTTGATTTCTGGGAGGGGGTATTTTGGTTTCTGGAAGGGTGCATACCCCCAAACCCCCCCACGCCCAGGTGTGCATCCGTCTTTCCCTTCCCGCCGCCTTAAGATTTAAAATGATGCATGCATAACGAAAATATTCCTTTCAAAATGGCTAACTACATCAGCAATCAGAATTCGGAGCTGCTTCAAGGATGTTTAAATAAGAGCGAAGCCAGACAAAGGTTTTTGCAAAACGAATTACACTTTGACTCCAGACGGACGAATTTTTTGAGTTGTGCTAATAATCATAATTCAGTGAACGCAAATGATACATTCAGATATTCCACGCAGCTAATTTCTGCTAATTGCTTGATAGAAATATTTTTTTGTAAAAAGATAATTCATTAGTGTTAATCATAGGTTGGCAGCACCAAAATTCTGGGGTGGATTCAAGATTTTTAACGGTAGAAAATGGTCTCAAAAATAGTGGTATGGCGAAAAAGACATCATTTTTAAATGTTTCTCATCGAGCACTAACCATTGGTATCAATAAATCATGAAAAAACAAAAAATTCCAAAAATTGAATTCGGGGGTATTTTCGTGTTTTTTTAGGGGAAGTGCATACGGTCTTCTGGGGAGTGCATACCTCCAAATCCCCACCTCCCCTTCCTCCTCACGCGCACGTGTGGTGTTAATGCAAAATGCTTCTCGAAATGTGATTGCACAATGCCTGATTAATACTTTAAGAATACAGCGATACGTACATAGGTATTTTATATCTTATTTTTCGATTTTCTGTCGAATTTTTTGTTGTTGGATTGCTTTTCATTTTGAAGAAGGTAGAATACAGCGAACTAAAAGTACTGTTATTCATAGGCATACAATTTTGCTTTTAATATTGCAATATCATATTCTTTAGCATTATTGTAAGGAATGTAATATTTATTTTCAGTGTGTCGCAAAGAAATGATCACGTCTTGTGAACGTTTTCAGCTTTGAAATCTAGCGAACATGACGGCTAACTGCTTATTTATTTCAATTATCAAGTTAACTTTTATGATGATTATAAGCAATCTACTCGAGACACTGACAGAAAATGTTGCTCAAAACGCTGGTAGAATAAGTATGTCGAAAAACGAGAAAACAATCGGACTTTCGCCCTCGCCACGCAAGAATAAAATTTTGATTGGTTATTTAGCTGGCACGCCACTATTGAGGGTCAACGTCAAATCACCCAGCTCAAATCGGACTATTCCGCAATCTTTGACTCATACATACGATATCGATTTGCCAAAAAATATGAATTTGGACGAAATGAATTTAGCGATGGACACAAAGTTATTTCCTGACCAATTAGTTACGAATCGATCGGAGAGTTCTGATGACGTTGATTTTAATCTTACTTTACAATCCGGCGGTGAAATCGGGAAGGAGAGAAAGAAGAAGGATTTTCTCTCCATCAAAAGTTGCGAACAGTTCGATATAGAAAATTAAGAGCTGAAATGGAAAATCCGAGCTCCACGAACTTTGATAATGGATCACCGCCGACTAATTTAAACGAGTGCTCAGAAGCCAATTTCTTCAATAAGCCGATGGAATACCAAGCCAACTGTTTCAGAAAGTTGCAGATTACAGCCAATTTGCAAGGTAACTATACAAAAAAGCAGAAAGTTTGCAAGCCATATCTTAAAGAGGGTGTAACAAAACTTCGCGTAAGTGGATATAGGTGAACCCATGAAGTTCCTAAGTAAAACAGAATTCATCACCAGAAAGAGCATTAAATTTTGACAAGAAAGTAGGCTAAAACAAGGTGTCGCTGCCATTAACTCCAATCGTTGTGCGATCCAATTTCGATTGATAAACGAGGCCCCAACTTTAATGGCCATATGCCAAGCAACCGCCATAATTCTATCCGTATCTTTTGTTAAATCACAATCACCAACTTTGGCCATAATTAGGAAGTGATAGTACAATTTTTCCCGTACAAAAATGGATGCTCTTTTAGCCGGTATAAATTATTTCGCACAAAAACTTTAAGTTTCTTCTTCACTCCCTCACACGAAGTTTTGTTACACCCTGTATTTTTCTTTGCGCTTTAGTAATTTTCGTGCTGTGATTCGATCTATAATTTGAAAAAAGAATGATCAGGCTTTGAAATTTGAACTTTATGATATAGTCAATGATTTTTTTCGTTTTTAATTAGGTATATTAAAAGCTAGTAGCTCAAGCAAAATTTACGCTATTCTAAATATTGCAAGGGATTGACCAGCCTTGCCTCGCACTTTTTACTCCCTAATTTTGTACTGCATCCCGTGTATTTTAACACATCCTAATATTAGATTTGTAGGGATGCTTTACTGTTACAAAACTTACCAATATGCTTAGTGGAAGCAATTCTATATCAATCCAAAATAGACCTTAAAGAGTTCTTTTCATGAAAGTTGGATTTCGTATTTTTTGTTCGAGCAAAAACTGTAATTTTATTCTAACTGATTGTTTTTAAAGGTATATTGCATCAAGGCAACATGTGAATAACAAAGTGTTTTATGTTTCGAGAATTTATTTCAATTTTTCAGGTCACTGGGTTTCTGGTGCGATGCGAGTTGCCGTTGAAGACATAAATAACGATCCAACGATTCTGCCCAACCACACGTTATCATTTGAATTTACAGACACCCGCGGGATTCCTCACTTGAGTATGTTATCGTATCTGACCATATCATCCTTCCGATACAATTGACTAAGTTACATCCTTTAACTCATAAGTTCTTTGCTCCGTTTTTTTCGTTTTTGCATCGATCATCATTCTTTATCTTGTCGACAATTTCTCTAAATTTTTTGCTAGGCGTCAAGGCACTCATGAAATTATGGGAAAAAGGCGTAGCAGCAATCATTGGCCCCGAGGATAGTTGTCAAACAGAAGCCATGATGGCCGCTGCGCAAAATCTGCCAATCATTTCGTTTGTAAGCTTTCTGTAATAATTAATGCAGGCAACGAAATTTTATTAATATGGTTACGTACGTAATGCATCGGAGCAAAAACGTCCGCTTGTCAGAGTACGCATTATATTTTCAGATGAGAAATAATTCTTCATTACTAAGGATGATTCTGATCATTCATACTTTAATGAAAAATTAACATTTTTTATATACTGACATGATAGTCGACGGATGACTCTAGGAACTCTAAAATTTTTAATTCTTAATATTTTACGCAATCCAGCGAAATTCGAAGTCTACGACACTCGATGCAAAATGCTTTGATGTATTTTGTATCTTAAGTTCGAAATTGAAGAGTAGAAATGCTCTTTTATTTCAGCTGTTTAAATTTTTAGGCGCTCCGCGCTATTTGCATATATGTAGGTACATTTTTGTGATCGGTATTACTGAACATTCGACGAATTTCACACCTTTTTACATGAAAATTTTTAAACTGACATATTGTGTCGAAAGTCGTTCTAACAAAAAAATTTAGCCTAAAACGCGGCATAAAAGTTATTTCGCTCAAAAGTCAATTTTTAATACCTTTTCTTCCTGCTCTGAGAAAATTTGTCGTACAGTTCTGATAAAAATCTTGGATCCGTTTCTAATACTACCGAAAAGGGTTTGTTCGTAATGCAATATACAGCTGATAATGTTTGATGGATAACATTTATAGTCTGTTTCACACAAGTCTAAGCATGAATTTTAAAAGTGTCGCCGACAATAAGCTGACAGATTGCGATTATAGCATTGAACTACTTTTTAATTATCGTAATCTGTCGGCTTACTGCCGATAAAATGTCTTAAAATTTACGCCCAAAATTATGGGAAACAGACTGCAATTTTCGGATTTGATTCGCGTAAATTGTCGTGCGCTTTATTTGCCAACTTAGCAAATGGTTTCAGTGTAGTCTCCATTTACAGACATTTTGCTGCCCATACTGTTTATATCACTTTCGTAATTTGATGCAAATTGTAGCTTCACCTTTAACAATCCGGATTTCGCCGAAAACTGCTGTTCCGTATGTTGCTGCATAAAGCGTTCATTTTTTCTTTGCGACTTAAAAATCTAAATATCTTTTAAATAGTTCTACGGTCAATCTGTTAATATGTTTACAGAGCTGAATTTACTTTGCAGGCGCTGGAACTGGTTTTTATCTGTTATTATTACGTAAACTACGTAGCGTTCGTTTGTAGCATCTTTTAAATTAAGCATACTGTAGCGGCATTCTGCTTTCAGTGCAGAGATTTTGCGCCGTACTCCGCAAATTACAAAGTTTAGAATAAAAAGTAAAAGCAAACGTTATGGTTGAATTACTCTAATTTTAGAAAAGGTTGTCAATATTTATATGGCTCAAATATACTATCTATCTACAGCTAAAGCAACACAAGAAATAAACGTACAGTTTCATTGACTGATTTTTGTATGGCATCTATGCAGGGCCATGAGTAAACTCTCGCAAGGCGCCATAGTGTGGGCACTAGACAGAAAGCGAAGCTCGTAATTTCTGAAAATCGTCTCCGAATAAAAGTGGAAACATGACGTTCTTTGTTTCTGTCTTCGTTTTAAGCTGATGCATCGGAGTAATTAGCACTGCAGTGCTTACTTCGATTCTTGGGTCCATGGCGGCGGCGACTGCTTAATGCAGTTATTTTAAAAGACCTCTCGAAAAGCAGTAAGCAAGCCCCGCAGGTTTTGCATGTCAAAGTATATTTTGATGCACTTATTGAGACTTAACGCTGAAGTCGTTGCTGCATTCAGCCGAATTCGAACATCGCAGGTTCTGAGAATAAATATAGTGGTTCTGATATACTGGGTCCCACCTAGTGTTGTAAAAGATAATGATTTTTTGCAAGATAAGAGATAAAGATAAAGTTGAAATTTTAAAATTTAGAAGATAAATATAAAGATAAAGATAAAGATAAAAAATTAAGAAAGATAAAGATAATTTGCAAGATAAAGGAACCAAAAAGATAAAGATAAAGATAAAGTGTACATATGTAAATATGGTCGCCTGGACCCAGGAGAATGATGTTTGTGAAGTGCAATAAACGAGAGTGGGTGATGTAAAGCAGCCAACTGAATGCCCTAATTTTTACACCTGAGATCAAAGAGGTGATAGGTATTAAGCACACATAAATGTAGGTTTGGGGGTTTGCCCGCGGTATCTGACGGACCCACGTATTGGCAGACAGAAAATCACTTCTTTCTTTTCACAAGCAACAAAACCTCTGCTCTGTGCGCCTGTACAAAGTATAGTCGCAACACTTATTGATTTTTCAAACTTCTTTATGTTCCCCAGGCTTGGACTTAGATTAACGTGGGTGCTAGTAGCATACGTGGGCAGCAAGAAAATTCTGGGGGGAGGTGCAAGATTTTTTTGAAGGTCGAAAAATGGCCTTAAAAATGGTGGTATGGCGATAAAAACACCATTTTTCGACGTTTCTTATCAAGCACTATCCATTGGCATCAAAAAATTGCGAAAAAAAAACGGAAAAAATTTTCAAAAATTGAATTCTGGGGTTGGGTATTTTGATTTCTGGGGGTATTCTGGTTTCTGGGGGGTGCATACCCCCGAACCCCCACGCCCAGGTGTGGCTAGTAGTAGTACTCCCGCTTAGATTGGTATCACTTCCACTTACTTAGGTTGATATACAGGCATTAGTTTGGGCCGCACGCCATTGGGTTTAGACAATCGTTTTCTTTTCTTTTCTTGTATCAGGAAAACTTGAATGCTTCTAAGTGTATTTCACGTCAAACCTGCATTTTGGATTACATGCTGACTTATGTACATACTTTATCTTTTTTGCAAGATAAATTCCTATCAAAAAGATAAAGATAAAGATAGCCTGTGATTTTTACAAAAGATAAAGATAAAGATAAACATATCTTTATCTTTATCTTGACAATTTTTCATCTCTATCTTTATCTTTATCTTTATCTTTATCTTGCTAAAAAGATAAAGATAAAGATATGTTTTACAACACTAGTCCCACCCAACCTTTGCCACTACACATGGGCGTCCGGTAGACTCCAAGAATCGAATTTTTGGCACGTTCTTTTTAGAATTTTTCCGGTTTTACGCCATCCGACCCCCGGAATTCGGTCACTGCTCATGTATGTTTGCCAACCCCCCCCCCGTACCGCTTCAGCCAAAAGCTAATCACGTGAGCGTAAGGTAGCGCGTTAGCGCGTACCTATAATATACTTGGGTACCCCTAACACCTGTGCACCCCCCTAGAGCTATAACGGGACACTTCTGGGAGGTGCGGTTTTTTTTAAAAGAAAGATAATAAAAAAATTCGCTGCTTGTAATTTTTTGTTTTTCTTGAAACTCAAAACTGACTGTGTAAAGAAGGTGTGAAGTTTTCGTGTAACGTTATAACATAGGACAAATTTTGGGAACTTTTTACTGCGGCATGTGGGCAACTGAGTATTGATGACTCGAAAAATTAAACAGCATAGGATTATAGAGGGATGAATTTTACAGGACAGCATTTCTTTGTTAATTGAAATTCGCATTAGTTCTCGAATGGAAGTGTAAAGAGTGCGAAAATCTGGGGGTGAAAAAGCTCTGATACTAACTCCGGTTATGAATTTTTTGAAATGTTTTCTGACAGAAATGTAGAGCGGATCAAGGGCTACATTCTGCATATAAGCAAAGTTTTCTACGCTCTATGGCGAGTTAGATCCTGGGGTTTAAAGTTTACACTGTAGTGGATAATGTAAAAAACGGATTTAAACTAAGATTTCTCTGCCAAAATTTTCCGCTTATGAGTCAGGGTAAATTAAATACAGCAGTAATAAAGTGCCTCTCAGGGGCTACACATCGCAGCAAACTGCATTAAAAAACGCAATATTGAGTTATTTATGGGGGGTAAAGTTCGAAATCAGAGGTAAAAAATGGGCTGAAAAAACACGTTTTTTCCGAAGTTTGATTGATAAATCATGCCAAATAATTTTTGCAAGAGAATTTTGGCACACAGGAATGTACTACGATTTAAAAGCTACAAATTGTACCAAACCGAATTCCTTTAAACTCAATGGGGAGTTCGGTACGGAATTTTAAAGTTTACAGTGTTCTAAATGATGGAAAATACGTTTTTGTTGCGTTTTTGTTCGCCACTTTCTCCGTCCAGAAGTCGGGATAAGTCGAATAGAATAAAAATAAAGTGCTTTATATCGGGTGCATGTCAAAGCAACTTGTCTATTCATTAATATTTAGCGAGTGTAAAGTCAAAAATTTGGTGTTTAAAATGCGTTTATGTATTGTTTTTTCTGCCTGCTTCTCCGGTTATGAATCAGAGACACGATTATCAAGTCTAGAAATGGACCAGGAAATAAATTTGATATGCCAGTCTGGCGCATATGTTTACACTCTACAGTGCTGTAAAGTGGTTTACACCTATTGTTAGTTTGCCCATAGAACATTATGGAGACTTAATTTTTTTCATAAATATTAATCGTAATATCGGAACAATAACAAAATTACGAATCTGACCAAAATCTTCTTTACACTAGGTGTTTACATGAAGTTTACACTACATATGTATTTATCTTCGCTTTTGAGCATTCCAGAAACCTAATTTTTTCCTGGAGTCTGGAAATTTTCAAATAATCAAATGTGAGACGTCACGTAGGCGCGTTTCTTTACATCCAACAGTGATGTAAAGTACTTTACACTCATTGTTTACTTGTCCTCAAACCATTGTAGACATGCAATTTTTTCATAAATGTTGGTAATAATATCCGAGTAAGATCAGATTTATAAATCGGAATAAAATCCTCTTTACACTAGGCGGTTGTGTAAAGTTTACACTGCTAATTAATCTTCGTTCTAGAGCTTTGCGAAAACCTGAATTTTTTGCCGAAATCTGAAAACTTACATGGAATCAAATAAGGGACGTCAGCTGGGCGCGTTCGTTTACACTCAATAGTGATGTAAAGTGGTTTACATCTGTGTCTATTTGTCCTTAAAGTGGTATGGAGACGTAATTTTTTCATGAATGTTGATCGTAATATCCGAGTAATATCGAATTTACAAATCCGACTAAAATCTTCTTTACACTCGTTGCTAGTGTAAATTTTACATTATATAATAAGCTCCATTCTAGAGCCTCACGGTAACTTATTTTTTCCCTAAAGTCGTAAAATATATATGGAAACAGATGTGATACGTCTGCTAGGGGCGCATGAAGAGTAGTGTAAAGTGATTAACACCTAATGTTAATTTGTTCTAGGAACATTATAGAGGTTTCATTTCTTAATAAATCCTGATCGTTATATCAGAGCAATATCGAAACTATTAATCCCACTAAAATTCTTTACACTCTTGTGTAAAGTTTAAAATGTAAATTAAGTTTAGCTCTAGAAAGTTTTGGAAGCATATTTTTACAGGATGTTCTACGTAACACAAGAATTACTAATCAGAATGTTTGTTTCTTCTACAAATAGTAGCTTTATAAAGTTTAAACCATTCAATTATTAGAAGAACCGCACAGTAAATGAAATCTAGTATTGTATTTCCAAATCTTGCTAATTAAAAGTAGGGTACTAGCAAAGAAAAATGCTCCGATGGAACAAAAAAGGGAATATACTTGGGATTGTGAATTATCGAGGATGTAAAAGGAAGGGACTAGGAAAAATCTCCCTATATTATATGCCAAAAATCGCAAAATATGTTAAAAACCAGACTTTCTCTAAACAATGCAAAAAATCGAAGTATATTCTGCGGCCTTTGAAAAATGTAAAAGTTTAGTAAACAATTGTTGTAGACATGTGTAAAAGAGTATCTACATAAGGTCTGTTGCACGTCAGCTTCCGTGTTTCCTACTGCTTTGAATCAACAAATCATCGATTGTCTTGAATGCATCGATGTGTACTATTTCATTCAATTCGCTTAGCTACTGCATTGCTAATTCGCTGCTTTTTTCAATCAATTTTTTGGTAAATAGTTTATTTCTATTGGGAGGCCGCAGAATATACTTCGATTTTTTGCATTGTTCAGAGAAAGTCTGGTTTTTAACATATTTTGCGATTTTTGGCATATAACATACGGAGATTTTTCCTAGTCCCCCATCTTTTACATCCTCAATAATTCACAATCCCAAGTATATTCCCCTTTTTTGTTCCATCGGAGCATTTTTCTTTGCTAGTAGTGTACTGTTTCTTAGCATTTAAAACGGATTGACTTCATATAAAAATTTGACATGGTCACCATTTAAGTTGAAAAATAGTCTTAAGGCGATCATCAGCACACATATATAACAAACGTTCAAATGAATCGGTGTCACTTTTCAGGCTTCAACGCTTTTTCTAAATTTAAACGCAAAGTTCCAGTGGAGTAAAGGGAAGGTCCCAAACATCAGGGCTTACGATTCAACTTTGTCTTCAGTATACTCCAAAATCTAGCAAGTTACCAGGCCAAACGTCGTTTCTTTAAAAATCAATAAATTACATACATGGGCACGCTCAAAATTTCAGGTTCAAGTGACTTCCTGGAGCTTGCGGCATCGGTCATACCATAGATGCAGGGCGTGGCCGGAGGGGGAAGGGGTGGAAAATTAAGCTTTTTTCGGGCCCATATGACTTCAAAAAGCGGTACAAACGCTAGCTTTAAAACTACGTTATTCCAAAGTTTCTGGTTGCAATTTCAAGCACTTTAGAAGAAAATTTTTAATTTTAATCCATTTTCGGGCCTTGCTCAGCCGCCATGGTCAAGTCACTTGACCCTGTATTGACCCTTTGCCCATGTATGATTAATTTATTTTCTTTCAACAAATAAGTCGTGTTGGCACCACGCATGGGCGTGGGATGGTTGTACCCCTCCAGAATCTGGTAGACCCCCAAAGTCGATATACTCCAAGAATTAGAATTATTTAGCATGTTTTTTTGAATTTTTGCCAATTTTACACAACCCAGGCCCCAGAATTTGGTCGCTGCCCACATGGTTGACATGCTGAAAGTTGCCTTGCAGCACCTTTTATAGATGAAGCAGGAGCCCTGATACTTCGAGAATCCGGCTGGCTGGACGTTAATCGACTAAACCTATTCGTCAAAATTCAGAAAAAGTTTAGTTTCTTGTTTTAAATGCTTCAAATGCTAGGGTGTGGCAAAGGTATTTGGGATCCGGTACTTCTCGTTCAAAAAATGATTGCAATCTTGCACTATTACTTGCCCTGTCCACGATAGGTATAGGTACTATCAAGAAGCGGATCGTATGTAGAATCCCTCCAAGCGATTTCCATACGAGTTACAGTAAGCAAACTATACAATCACATTGCTCATATTCACAACTTTTGCTTGAGATATCAAGTAGATATTACAAGAGTGTAGCTTGCATAAAAATCGCTAGGGGAAATTCCGCATAAGATCCCAAAAAGCGGTAAGCATGATATGCAACGTCAAATTTTTTAACGTTTTTTTTAATAATGGATGCTTTCATAGAAAACCCAAGCACATGCAATTCGGCATCTGCCAATCTTATGTTTTGGCGTTTTCGTGACGTTAATTCAAACCAATCACTTTTGACCTCATTGTTTTCCTGATGTTCAATTAATCTAACCTGCTACACTTCCGATCGCTTTTTGCCAGAAATGTATGGATCACACACTCTCCGATAAGTCAAAATATTCGACGTTTGCTAGAACTGTACCGGATGAAAGAAAAATCAGCAAAGCAGTTATAGCTTTACTCAAATTTTACAACTGGAAACGATTCTCGATTGTATTTGGAAAAAGTGATTTGAATCAAAACCTGCTGGATGCAATAAAAGTAAGCAAATTCCATGTTGCATGTGCAACTCTTAATGCGCGTTCTTTTATGCGTATTTTTTGCATTGCTTTCTTATCTAATTTTTATTCTGTTGGATGGCATTCATTGTTAAGGGCTTGCGATCGTAAACCACTCAACAAAAGTCCTTCGCATAGCATAAGTTTAACATGCATTTTACATGTCCCTCTATTTGTCTCTGATGCCCGATAAAGCTCACTGCGTAGATATAAATCCTCGAGGAATACCTTGGTGTGTCGTGAGCATGCAAAGCATGGCCGGTCTGTGGTCAGAAGATCTTGGGGCAATCAGAGAACTTCTTTGAGTCAAAATTCTACAAAAAAGTTATATAAATGCAAAAATTGCATAAAAACCATACCATGTAAACAATTTCAATCAATTTTGTAGAAAATTTTTGATTCTCATTCATTTTTGCCATTTTGCCTTATTTTATCCAGAAAAATTGTCCATTTTCCCACTTTGAGACGTCTAGTCCCCTCCAAAGCCTTCACGTACATACGTGCATGTTTTGTCTGAGGGCTGTTTCGAAGATAAGCTTCCTAGCTTTTTCTGATCATGGCCGCAAAAAATCTTGGAAACATAAAAATAGCTACCTAGCTTTCTGTTTCGAGCTGATTTTGAATACTCTTTTACGAAAAAATTTATATTTTGTTTTTTAAACCTTTTAATTAAGTTTTTCCCCCGCAAAAAAATTTTTTTTGGACAAATTAGATCTAAAGTTCCCTGAAAAACATCTAATACAAACCTGACAAGCACGAGAGGACTAAATCGTGGGATAAGAAAAGGGAAACCATCCGGGAGAATATGGCAAAGTCAGACCACTTGAGCACTTATACGCGCGCACGACCATGTGCAGTGCATGATAATCGGTCTGGGGTCCATTAGCGAGCGTCAAATAGGGAAAGTAAGTGATTTACAGCTCAACCGAGCTAAAGTGAATTCAAAAAGAATTGCACGCCATAAACTTGCATTAAATCCATTTACGATTTGTCGATGATTTTTTCTGAATTTTTAACCGCAATCTTGTTTCATTTCCCCGACAAAATTTTTCCTGTTTCCTACGATCACACCTTAAACTGTCGAAGCGCATTATTGATCACACGTACAGCGCGTGACCGGTCTGGGTACAAGGCCAGTCCAGGGCAAGGGTAGATATAGAGTTTCATGCTAAACTGACCTAAAAAATTGACATACTCGTAAATGTGCAAATATAGAAAAAATAGTCATAATTCTTAGTTCCTAGTCGATTTAAGCATGTTTACAAGAAATTAAATGTGATTTTTGCTCGTTTTGACCTTAATTTTGCCTTTTTTCGCTGGAAAATTTTTAATTTTGTCGAGTATAGACCAGACGTGCGCATGGGGGTTTGGCGGTCTTCTCATCCCTTAGAATGAAAAAATAGGAAATTTTCTAGGGAAAATGACGCAAAATAAAGGCCGCAAATATATGAAAATTAAAAATTTTATTCAAAAGTGCTTGCAATTGACCAGAAACCATGGAATAAGGTAGTTTTTACTCTATTTTAGCATTTATACCAGTTCTTAAGGTAATTTTGTCGTCCCATAAAAGCTCCATTTGAATCCCTTCAGACCGAGCTGACCCCCCAGATTGGTCATGCGCACTGTGTATCTAAGGTCTCGTTGACCCCGAACTCCTCGCAACTATGTACATGCATACATATATGTCTGTATGTTACAAGTTGCTCTAGTGCACCGACTGTAATCACCGCAACCGGCTGGCTTCTCCCCACCGTTAGTGTGCAGAAAAATCTGTTAGCATATTTTTTAAAATAAATTATAATTTTATAGATCACAATTCTTAGAAGTTTTTATTTTGTACGGAACCATTCATGGTCACTCAGCTGGTGATCTTGCAAAAATTGAGACGTGGTATGAAGACGGATTTTGATTGAATAGTTTTCATTTAAAAATACAAATTTCGGTCTCTGTCGCCCGAAATTTTACTGTCAAATGTAAAAAACATGAAAATGTGATGTATTGATTTTACAGATTATAATTCTTATTAGTTTGTGTTTTTACCCAAAACAATCTATGGCCTACGCAGTTGGTGAAAATGCCAACCAGTTGCATTTCTTTGGCTTCTAGAAGAGAACCTCAAAGATGTTACTTTCTAATGCTACCTGCACATAATTACTCACGATTTAGGCTAAACTTTGCTGAACCACGGCGAGCAATTCGTCCTCACATTACGCCTCATTTTTCGCACGATCATGAATTTTTTCGTATAAAATGAAAATTGCTATGAATTATGATATCTTAAATTAGAATTTAAAATTTTAATGTCTTATCCATATGAAGATAGAATTTCGTATAACAGTGATTGAAATCGAGAATGATGTTTTAAAAAAGCAAAATACACGATAAATATGTGCGCTACCCTTGTATGTACCCAAAGATTCAATTACTTCCTCAGTGATGCAAACGCATCTTTTCAAGTTTTGAAATTTATTGATCCATCTTTTTTATTCATTGGTTTTATTGCAATTCATCGGAGAAAACGTAAGCAATTTCTATAACAAGCATGCAAAATGAAAACTACTAAGAATTATGATCTATTAATTTTAATGTCTTATTCATATGAAATTAAATTTCGTATAACAGTGATTTAAATCGATATGATATTAAAAAACGAAATCTACGATAGATATTTGCGCCAACCTTGTATTAACCTGAAGATTCAATAACTTCCTAAATGATGTAAAGCATCTCAATTTTGAATTCTTTGATCCATCTTTTTTATTTATTGGTTTTCCTGCAGTTCATCAAGAAATGTAAGTAAGTAAGCAATTTCGATACCAAGCATGCATTGCGAAAATTCGGGTCAATTTTCGATTATATTGTCAAAAAGTACGATCTAATCGAGGGTCTAAAATAAGCAAAAAGCACCTTGAATCATAAACTGATATCTTGCTATTTTGATGTTGGATGGATATATTTTTTCACTAATGTAGCTAACTTGTCTCACTTATTTTCTTTAAAAATAATAAAGGGCAACCGCCCTACCTTCCCTTTGATCCAACAAAAAGTTATCTTGCACACACTATAAATCATTGAATCCGAATTCTCTTTACATGAAAAATATGATTAACTACTCATCCTATGTCTAATGAAGTAATACTAGTCGTCCACAAATTTTGATGTAGAATTCACGCATTCTTCATACACACCCAAATCGAAAGTTCTAGTACAAGTAAGAAACTCTTGAATGTGATTAATCTAATCTATGAAAACTTATGCATGAAAAACAGTGGCTGTATGAATTTAGGCTAAAAAACAACTTTTATATTTAGGCTGGGACCTTTTGAACAATTTCCCCGACACCGTTTTTCGAGAGACGAAATAAAGATACGGTAATCAAATTTTAGGTAGGAATGTAAACAACCTTTATTGACTTCCGCACAAAAAATTAGCAAAATACGATGTAAGCTAGTTGTATGTAAAGTTTTGTTACTACAGCTATTATGGATCGGCTAAGAAACGGTGACGGGGAAATTGTTCAAAAGTTCCTTAGGCGGAGTAATAATTTGTTTGACTTTAGGTTGCCTGCAGCTATAGTCTGTTCCATTCCAAATGGCCCATGTTTTGCTAGAGTCTCATTACTGTAATAGATTTTTAATACACGAATAACATCTTCACATATGCTCTCCTAACGGTTGGATAGTATTAACTCTTGCTATTGGTATTCAATGGGGTCTACGACGTTTTGGCGCCGCCGTTTTGGCTCAAGCAACTTATAAATTATTCTAATTAAATCAATTTTGAAGCAGTTTTTAAATAAATTATATATTCAGAAAGCAGGTTCTACAAGCTACAAAATAGCATATTGTTCTTTTCGATTCGACGAGTTTCCATTTGTGTACGACTGAAAAATTGTAGAAAATTTAGTATATTTTTAGATGCATCCAATTATCTCACTAAATTCAAAGATATTCAAAAGTAATTTATACCATCACGTAGAGAATTGAATGGGATTTCAGAGTCTGTATCATATTTTAATCATAAATTAAATATAAATAATTAATAATATTACAAAGAATGTGGCGCCAAAACGACGGCGCCAAAACGTCCCATTCTTAACATGTGGTACATTTAAAAGTCTGCCGCGACAACCAACCCCTAAAATATTCTGCTACAGTAATAATCCGTAAAGCAAAAATGGGCCGTTTGGAATGGAAGAAGACTATAGTTTTGCAGCTTTAAAATCGGTAAGCCATTTTGCACCTGAATGGCACCGAGGTATAAAACTTCATTTGTTTGCAGCGCGACGCGAAATTCGAGAAAAATATGGAGATATTGAATATAAGCGAATTCGCCTTACCATTCACGTCTGATTCAGGTCCAAGTCGGATTAAGCAGATTGTTGCCGAGACTTACACGAAAACACGAAGTATATAAGATAAATAAATTTTAATGTATTACGTACGTATACGGATTTGGGAAGATCAGCTACCAGAACTTGCGAAGATCACAATTTAACATAACGTATATTATAACGTATATTATCGGATTATCGGCGGGATAGCTCATTAAATACAACCGGAAAGTTTGGGTTGAACCCGCTTGATGCCAAAAATGTTTCCGAAAGGATGGTTCCTGAGCAAAAATTGAGTAAACTTCCTATAGGGTCAAATGCTTTACCAATACTAAAATGCCTTAATTGCCTCTGTACATTTGCTTGCTTTACCAGTACAAATGCATGTAACGGGCTCGAAATTTTGGTTGGTATCCTCGGCTATTACTTAGGAGAAGGGCGATAAATAACTGTAATTTTTGGCGAAAATAGCAAAAAGCACCTTATTATAACCGGAAAACGCAAGTTTTCGTCAAAAATGTGGGGCGTCAAAAATTTTTCTGACGTTTAGGATGGTGGAGGACGTCCAACCTTTCGTTGGGGAACCTCTCAACCCCCTTGTTGCATGCATGTCGGTACTTATCGTCCCCCTGAACCCTGAGTATGATTTATTGATAAATTGTTTAGTATCTTCAACAGTTCATCGCTAAAAATACCTTACTCTTATAGTATATTTGTTCTTTGGTGGCAACAATCCTCAGGCAATGCAACACATGTTGTTTTCAATGGATGAGTTCCGATTATTTGCAAATGGAGAATACATAGTAATTTATATTGATCCAAATTTCACTTACATCAATGCTGATGACGCCTCGATGAATCAGATTTATAGACGTAAGTTCAGGCAGAATGACTGATTGTGATATTATTATAAAAAGGTAGTAGCGTAAAAATAATCAACTTGTTCAAATTAAAAAATTACAACCCACGAAAGAAAATTGTTAATGATATTTTATTCTACTAAATCACATCAAGAACACCGTAGACCATTTTCATCCTATAATACACTACGCTTCGTAATAGTAAAATCAAGCGCAAAATAAGGAAATAAGAAAATTTAACTACAATAAAATTTTCTTGTAAATGGACAAACAAAATTCTGTCACATATAGACTGCGTAATATCTATCAATAGATGAATAAAAGCCTGGTGATTATGGTAATTTGCAAGTGCTTTATATTTTCATGAATTATTCTTTACACTCTGTGATCAGTTGCAACTCTATATTCGTTTTTCAATTCATGATATAAATGAAATTTTTATAAATGCTGTACAGTCAATTTATTTAGGTGAATTTCACTCTTATTTAAATTTGATCTTAATTTTTATGAATGTTACTTTCGTATTGCAACCTAAGATATTCTTACAATTGCATTCTTCAGGTAAATTTGCTTTAGTTTTCTAAAATTATAATTTGATTTTATTCGCTCTCAGTCTAGTTTATTTTCCTTTTTTTCAGCTGTTGCTCTATCCGTCCAAGAATTTAATGCATTGCCTGAGGCCAGGAGGATTGTAGATTTGAGCCGATCGTTAATGGTCGTTATTCCTACACCAGTCATTTTCAATCGGGAGGAGTATAATAAATTTATTACTAAAGCTGCCTTTTATTTGACGGAATCGCCTTTTGAATTCTACAAACCGACCGTTGTTGAGAAATTGTTGTTTCAAATCAAGGTTTTTTATTAATTAAGAATAGTTACTAAATTATATATATTCTGTTTTGTGGCTCAGTCGATTAAAATATTTGCTTTATTCTACAATATAAAAGAATTCTGTACATTTTTTCGGAGTGATGCTTAATTCTTTTTGGTTTAAGAAAAGGCATTTATGTATTTTTTATGTTTCATTAAGTTTAATATTTATCTATTCTAATTTCTGATAAAGTCAATTAATATATATAAATTAATTTTAATTACTATTTGACCTTGTGAGATAAGTAAGGAACCCAAGAAGATTTCTGACATACGCCGACTTAACACACATTTTCGAATATTAAGTTTGACAAATCGTCTTGTATCAAAATGCAAGCAGGAAACAACTTTCATTATTATCTTCAATTTATTTACTTTTGACGTTTTGTTTCAGTTTAATCGATATATGAGCTATTTATACGATGCAGTCATGATATATGCTAGAGCCGTAGACGAGGTGATCAATGAAGGTGGTTCAATCAAGGATGGCCTAGCAATCATGCGAAAATTGTTCAATAAATCGTACATGAGTAAATATGCCGTTGTTTTTTATTATTTGATGTAAAAACTATTTAATGACGAAGTATGAAAAACTGAACGCTAAACGTATTATGCTGAATTCCAAGAAGAATTTCAGAAATCTTTCAGAAAAATACCTACTATTTTCTTTGTACGAGATGAGTGGACAGTAAAAGTAAATGGATTTTGAGCAACAAATTATGATGAAAGCTTATAATATTGAGCTTTATATTGTTTATTTCGTTTCTTAGCAAATTGCGGATAAAGAGTCAGTTAAGCTATAGTTAAATATTCGCACTGTTAGCATCATGTGTGAAGTTGATTATTGTAAATTTCATTTTCTCTTAAAAGAAGTAATGGACATAATTTTGCCTCTTTAGACAAATATATTTGGAATAGCCGCACTTATTAATTTCTGATAAATTTATCTACAGAATTTCAGTGTCAACATTTATGCTGATATCGTCGTAGATTGTCAGTCTGTACATTAACATTAGCAACGTTTGAGAAAAGATGCTTGTAAACTGATTGAATGGTATTTTGTTACATGGGCTGTATTTTGATAAAAGTACAAAAAATAAAATTGCATCTTAAGCTCAAATTTTTTGTCGGATTTAATGTAGGAACTGATTAGTAAAGAGGGAAGTTCGGTTTTATTTTTACCTTTTGTTCTTCTTGTTAATCGTATTACTGTACATGTGTTCTTATTTCATATTTTCATGGCAGTACAATCTTCTTCTTCAGGTATGCAAGGCTTTAAAATGACCATCGATATAAATGGCGATGCCCAGGGGAATTATACCTTGCTTACAAGACAAAAGTTATCTGCCAGTCAGTTTAACTTAGAATATGGAATGGTGCAAACTGCTCATTTTATTCAGACTAATAATTACTTGCCGGTAATCTTTCTTAAATTGTTTTTTTTCTATAATGCTTGGCAACTGTATGTTCCGATGGCAAAGTTTCTTTGGTTTTCGCAGTCTCTTGTAATGATATCTGTAGTTTTACAATCTAAATGTACTTAGGTCGAATGGTACTGAAGTGGTGCAAACTACAAGAAATATATAATCCGTTCCAAATAAGTTTCGACTCGAGCAACAAGAAAAATTTTGAGCGATTTAAAAGAAAATTTTTTACTTAAATTTATACGCGTTCCTATGGACGGATTTGAGGTGGGTTAAGACTAGTGATGTAAAAGATCATCTGGATCTGATCTTTTTATCCAGATTCAGATCCAGATCCAGATCATCTGGATCTGGATCTGATTATTTTCTGATCTGGTTATCTGATCTGGATCTGGATCTGCTAGGAAATCAGAACCCGATCTTTATCTGGATCTGGATCTGTTTAATCAACTCATATCTGGTTAAACAGATCAGAAAGCTATTTTTGCACGATGGTATTCTTTCTGTTTTACGATTTACTCTAGGTAGGTTATCTAATTAGTTGTAGCCCTACATGCACGGATTGTGTGACAACAGCCCCACTAGTCCCAACAGGCCCACCGTCCCAACAGCCTCACCAATAATCCGAATAGCCTCACCAATCCCAACAGCTTCACCAATCCCAACAGCCCTACCAATCCCAATAGCCCTACCAATCCCAACAGTCCCACCGTTCCAACAGCCCAACCGTCTTAACAACCCCACCAATAATCCCAAAAGCCCCACCAGTCCCAAGAGCCCCACCAATTCCCAGCAGTTCCACCGATCCAGCAGTCCTACCTTTCCAACAGTCGAACTGTCCTAAGCACACGAGTTTAACCCCCCAACCCGAAATTCTGGGAATCCCCCAAATTATGTTAGACCCCAGAATTTTATTTTTAGCATATTTCTCGGTCACTTCAATCCACCAGACCCACAGCATTTGTTCGCTGTTATAATCATAGATGCACAGAACGACCGGTCTGTAGAACAAGTTTTGAGCCAAAAATTGACCTCAAAACTGGTTTGAATGTCAAAATAGCATAAAAACTGCGCTAATCCATATTTTCTGGCTATTTTAAAGCAGATAAGCGTGAAAGTTTTTATTTTCATTTAATTTTAACACTTTTCTTTCCTTTTTTCACTAAAACATTTTTCATTCTTTTCTGGCATTGTAGACTAGACCATAATGAGCAGGGAAACAATCTTGCGAGATGACTCGAATGAGGCAAAATCCAGGATTGTGCACAAATGCTGAAACTTCAATTCTGACAGGTCTACCAGTCTCATAGGTAGACTTATTCTGAAAGTGTAAACCTGCACACTCGTTTATGGTCTTGATAAAATATACGAATTCGGAAAATAGTCAAAAAATATCTTTCATAAAAAATTAATATGGTCCGATTTTATTAAATCGTATAATAGCGATTGCAGTAATAATGAGGCTGCTGGGATTACTGGTGGGACTGCTGGGACGGTGGGGCTATTGGAACGATGGGGCTGTTGGGATTGGTGGGTCTGTTGGGATTAGGTGGAGTCTGTTGGGATTGGTGGAACTGTTGGGATTATTGGTGGGGCTGTTGGAACGGTGGGGCTGTTGGAATTTTTGGTGGGGCAATTAAAACGATGGGCTGTTGGGACGGTGGGGCGTTGGGACTGGTGGGGCTGTTGAGACATTACTCATGCACGCGGGGCTGAGGAGGGGTCTGCTGGGGGTTTTGACCCCAGCTCTGTGCTGACCCCCAGAATGGCCAAAAAGTGCCGCTGACCCCCCATAAATTTTTTTGTTTCAGAAAAATTTTTGAAGCCTACTCTAAATGATAAAAATGTATTGAAGGATGTTTTTTCACATAAATTATCATCAGAATTGACCTTTAAGAGACTTTTTTGCCCACAAGTGGGAAAATTTTGAATTTTTTCGAAATATTTTTGTTGAAAAGGTGTTTCAATGGATGCGCGACATTGAGAAACGTCTAAAATTAATGTTTTTAGCACCTGTCATTTTTTATGAATTCAACAGCGTTTTTCTTTGTTGAATTGAAATTAAGCAGGTTTCTTCATATTATTGTATTTTGTGTTGTTAGGTAATGTTTTGTTTGTGTTTTTTGACAGTGATATCCCTCTGAAATAATACACATTTCCTTCCTTACAAGCGATTAAAAGAAGCATTTGTTTCTCCTGTTTAACCACAATGTTGCCAAATTCCAGACATCTCACGTTCCTGTAAATATTTAATGCCGTTTTGTTTACTAAGTTGTCAATTAAAGCTGTTGTAATTATTTGTACATTTTTTCATGCCTCAATTTCAAGCCCACTGTTGAAAGTCTAATTTTGTGAGTTTTTCCTTTTTAGACAATTTTTACTGATATGATTTTTATGTAAAAGCTCTAAAATGAAAATTTTCCTCGACTCTGCCCCAGACCCCTCTGGGGGGCTGTTATATTAGTCCTGCCTTCAAAAACCCCTTAATCCATGTGGGCTCGGGCGCTTTACGCCCTCCTTTTTAGCAATACAAATTGCTGCACAACAAATATTTTTATCTGGATCTGGATCTGTATCTGGATCTTTTTAAATTTTGATCTGGCAAAACGATCTGGATCTGGATCTGGTTATTTTCTGATCTGGTTATCTGATCTGGATCTGGATCTGCCAGAAAATCTGAACCCGATCTTTATCTGGATCTGGATCTGGGTAAAAATCTGGATCTTTCACATCACTAGTTAAGACTCTACAGAAGTGCAACTGAACCCCATAAAATGGCTGCGAGCAACCTCCGCAAATTATCGATCTTCTGAATATCGTAGGAAGTGTGTTGTTTAATCGTTTTAGCTCAAGCGTAACAAATTTGAAATTTTTGGCGCTTCGCGGCATATACTCATTTTTTGACTATGTCCTGTACAGTTGACTCGGATTTTTTCCAAAATTTCAAAGAATGTTTCAATGTTGTAGAAGAAACGAGCATCTTTAAAACATCAAAAACAATGTATTTAGCGTTTACCCGTCGTGTCTTAGCCCAAAAAGGCATTATTTAAAAGTTTTTTTGTAACTGATTCCCTAAAATTCCCTTGCTGTACATATATGATTAGACACTTTCACCTTTTGAAAGTAAATTAATATTGAAGCTCCTTTTTTAATTTCTGTCGCTTTGAATGTTCTGAGTAGACAAAGCCTGGAATGACAATCCATGAATATGATTCGATAGCAAAATAGATATGCGCAAAATATGAGCATTAATGATTCTCAATCCTCTTTTATAGGATATGCCGGGATCCCTTGAAGTTCTTATCCCTGATCAGCTATTATTAAATTTAAGTTTCAATTGTTAGCTGATTTTATCCTTCTTTAGAATATGCAACTAGTGGATAGAATATCAATGGTTTGGTCAACGCAAAGTGGTTTACCGCCCCTGGATATGCCAGATTGTGGGTTTTCCAATGAGCTGTGCATTGAAGAGTCCAGTAGGTTGATACCAGACATACAAATGGGAGTAAGGTCTAGATCTACGTCGATCTTGCCTAGGGTGCCCAGATACTCTTGAGTCCAAAATCAGGACGTTTGAAAAAAAGTAGCGCTTTTCAAAATAACGTTTATTACTACAATAAAACATCAAATTCACACGTATTTACTGTTAGACGATACCTGATTCAGCAAATTTTCGTCACCCAAAATCTTTTTATTCATTTCACCACACGATAAAGAAATTTTTTAATTTGAAGCAAGCATTTCACGGTTTTAATATTCAATCGATTTCGATCGTCTGTCCACTGCCTTTTGCACAAGGAAAATACTCGTTCCACAGCCGCGTTTGATGTTAGAATCGGAAAAATTACGCCAAATAAAGTTTTCAGATCAGCAATTTGTTGGTTTTGATATAAAGTGTATTATTTCTTATCAATCGGCAAATTATTAAATTCATCAGAAGAAGCTTGCAATAATGAGTTTAACTCATTTGTTTCATCGAACAATGAATCTTTCATATTTAATTTCTGACCAGTGCGGATAATAGTGCGGTTTAAATTTCATGTGATTTGGTCAGCTTTAATGAACAGTAGCAATCTTGTTTACAGTAAGTAACTGAGCGCAACATACTTTATTTAACGTTCAGCGTGATTATCTTAAAATTTTTAAAAAGTTCAGGACAAATCAGGACGGAAACCCGAATTTCAGGACAAAATCAGGACATTTTTAGAATCAGGACGAGCTTCTAAAAATCAGTACAATCCTGATAAAATCAGTACGCCTGGGCACCTAATCTTGCCATTTGATACACCAGAAGGCTAAATAAGTTTTCTGTAAAAGTGATTCAAATTGACCAGAAACAATCGATTAAAATAATGTTTACATTATTTTAGTACTACCAATGTCAGACTATTTTAGCCCGACGATAAAGCAATCCTACTGACCTCTCAGACGCCATGCTGTGTATTTATCACTAAACGTGAATGAAAACAATATAATCCCTTTCTTTACATGTTTACTTCTTTTTATGGTATCACTAAAATGAGTAAGCATTGAATCATAGGTTGCGCAATAGCGCTACCTATATTGAACGTGAGTAATGTATAATTATTTGGGTACGTCTCGCACATTTAATATTGTTCCATAAATGAGTCATTTAGAACTGAATTGGATTAAATTAAAAAGTTAGAAGGTTTTTCATTCAATATTCATAACTGAATTGAATTAAATTAAAAAAGTAAGAAGATTGTTCAATTCAATTAGCAATCGTTTGAGAATTATAAACTTATTATGAGTACATTTAAATTCTGGGCACATCAGGTTTATAAGATATCCCGAAATATATCCTGTGATGTTTTAATTATTCTTTTAACGCTGTATTGGAAATTTTACATATCCTTCTCAATAAAAATAGTTAGTTACATAAAATTATAAAAATAAAATTCTAATGATAAATGTATGTAGCCAGACATGCACGTATGTGAGTTAGGGTCTAACTGCACTTCCTTGAAGAACAAAAAAGGAAAATTTTCTTGGAAAATGCGGCAAAATTAAGGTCAGTAACGGTCGGAAATTAGTTGTTTGCGAATGGTACTTGAAATTGACTAAAAAACTGTAAATTAACGTTATTTTTCATCTGTCCGGCTTATACTAATCAGCTTCATTTTACTTCAATAAAGCTTTATGACTTACATTCCCCGACTGAGATGAGCACCATACAGGCAATGTTGTGCACTTGTGCAAGTAATACGAGACTTACTGTAAGCTTGTTGAATCTTTAGGCCACATAACTGAAACAGTAACGGGCGTGTTGGCAATAGTGATCATCATAGGTTGCATTATTGCTTTCATGTGGTACAGGTAAGCTTGACTTAGTATGTACCTGTATTGATATCTTCGATTTTGAAGAACGAGTTTCATCCATAGGAACTGGAAATATGAACAGGAGCTGGCCGGCTTGATTTGGAAAATTGAACCTAAGGATATAAAGTTTCGACCTTGTGGCGGTCTTTCTTCCATCGTTGGTGGTAGCCGGGTAATTTATTGCCTATTTCACGAAGACTTGTATACAGACGTGCACAGCATGGGAATTCGGATGGGGGTATAAGTTTCGAAGTGCCTCTTTGGGCTCAAAAATGGTCGATGCGCGTCAAAACAACAAAACAAAAAATTTCGAAAAACAAAAAAAATTCAGATAAATTGAACAGAATATAGTCAAAAAATGAGTATGCGGCGGCCGAAAATTTGATGCTTTTGAGCAAATACATGGCCAAAAACGCTTAAAACAACACTTTTTCTACGAATTTCCGGTAACTTTTGGAAAATCGCGAAACAGAACTAAATGTTACACAAAGATATTGCGAAATAGAACTTTAATGCATTTAAGGATCTGAAACGGCAGTCTCCCGTAGTGTCTTTACTGATAAGACAAAGTTGAATGAGGTGCCTTTTTTAAATGAGTTCTGAAAAGTGTTTGTTTTACTAGTTCATGCACTTGCGATGATTTCTACAAAATCTTTATACAAGTAAAACTTGTTCTATACATCTTATGTGGTTAAATCTTGTTTCAACGAAAGTACTTACAAGCTCTTAAGCTGTAACTTGTATCACACTTTCTTTTTTAGAATTTAATTTTTAGTATTTCTTTTTTAAGATAATGCTTTATTTATTTGATATTAAGACGAAGATTTAGCAGATTATCAACCGCTATTTCATATTAAGTGCTACTCAAGGGTCTGATCAGACATGCAAAATACGGGAATTGTGGAAAAGGGGGTGAAATTTTAAAATGCCTATCGAGCTCAAAAATGGTGTATACCATACGTGTTCTGGGGGGTTTGATCCCCCGTAGAATGGCTGCCGATCCCACCCCGCAACAATAGCTGCGACCACCCGCCAGAATTGACGATTTTTCGTAAAAATTGTAAAAAGTGATTATGTAAAGCGTTTCTAGCTTATTTTTGGCTGAAAAGTCCCAACTTGCGCCATAAACATTTTTTGACTCTATTTGTTCGATTTTCAAATTTTACGAAATGTTTCCATGTTTTTATGTTCTAAAAAGAACGAGGATTATCTGAAACATCCAGAAAAGTGTTTTTGACTTGTACCAATCGTTTTTAGCCTAAAAAGGCACTTTCTGAAATTTGTTCGAGCCTGACCCCCAGAATTCCCATGCTGTACAATCATGGCGGATACGTGTCAAAACAGCGTTTTTCGGCGTTTCTGCTGATGCTCTATCTTTCTAGAGAATAAAAACAACACATTCCGAAAAAAATCGAAAAAAAATTCGAAAGAATTGAATAAAATATAGTCAAAAAATGAGTATACGGTGCGAAGCATTGAAAATTTGACGCTTTTGAGCAAATAGACGGCTAAAACGCGCAAATCAGCACTTCTACAAATGTTTTTTGGAAAGTTTTGGAAACTTTTGAAAAATCGCGGTGAAAAAATTTCTGAGGGTGAAATCCTCTCCGAACTCCCCCTCCTGAGGTGATGTATGGAGTTATTTGAATTGAAATCCACGTGTCAAAACGAGTGTAGCATTAACACAAAGCGAATCTCAGAAGCAAAACACATTCTTTAGCGCTCTTATCTAATCCTCGTAGTTTCCTTTACTGCATTCAAATTTTAGTTAATTTAAAAGAATATATGATTAAGATGACTTAATCTGATGAAACAGTGAAAAGGTTGATAACGGAGTAAAGCACGCAATTTATACTAGTCACAGACAACGTGATTAAAATAATTTTAAAAAATTTAAAGGTCTTCCAATTACGCATCTGAAAATAGGCGTTTTCTGATAAGTTAAGCATTGAGATAGATTTTAAAATTATGGTCAAAGAATTACGTGAGTGTTAAGTTTGCTTTACTTGTGCCTGACAGAACTTTGTATAAGGCTCTGAGAAATTACTACTTCGTGTTTAGCAACGTTTATACAGCCGTTTACTACATTTTTATGCTTTAACATTTTTTTGCGAGTTTTGAAACATTTTCCTAGAAACAGGCGGAACATACAGAATCTATTTAGGGATTATTTTTGTGCTGAAGTGATTCAGAAAGAAGCTGTTAGGTTTGTATATGCTCAAAAAGCGTTATCCGCGCCTAGGTAGTGAGCGTTAATACTGTTTCTGATTAGATGGAAAAATTTCCGTAGTTACTCGTTTATCAAATTCCTGATTTCAGGAATTCACTTGACTGCAACTTACTTCGTTTCTGTTCTAGATGACTATGGGAAGTCAAGAATCGACAGAGCTAGGCAATAACTATGTTGGATGCGATCCTAGTGCTGTGGCCATATATAAACGATCTGTTGTTGCTATAAAAACGATAATGTACGCAAGAAAGGTGCGCGAAATATCGCGAGTAACCAAAATTGAAATGAAAAAGGTAATTTACCGATCTATTGTTAACTTTTCTTCCAGTGTAATGAAAGAAGTGTCCGTGTACGAAGCCGCCAACCTATTTTTTTCTAAAAAAATCTGAGATAAAACAAACATTTTATCCAATTTTGCTTTTGTTCTTCAAAAAGTTTATTTGATATGACTAGAGACCGGATTTTAAAGGGCAAAAAAATGACCAAAAAAGGGCGGAAAAAGGACAGTGAAAATGCGTGAAAAAGGGCAGTGAAAATGTGTGAAAAAAGGCAAAAACGACGTAAAATCACGTTGAAAAACCACACTTTTAAAACTGAAAACAAATTTATTTCATTGCTAGTCGACGGCACAGACAAAAGGACAACGATTATTTATCTAAAAACTTATTAAACGCGATAACATTGACCATTTGGATATTCTCAAATGTGAAATTTTGACGACGATCGGTAAGGATACATTTATACTGAGAAAAGGAGCGTTCTACGTCCACCGATACTAAAGGAGCGTACAATGTTTTCAATCGAAATTCTGGATTCATATCACTCGTAAAAGATAAAATATCAGGATTTTTCTTCAAACTGGCCGTAAACTTTTCCAGCGCAAACCCACTCAACACGTCGCCAGCCTCCTTGAATATCGACCATTGATCTTCTTTCCTAGCGCCGCTTTTTTCAAGTTTAGTAATAGCACCGACCTGGAACAAAAGAATCGTTTAGTTTGGTCAAACAAATATATTCATATTCACAAATACTTAGTCATTCATTTATTTATTCAGATACATTGTAACATACATTTAATTGGACCTTGGGGTAAGGAGAGAGGGTGTGGTGGAATCAGAAGTATAATGTTTTGCCGCATATCCACAAGAACATGTCGGATATAGCCGCCGTAACTGGAGTAGACCACAGAAGTCTCCACAAAATTAAGTGGTATATTTACCAAATTTTTGTAGGTAGCCGAATTGAACAATTCATCTTTGACTGTTTCGTCGTCAGATAAACGTTTTGCGGTTTCACAAGCTTTGCCATCAGAAGGCAGCGCCCTCAAAAACTCTTGAATTTTTTCAAAATTCTCGCAAAGAAACGGGGCACAGTTGATCCATGTGCCCCATCGGGTGACCACAGGATCTTCTAGTTCTGCATCTAAATGCGAATGAATATATCTTACAATGCGAATAAAGGATAAATTTCCCAGTATACAACTGAGAAAAAAAATAAAGGGCAAAAGCGTCAAAAAAGGGAAAAAAGGGCAGAAGCATTAAAAAAGGGCAAAAAAATATCATCGTAGAACGTCCAAATCACGTTTTTTCGGCGTTTCTTGATGAGCTGAGTTCGAATCTGTTTTCAAAAAAAGGGCGGCCCTTTTTTATCCGGTCTCTAGATATGACGAACGACGAATTCGTATTTTTGTTGCTACGCGGTTTTTATTTCAAAACGAAACAGCGAACGACAAACGAACTTTCGTTTTTCGTTTCGTTTTTCGAAAAGTAAAACGACGAACGAGAAACGAAGTTCGTTCGTCGTTCTTCGTTTCATATTTACTATTATTAAAACAGCGACCAAACACATAGTTTTAGACGCCGGGCTATAAATAGACTTGCGTTCAAAAGCCCGACGTCATTCACAACAAGGTGCGAGGGTATCCACAAGCGAGAACAGTAGCTTCGCGTGAAATGTACTTTGGATAAAAATTTTTTTGTGCACTTCCGCGAATAATCAGGGGCGGATTTAAGGGGAGTAGGTGGGCCGCCCCCCCCCCCATTGGCCCAAAATAGTGCGCAAAATTAAGTATTTTTGAGCGATTTTTAGCGATTTTTGGGTTAAAACGGCTAATTTTTTCGCCCAAGTCATGGTTCCGCCCCCCCCTTAGGGGTACCAACCACCCCCTAGGAAAATTTTGGATCCGCCGCTGCGAATAATTGTAACTACCTATTGTCTGTTTCATTTAGCTTTGAGGTTGTTGAAAAACTTTAAAGTGATTATAAAAGTGTTTTAAAGTAATACGATAAATATGATATTGTACAGTATAATGTGTCATATGGAGACGTATGAACATATGCCATTACTAAGCCGCATTACTGCATCAACATTTTAAACCACGTTTGTAGCTTGATTCTTGCGGAAAAATTCAAAAGAAAACCGCAAAGTTAAATGAATCAGATTATAACAAACGGAAAAAAGCAAAGCCAAACGGGCAGTGGGAAGCGGATGCGCCTATTCTAGTCGTTAGATAGGGCAAAATCATCAAAAATAACACCGAAAATTCAATTCTGCGAGCCTCTCGATATTACTCATTTCACTCAGATTCATTCATGGGCAGCAGCTAAACTTTTGGGGGTCTAGGCACTTCAAAACCGGCTAAAATCCAAAAAAACATATCAAAATTCTAATTCTGGGTTCTATCGAGTCTGCGGAGTCTATGTTCTTGAGGGGTTTAGACCCCCAAGCCCCCCAGACTCCCGTGTGAGCATACCCCCTTCCCCACGTCAATGCGTGGCCCATTCATCCCGAGTAGTAAAAACAAATACACATGTCAGTAATGCCATAGATAAATTTGCGAGTGAAAGTTTGTTTAGGGTTTTTTCATGTATTACAATATGATTAAATCCATACGAGCTCATATTATATCCGTATTTCATTTGTCAGATTATGCCGTTAGGAAATTAATAATTTTTTCAATGAGTTTTCCGGTTTAATGCAAGAATGATACAAAGCTGTGCAAAGTGTAGGAAATTTAGAACAAGGCGCATCCGCTTCCCATTGCCCGTTTGGCTTTGCTTTTTTCCGTTTGTTATAATCTGTTTCATTTAACTTTGCGATTTTCTTTTGAATTTTTCCGCAAGAATCAGGCTACAAACGTGGTTTAAAATCTTGATGCAGTAATGCGGCTTAGTAATGGCATATGTACATACGTCTCTATATGACACATTATACTGTAGAATATCATATTTACCGTATTAGTTTAAAACACTTTTGTAATCACTTTTAGTTTTTCAACAACATCAAAGCTAAATGAAACAGACAATAATTATTCGCAGTGGCGGATCCAGGATTTTCCTAAGGGGGAGGCGGACCATAGGTGGGCAGCACCAAAATTCTGGGCGAGGTGAAAAAAATTTCAGAGGTCAAAAAATGGTCTTAAAAGTGGTTGTATGGCGAGAAAACACCATTCTTCGACGTTTCTCATCGAGCACTATCCAATGGCATCAAAAAATCGCTAAAAAAGCAAAAAAAGTTCCAAAAATTGAATTCTGGGGGTATTTTGATTTCTCAGGGAGTTTTTCAACTTCTGGGGGGTGCATACCCCCAAACCCCCCACGCCCATGTGTGGGCGGTACCCCTAAGGGTGGGCGGAACCATGACTTGGGCGGAAAAATTAGCCGGTTTAACCCAAAAATCGCTAAAAATCGCTCAAAAATCCTTAATTTTGGGCACTATTTTGGGCCAATGGGGGGCGGCCGCCCCTCTCCCCCGTACCCCTTAAATCCGCCCCTGATTATTCGCGAAAGTGCACAAAAAAATAAATGTTATCCATAGTACATTTCATGCGAAGCCACCGTTCTCGCCTGTGGATACCCTCGCGCCTCGTTGTGAATGACGTCTGGCTTGTGAATGCAAGTCTATTTATAGCCCGGCGTCTAAAACTACGTGTTTGGTCGCTGTTTGGATAATAGTAAATATGAAACGAAGAACGACAAACGAACTTCGTTTCTCGTTCGTCGTTTTACTTTTCGAAAAACGAAATGAAAAACGAAAGTTCATTTGTTGTGCGTGCCCTCAACTGCCAAAGCTCCCCGCGACCCGAACGAGAAACGAACTGTCAACATTTTCCTATTTTTAAAGCGGCGGCGCGCCTTCAAAACGAGAATTATTAGCTCGCTTTTGGAAAATGGTCGCGCGCATTGAAAAACGAGAAACGAACGCACGCTGTTGACCACGCCCACTCATAGGAGTACCTGCTCTGTGCTAAAATAGTGTACCTAAACTTGATACATACACCTGTTCTTAACGTGTATACACCTGCAAAGCGTACAAAAGCCTGTCACCAGTGGTGGATTAAGATTTATTGACAAGGGAGCGGAACCCAAAATTTTCCTACATTTGTCAAAAATTGTGTCTAAAAATTCGTATATTGTGCTCAAACTCAGGCACGTAGCTCTGGGGGGAATGGGGGGGTCCGGCCGGACCCTCCGAAATTCAGAAAAAACTGGAAAAATAGGACTTTTTAAACGTTAATTTGTGCTATTTTTGGCCTTCTTGGACCTTGGCCCGGACCCCCCAAAATTGGTGTTGGTCCCCCAAAGTAGGACGGCCAGCTACGTGCCCGCTCAAACTAAGAGTTTTTTGCTCTTTTGACAGGCTAAATTATTTCTGACGGAAAAAAAAGTGAAAAATTTTCTAAACTCTCTAAAGTTTTATTATGAAAAACTAGCAAAATTAATGCTGAAATCAGAACAAATCGCCGGAAAACAATCGATAAATTATTGAAGGGGCTACAAAATATTTTTCTGTGCATAAACTACTCTTCTGGCGTAAATTTAAGTTTTTTAGAGCGCCAAGAAAGTCAGTAAATGACTTTTATGAGTACGACTCAGCGCGAAACGCCGGAAAAATTTGAAAAATTGTGATAATGGCTGGAATCCTTGAAAAATACACATATATTCTTCATTGCGCATAAATTATTTTTGACGACAGGGGGTGGCCAGCATACATGGGCGTGGGGGGTTTGGGGGGTATGCACCCCCAGAAGTTGAAATACCCCCCCAGAAATCAGAATACCCCCCAGAAAATTTTTTTTGCTTTTTTAGCAATTTTTTGATGCCATTGGATAGAGCTTGATGAGAAACGTCGAAAAATGGTGTTTTGGCCATACGACCATTTTTTGACCTTTAAAAATTTTTTCACCCCCCCCCCAGAAATTTTTTTACCCCCCCCAGAAATTTTTTTACCCCCCCCAGAATTTCGGTGCTGCCCACCTATGGTGGCCAGTCACCCCTTCCCCCGCCCCCATTAAATCCGTCAGTGCCTGTCATATATCAATTCTAGCCGTCTAGATGTCAGCGCGAGTAAATGGCAAGGAGGAGACAGGCACATGCGTGGCTTAGGGACTAGTAGAAGAAGGAATCGCGGGGGGGGGCGCCCACTTACCATATTGCCTAAAGTAGTTGGCTAGGTAAAAGATGAATATATTTATATCTACATACTTTACAAGGATTTTCGGCTATCAGCTATCGTAATTTCTTAAATTGTTTCGGGACTGACTTAGGGATATATAATGATGATCAAATTTATTATGTCTGTTGGTGGGTTGAAATGAATTTTCTGTAGTTTTCTTCCACTTATTAGCATAAATTCTGTGAGTTTATAATTTTGCGTAAAACGATTGAATGAATTCGCTCTGAATGCAGAAAGATAGGGAATAATGAAGTAATTAAAGTCTCGATATGTCTTCCTGTCTATATTTAGCTAGTTTTAGTTTAAGTGAAAGAAATTTATTCATTTTTTGTATAAAATTGCTTAAAATTGTGAAATTTTCCCGAAAAATTCTTGCATTAGAAATCATTCTGAACAAAAGCAGAGAAAATAAAACGGCTAAAAACGCTATTCTGCACTGTGAATAGCTGATTTTTGCACAAATTTTTGACTGTTTTAGAAAAAATTTGGGTTCCTAGAGGTTTGTACCCCCAACCCAGAAGATGAACCCCCAGATTACTATGGACCCCCAGAATTCTATTTGTTTGTAGTATCATTTTTTGCAAGTTTGCCCGACCTGGCCCCCTAGAATTTTCTTACTGCCCCAATATGGTGCCATCCCCACAAAAATTCCAGATTCGCCACTGCGTAATACATAGTATCAGTGGCACGCATAAGTGTTCCTGAAGGGGTTGGGGGTTTGACCCTCAGAATGGCTACAGATCCCGCAAAATAGCTGTGATTTTCCCAGAATTGCCAATTTTTCATAAAAAAATTGTGAAAAGCGTACCTTTTCTTGCATTTTTGGCTGATTTTACTGGCGGATTTTGAGGGGCGCCGGGGCGGCCGCCCCTTCCCTGTCGTAAAAATTACTAGTATTTTTGGCGCAATAAAGAATGGTATTTTTTGACGATTTTAGCTATTTCTATTATTATTTTTCAAATTTTTCCGGCGTTTCGCGCCGGGTAGTAATCATTACTCACATAAATTTACGTCAAAAAAGTAGTATTTCTACAGAACAAAGATTTTGTAGCTCATATAATGATGTCTCAGTGTTTTTCGGCGATTTGTCTTGATTTCTGTATTAATTTTGCTAGTTTTTCATTAGGAAAAAACTTCGGAAAATTTAGAAAATTTTTCTTCTTTGCGTCAGAAACAATTTAGCCTATAAAAAAATAACAAAAACTGGTACTTTGAGCATAATATACGAATTTTTAGACACAATTTTTGACAATTTTAGGCAAATTTTCAGTTCCACTGCCCCCTCCCCCCACTCAATAAATCCCAAATCCGTCACTGGTGACAGGCTTTTGTAAGCTTTGCATGTGTATACACGTTAAGAATAGGTGTGCGTATCAAGTCTAAGTACACTATTTAGCACAGAGCAGGCACTATATTTGGGCATGGTCATCAGCGTGCCTTCGTTTCTCGTTTTTAAACGCGCGCGACAATTTTCGAAAACGAACTTACAATGCTCCTTTTGAAGGCGCGCGACCACTTTAAAAATGGAAAAATGTTGACAGTTCGTTTCTCGTTGGGGTCGCGGGGAGCTTTGGCAGTTGAGGGCACGCACAATTTGTCATTCGTTGTTTCGTTTTGAAATAAAAACCGCGTAGCAACAAAAATATGAATTACGTACGATACGTCATATCAAATAAACTTTCTGATGAACAAAAGCAAAATTGGATAAAGTGTTTGTTTTGCCTCAGATTTTTTTAGAAAAAAATAGGTTGGCGGCTTCGTACACGGACAAAGAAGACTTCCGATGAGATTGTTGAACAAGTAATATTTTAGCCGTAAGTAATCACTCGTTTCAGTCAGCTCCGTAAATTTATGACATCTTATTTTAAAAGAAGCAAAAATTAGCAGGGGCCGGTTTCAATATGATAAACTGAAGTCCGAACTTAAGTCCTAAAGTTCGAACTAGGATAAGTCCGAACTTAAGTCGGCTTCAATAAAAAATTAAGTCAGAACTCGTTAAGTTTGAACTTAAGTTGGAAGTTTAGTTGGAACTTAAGTTTTGGCTAAAATCGAGCTCAATTGCTGCCCGACGGAGGTGTACAGGGCAAGTACAGACTTGTGCGGAGGGTACATCGGGTCCAAAGCATAGATAGATAGCATGGCCGATCTAGGGGGGTCAGCCAGTCTGGGGGAGGGGTGAAAAATGGATCTTTTTTTTAGGCCAAAATGACTTCAAAAACTGGTATAAGCGAAAATAGTGTTTAACTGCATTATTACACAGTTTCCGGTCACTTTCAAAAGAGAACTTTCAATTTTCATCCATTTTTGGCCTTCATTTTGCCGGAACACTAGGTTTTCAAGTTTTCCATTTGGGGGGTCAGGGACCCCCAAACCTTCCCCCTACGTGCATGTCTGGTCCCAAGTCCAACAAGCCCTGCTGCTCGCTCTTAATCAACGTAGTCATTCATCTAAGCGATTATCCCCATTTATTTGTCCCGTTGTCCTTGTTGCACTGTTAAAAAGCATGGAGGACAAAAAACGATCATCTAATTAGTCAACAATAGAAATTGATAAACTGAAGGAGCTGTGCTTATCAAGCGACAAGCGAGAATTACTTGAAGCAGAATTTAATAATGTAGATTCCAAAAAGAGACGGCCAGCTATTGTAGAATTGTGCAGTACTGAACTGACTTAAGATAGCTCCGTGCTGTCTTAAATATTTGCAACTTAAGTCGGAACTTAAGTTCGGACTTAATTTTATTGAAACCGGCTTATTCTTAAGTTCGGACTTAAGTCCGGACTTTTGAGTCCGAACTTAAAATTCTTATTGAAACCGCTAAGTTCGGACTTAAGTTCTAATTTTGAACTTAAGTCTGATTTCAGACCTAAGTCGCTATATTGAAACCGGCCCCAGATGTGCTAAAAGCCGAAAACTTGTATGATAGTCGATAAGTATTTAAAAGTCCACGAATTTTGTCTGTCTCATTTAAAAATTAATTCATCAGCTGCGAAATGTTTGCACAACTACACTTCTACGATCGATGTGAAGTGTACGGCGCTAAGAAATTCATGGTAGAATATATTTTTGTTCAAGAGAATAATAAAATCTATTTTGTATCAGTAGAAAAAGCCGATGTCATGCGAATTGTGCGACTTGCTGTTCTTGAACTTGTTACGTTCACTTCAGTTACGAACTACGTATCATATAATAAT
This sequence comes from Mermis nigrescens, assembly GCA_036768485.1. Classification (NCBI taxonomy): domain Eukaryota; kingdom Metazoa; phylum Nematoda; class Enoplea; order Mermithida; family Mermithidae; genus Mermis; species Mermis nigrescens. Next base: position 22,266,585 of record JAVLUZ010000142.1, on the reverse strand, counting down.
CAAATACATCCACATAAAATTTTATATCTTCAAACTTTATATACAAGATTTAATTTTGAAAAGAGAACTAGCTTGCCGTGGCTTATGCTAGGCTAATCGCTGACTAAGCAGCTTACAATTTATTGATGAACTTAACAAACCAAAATCATCAAACGTATGCTTAAAAACGACTGAAACAAATTTACTTGCGAGCTTTTTTTGCACTGCTCTTCGTGTGGTAAATTTACTGTGCAAACACGCTAGGTGTAAAGCTTCTAATTAACAAATGCTGCTTAGCTAGAAAGACCTTTTTTAAAATTTGAACTTCTTCAAAAATGCGTGATTTAATCCTGCATTAATTTTTCTATATTAGCAGCAAGAATCTAATTTATTGCAGATGAGGGGATTGCACCACGATAATGTCAATAATTTTTTGGGAATAATCGTCGAGTCAACCTGCGTCAGAGTGGTGCGGGAATATTGCGCCAAAGGAAGCTTATTCGATGTGCTGCTGAATGAAAATGTGAAACTTGATCAGCTCTTCATTGCGTCTTTTCTGGACGATCTGCTTAAGGTAATTCGTGGATTCACCTGCGACAAGTTTAAGATTTTTTTCATGATAGCGACGTGCATGATCCATCGTTTTTGAAATTGATCAGTAGAAGGCAAATTGAAAATTTTTTAGAGAGTACCCCTAACTTAAGAGCGATGTACGCTTTAAATGTCAGCTTCTATACTTGTTAAATTGCTCATTAAGGGTATGATTTACATACACGAATCCGAATTACGAGTGCATGGCAACCTCAAATCGACAAATTGCGTGATATCTAGCAGGTGGAGCCTGCAAGTGTCTGATTTTGGTTTACAAGAGTTGAGAGATGGTCAAGAGTACGAGTCAGAGGAAAGTAAATTCTACAGTAAGTTTCGCGGTTGAACATCATTACGGCATTTTAATTTATCATATTTACCAAAGTAGGCTTAGCACAAAAAAGGAGATATCGTGGAAGTGGGAAGCGCGATCATTTATGCATAAATAAATTGGCGTGGCCTTTTTTATCTGTTGCAGTTATTTTATTGGTATTTTAATTTCATAATTTTTAAGATAATTTTTTAATTTAGTATTTGTTGAAAATCTGCCCTAATTCATCCTATTTTACCCAGAATATTAATAAAGAATTGAGGGTGACATTGATGCTTTGATCTAGCTGGCCAGTCCAGTTTTGATAAATGTCCTAAATTTATAGACAATTAATTACGTATGAACTGTAGAAATGCGCTATAATATATAAAAGTTTACTGATATGCATGTCTTGAAGTTTATTATTCACCTTTGATTGACGTGTGTCGGAGAAATGGAAAAGTCGGTGAGTCGGAACTGTCGGAAAATCGGGACACAATTTTTTTGACAAGGGCCTCTGATGCAAAAAAGTTTTGGCGCGAGTGACTATGTCATCCTACTTAGCCGACTTTGCATACTTCTCGACTAATGCTTTCCCGACTGATGGCCTAAGCGATTGAGTTTACTGGCATCTTATGCTTTATCTGCTTTGTGTGGTCATCACGCACATTACTTGAACGAATCAGAAGCGGGCTGCGAAGTTATAACACTTCGGAGGAAAAATAGACTTTATGACTGCTAATTTCAACGGATACATTAAGTGTACTTTAGTATGTTTTTAATGTTTTGAATCTAATGACATTCTTACCTAATTGAGTTTTCTTTGCGTGCACGTTAGTATTTTACTTTGAAAAACTAGACATTTTATCCTAGAACGCTCGCAGAACAATAGTATTTGTTTAGTGTTTACGATGGACACTAAACAAATGCTTAGCTTCTCCTTAATCAACAGCTAGCTACGTCCAGTGCATACACACTAATAAGTAAGTGGCCATAGATAGAGTTTTTTGAAGTCCGAATGGTCTCAAACATACACGTTGTTTGGGGATTTTGATCCCCCAAAATGGCTACTCATCTCCCAAAATAACTGCCACCCCCAGAACTGTCGGTCGCTTTGTCGTAAAATCGTAAAAAGTATGCTTTTAGGCGTTTTTAGGTCATTTTGGGCTTAAGAGTGTCACATGTTCGGCGCTTCGCGTCATATGAACGACTATATTTTTTTAATTTATTCGATTTAAGTGCTTCGAGATTTTTTTATATTTTTATGCTCTAGAAAGATATAGCATCGTCAGAAACGCCGGAAAACGATGTTTTTAACGCACGTCCGCCATATTTGAGCCTAAAAAAGGCACTTTACAATTTCATCCTCCTATCCCCAGAATTCCCATCCTGTGCATATCTGGTCGAAACCCTGCAAATTTGGGGCGGCTGGACGCTTTGTGAAACGACTGTCATCGTAAGTAGAAGATGCGAGAAGACGAAGAGAGTTCCTAGATCTGACAGTATTAGGGTCAAACCTAACATTTGGAAATATCCAAGCATAAATTTTTAACTTGCGTATCCTCATTTTTCGTCATTAATTCATTCATTTCTTCAACATACCTTTTGTGTAATTTTATCTTTTTCCTATAACGAAATTATTATAATGGCTCTTCCAAGGTGTCCTCATGTCAATCAGTGCCAAAGTGGCTTTCCAATTGTGACCGCCGAAATGGTTGAAACCACAGATGCAAAGCATGACCAGTCTTGGGCACAAGCAGAGAGCTGTTTTAAGCTGACTGGCCTTAACATTAGTATATAAATTGAAATAGCATAAAAGTACTATAGTTGTTCTGAAAAAATTCAGCTTAAGACCTCTCCAGAACCCCTATGTTTGTCTGGCCGAGACTTAAATTGACATAGTTCTCATTCAATCATTGTGAATTCTCCAGGCGCTCCTTTTTTCTTTATTTGCCACAAACGAATAATTCTTTGAAAGCAATTAAAGCCTTGATTGAAATATTCGAATTATTTTCTTCTGAAAAAAATACGATAAGGTTTTTAGGGACTGAATAATCTACGTATATACATGCATAGCTTGATACAATATCTGCAAAGTGTCACTTCTTTAATTCAAGTATGTTCAATCGGCAGTTATCTTAGGTTTACTTTGGACTGCTCCTGAACTTCTACGGGACGAAGCTTTAAGTCATCCGCCTAAAGGTAACCAAAAGGCCGACATCTATTCATTTGGCATCATCTTCCATGAAATTCTCAGCCGTAATGGGCCTTATGGCATATACAAAGAAGCTTGCGATTTGTCTCCGAAAGGTAATTCGTCATGTTGTAAGTGGCTGTTGCATGCCCTGATGCTTTATGATAAAATTGGCTTTTGGCCTTTTCATCGCTTAGATTTTAATACCCTACAGATCTTTTATGAAAAGCATGATTCATTTCAGAAGTGATTTTCACATTTTTTTGGATAAAATAACGCTAAATCACGAACCAGTATTACAATGTGTCGCTCTCACGGTCTTGGGGATAGATTGGATTTTCGTGAGGAGCGTCGAACACATTTTCCTTAGCTACTTGTAAATTGTCCAAAAAATCAACTTTTCTTGAGCGCTATGTATTTTAAATAATTATTCTGTCACTTCGATTTCAGAAATCGTTATGAGCGTGTGTGCGGAAAACGTATTTTCATTCTACCGACCTAGCTTTGCCGATATGGAATTGCAGAGTTACATGACTGAAACGATGGAAAATTGTTGGGATGAATTTCCCCAGCGAAGACCCGATTTAAGATTTATACGTCAACGTCTTAAACCTCTGTTCAAGGGCATACTGTGAGAAATCATGGCATTTCATAGCACCTAAATAAACTGCATTCATTTGTTTATAATACGGCTGAATTGCGACGTCAGTCGGAATTGAATGCAACATCATTCGTGATCTGGACTGATCTCTGCTGTCTTTCTTAAAAATTCATCTGAAATTCTTCGTCATTACTTACCAACAAAATATTCGTTTAATTTACACTATTTTTTAATTTCATGTTGTTTCATGCCTTAAAGTCGTAAAAACATGCATAAAATAGGCGGTTTTTTCCTCTTGAACTACACATAATAACACCAATCGTAATATTTAAATATAACTGAAAAATCAAAATGAAGATAACAGATATTGACGTGTCCTATTCTGTTATCGATTATTTTTAGTATAGGTTGCTAATATGTGAATAGTTTTTATGGCTAAATTGCACGCCGTACAACCTAAAGTTATTGTTCAGAATTTATATGTATTTGGGAACTTTTTTAAACGTCCAATTTCGCTTAATTTAATCAAAAATTTTATGAACTGCGAATTTTGCTGCGAGCATGCGCAAAATCTTGCTAAATTTAGGAAGCGTAACATTATGGATCATATGATAACGATGATGGAGAAATACCAGAGTCATTTGGAAGAATTGGTCGATGAAAGGACTGACGAGCTTAAAGAGGAAAAGAAGAGAACAGAAGCGCTGCTCTATCGCATGCTACCCAAGTGAATAGCTTGCTCATCTCTTTGCCTCTCGATTGCCTGCCTACCTATTCCTGCTGTTTTTCGTTTTTCGACAGTCTTTTTATGATATTTCGTTTTTTTAGTTTTTAATCGGTTAAATGGTTCGGAATTATAATTGCTTTACGCTACACTTTACTATGAGCTTTATTTGAGTGAATCTGACATTTACGGGCGGTACTTTCATCTCGTCTGATAAGAAAGTTTTATACATACCGTACAACTTCATTCAACCCGGTATCAATGGGGACCGGGTCGGTATCAATGGAAAGGCCTGCCAGTTTTAACGAAAAATGCGGAAAATGCTATACAAATTGAAGGAAAAAGATGAAATCCACAAAAATGACTCTAAAACCAACTAATCACTCAACCAACTGGACGGAAGATTAATTCAGGAAAATGAATGAAAATGATTTGAAAATTAACCAATGACAAGCCAAGCAATAATCAATAACCAATGAAACAACCGCTAATGAATCAATCAATGACTGAGCAAATAGTCAATCAACCAAACAATAGTTTGTAAAAGGACAATATACTAAAAAGTTGGGTAGCTGGTACCAATGGTAAGAACGGCTTTTGTCTATGTTTGATCCAATCACTAACTTACGTATGCATCGTTTATCAATGAAACTTGTTTAAAAATGAAAATATCTGTTTATTTTCATTCTTTCAAGATGCGTAGCAGCACAATTGGTCAAAGGCGAGGACGTTATACCCGAAAGTTACGAATATGTTTCCGTATATTTTTCGGATATCGTTGGATTTACTAAATTGTCAGCTGACAGTACTCCTCTTGAAGTGAGCTTTGCGCAAATTTTATATTCGTTTGTCAGTTTTTGTCAGTAAGCGAAATATGCGTTTGACATGGACTAGTTGCCGTCAAACATTTCATTGATATTGAAACGATCACGATCTAGTCCTAAGAAAAGTTACGAAGCTGATGGATTTTCTCGACTATTGAGCTTACAGACCGTAGAAACGCTAACTTGGTAACAACCAGTCATGCACGTGGGGGTCTTAGACTCCCCAGAATTGAAAAATGGAAAATTTTCTGAGCAAAATGAGGCAGAATGAAAGCCGGAAATGAATTAAAATTGAAAAACTCCATCAAAAGTGCTTTAACTTGACCAGAAACTGTGCAATAACGTAGTTTTATTGTTATTTAAGCGCTTCTACCAGTTTTTGAGGTCATTTTGGCCCAAAACAGCTCAATTTTTGACCTCTCTCCTAGACCGACCAACCCTCCCCGGCCATGCTGTGCTTCTATGGTAGCAACTACTTTTTTACACGACTTAGAAACGATTCATAAGCGTTTCTGAAGTTTTCCTCATTTCTCTTTCTTCATAATATTATCTTGTATCTATCTTAAAATCTTCATGGTGTTAGCTAGTTAAGCGGAATGTAACGTTTTCTTTTTTAAGTAATAAATCATAATTAATGGATAAATAAGGTAAACATAAATCTATATTTGTATGACAAACTATGTACATCATATTCGTGGGATCATTTTTAAAATTATTAATAGTATCTCTATGACAACTGGGCTTATTCGAAAATGAGGCATCTGGAAAGAGTAGCGCTAGCTGACTAATTGTTGACATAATTCAAGGTGGACAGTAATAAAATTGGTACAGAAAAAACTTGCCCATTCCCAGCTGGTATATTCGTGTATTATCGAGCGGGAAAAAATTTGGAACAAAGCTTGTAAAGCGTTAATGTCCAATTTTATCAATGTTATGAGTAAAGTGATCCGAGTTCATATAGATATGGCTGTGATATAGCTAGTAATGTGCTAGCGCAGGTTCTGCCATGCTTCAAAAACGTATCTTTTCTGCTTTTCTAATATTTTTCCCTGTGCTTGAGTCATAAAAACTGCGCTGAGCGAATGAAAATTCAATCTTTATCCATAACACAGAGTCGTACAGCTTTTATTTAAACTAGCAAATGGGGCGCTTCGCTGCCCCATCTGCTAGTGTTTGTAAACAAAAAATATCTTAACCAGTAATTAGTATAAAAAATTGAATGACTCTGCAATGGATCGGCGAGTGGTTTTTATATTTTTTATATCTAGCTTAGCTGTCCGGCGTTGCCCTGGCTGAACTTAGGCCTGATAGCTGTATGAGATTGATATATCTCTTGTATTTTTTTATTTTTCGGGACTTTTGATGTTTTTGGGATATTTCTAAAAAAATTGTTGGTAAAAACATATTGTATTTTTTTAATTTTTAAAACTGTCGTTTGTCTACCATTTCTTTGATTGAATCCGTATTTCTGACGTTATAGAATGGTTCTGAGAATTCTTTATCCTAAATCATATTCTTGATGTTCTGGGATGTTCTGGAAATTATACCATTAGATGGTTTGGGATGTTTAAAAATTTTGTTTGATCATAACCATATTTTTAACGTTTTGGAATATTAAAAAAACTTTTTTGGTCCAAAAACACACTTTTGATCTTTTTTAGGTTTAAAAATCTTTTTTGGTCAAAACCATATTTTTGATGTTTTGGAGTGTTTTAAAATTTTTTTTGGTCAAAACCATTTTTTTGATGTTTTGGGATATTAAAAGATTTTTTTGGTGCAAACCATATTTTTGATGTTTTGGGACACCAATCTTACAGCACAGGATATGTTAGAGCACTGGGTATGGTATATCACGTCCTATCTTGTAGCATGGGGTATGTTATATAACGTCCTATCCTGTAACACTGGGTATGTTATATCACGTCCTATCTTATAGCATGGGCCATGTTATATCACGTCCTATTGTATAGCATGGGGTATGTTACATCACGTCCTATTGTATAGCATTGAGTATGTTGTATCACGTCCTATCTTATAGCGTCGGGTTCAACTTTGTACAATCTTCAACTTTGCCCTCATTGTAAACAAATGCAAAAAGTTGCATATTAAATCAGCCGCTAGAAACAAAAACATTTGGATTTGTATTTTCGAAAGCCGCATGTTTGCTGCTTTCGATTGCTTCGCATTAAATTTCACTCGCGCTGGTTTACAAGGTCGAAAATTTTGACTTGGTGCAAGCTCTTTTTCAGTGATTAATCATGTCTTTAAGTACCCGTAGGTGATTTCCTTTCAGCCCGTCTCATACATGTTTTATGATGCCAGATCGTATATTTAAAGTAGCGATTATGGAATCAGCGGTCCCAGAAACCCCAGTGGCCAAATTTTGGAAGCAACAGTCAATCTGTGCTTCTGCAAAAAGACAAGAACCTAAATTTTACGCAATGCATAGGGTACCTTTGGGCTCCCGTATCTCAGAAACCAATCCGTGAATTTTCTTCAAATTCTACAGTAAGGTCAATCGTAAGATATCCAATAATTGGTGGAAACTTTGGAAAAATTTATCTGCTGCGATTTAAGATATTTGATAAAATACACTTGTAAATCACGTTTTTCTTACGGCATCACATCAGTTTACACTGTAGTGTAAAGTAGTTCATACCAGTCGATAGCGCATGAAAAGTTGATCTAGGGTGGCTTTAAAATTTTACCCTGCGGCAATTGCATAAGCGGCTAGAGCTACCAAAACCTTTTACATGAAACCGTAGTTTCCGGGTTTCAGGAGTCCGATCGAGCCATTTTAATCCAAAAATTGTAATTAGCGCCCGAAAATATACATTGAGTGAAAAAATAAGTATCACAAAATTATCCAGTAAAAACTTTTTTTGCCTCACAGACACACACACACACACACACACACAACTCGAAATTAATATTATAGATTAGCTACTAAAAAATCAAAAATGAAATGCGTTTTCGGCTACACAACTTCTGAACACTAGCCAAGAGATTTCGCGTTGGAAATACAAGGCGACTGCGCTAGGGAAAGGACGTTGAGTCCGAAATTTTTTCAATTGTGCGGGCATAGCCGTGCCTAGGGGTGCGAACTGTGCGGCCGCACAGGGCCGCTAAAATTATGGGCCGCTAAAAAAGTTGTACTGCATGCCGAATAGATTTCATTTTTTGGCGGCCCTCTTACAATGATTCGATACATACGTTCAAAGGATCGATTTTTCAACGTTCTTATGCAAACCCAGTCAGTTAATAATCTTTACTTGCATTTTTAAGAGAACGCTGATTGAGCTGTACTTGTATTCATTTTTTGTTGATTTTTCTGTTGCAATAATGTGTGTCCAGAAAATTGAGTTCGAAAAGGCTAAAATGTCAAAATTTTCCGGCGCTTTGCACCGAGCCATAGATCAAATGAATTTAAAAGCTTGAATCAGCTGAAATAATCTAGCACTTCACATCACTAGTAATTTAATGCACTATTTGTTCATTGAATGAAAGTGCGCATGCTTGTTGAGCATAAAACTAAAAGTGCGAAAATGATTGTAAACCAGTTTGTCTATTCTTTGCTTTTTTGTCTTTCTTTACAAGGACACAATCCTATTTTAAATGAAAGAAATGGCCAAATTTTCTTATGTTTTTGTGCATTTCCTGTTTTTAAGAAGGTCACAAATGGGCCTGAAAAGGGTAAGAACAAAAACTTCAATTTACACATTTTTCTATATCTTATTGGCAGCGACCCGTTGCTGCGCTATGTAATTAGCAGAGGTCGAAAAACGCATTTCAGCTAAGAAGTTTTGTGAGATGTAAGAGTTCATCAATTTTGAGTGTTTTTGGGCTCCATTCAGGGCCGAAATTCGGCCGTTTTTGCGAAAATTTTAGCGTTATTATTTGACATTAAAATGCTTTTTTACAAAATTTGTAGGGACTCTGTCCCGGACCCCGCAGGGAACGCTTGACCGCGCCACCTAAGACCCCCGCAGCATATGTGGGCAGCAACAAAATCCCGGGAGGGTAGGTGCAAGGTTTTTTAAAGGTCGAAAAATGGTCTTAAAAATGATGGTTAGGCTAAGAAATACCGTTTTCAAGGTTTCTCATTGAGCACTACCCACGAATACCAGCTATAAAAACATGGGAAGATGATGAATCGCTCAAGTCATGCACATGGACCAGACATGTACACTGAGCTAAAAGTTCTTGCTCGATCAAGTCCAAATGAATTAACTTCGCCACTAGCTACTCTTAAATATCTATCAAATGACTTCCAGGATGTTTTCCCGAACCTTATAATTGATTTCAGAATTTTACTTACAATACCTATTGCTGTGGCCTCAGCAATAGGTATGGTTAGATATATTTAGACATATTTGCGGTCAACTATGACTGATTCTCGTCTAAGTGCACTAGCGATTATTTCAATTGAAAAGGATTTATCATCTTCGTTAGATTTTTGCAATTGATTGACCAGTTTGCCGCTCAGAAAGCTAGGCAAGTTATTTTGTAATAAAGCACGTCATCATTCACGAAATAGGTAAATTATTTGAGAAAAAACATACGATACCTACTAAAAATAATATATTTTGTTAGTAAATTTACAGTAAGATGCTAACTGCGAACATATAGGTACATATGTAAAGGATATACATGAGTGATAATTATGATGCCTAAAATACCAGTTTTAAAAATTATGGGGGCCGCCAAAATAAGTTTCGCCCAGGGCCGCTAAACCTCTAAGCACGGCCCTGTGTGCGGGAATATGTAAATATTCGCATGTAAATAACTAAGTAAATAAATAAAAAATAAATAAATGAATAAATAAATAAATAAATAATGTATACGTAAATAATTAATAATATTTGTAAAACATGCGGCAAAAATATACACTTACTTGCTTCCGAAACATTCAAGAATATGGCCTAGTAGTCATTCCTACTGCTAATCTGCAGTGTTTCTGTAGAGCTTCTCTAAAAGGCTATAACATCAAAAATGCAAAACGCTTCTCATTTATTTGAAATTTTTGTTGCCCCCGAATGAAGTTTCGTTATCGAGGAGTTTGTAGTCGTTTTATTGATTTCTAGACTATTCCTCATGAATTATAAGGCCGTACAATTGTTTAATTGATATTACATATCTGCGCGCTTACTTTTGAAATGCTTATGCACTTAAGTGTTATGGGTTTCTGACGCCAAAAATTACTAAAAATTGTCACAAAACGGCGCGAAGCGCCGAAAAATTTGACATTTTTTATTCTAAATGCAAATTCTGTCATTTTAAAGATATGTGGGACAAACAATTAATGATTTCTGCGCGAAGCGCCGAAAAGTTTTCGGGAATATTACACCTTTTTTACAGTTTTTGTCTTTCCGAAAATCTTTGTACATGTACAAAGACGGTCCTGAAAAGTCTATGTACATCGGGAAAAATCTTAGCCACATACAAAAAAAACAGTGATGCACTTCTAAGGTAATTCATCGTTTTTAGGTTGTTCAATTTCTCAATGCCTTGTACACGCTCTTTGATCGAATTATACATCAATACGACGTTTACAAGGTTGAAACGATAGGTAGGAAAGCTTGCCTTAAAAATCAAGCTATGTTACATGCGAGTAATAAAATGAATTCAAAATTTTTACATCTAATACCATACAGTAAGAAGTAGAGCTGTATGGGGACCAGAAAATTTTGATATTGTTAAGACCGACAATTCCATCAGTCGCAATATTATTTTGTTACGGTTGTCAACGAACTAAGCGTCAATCTGAAAAATTGTTACAGCACATGTTGAACAAGAGTTAGCTGATCTTGTCGAAACGCTTTATCGACATCACAAAAATTAATTAATTGCTAACACATCCAATTCCTCAGAGCACTTCAACAAATTAGTAAATTAAGGACATCTTTATTAAACCATTGAAACTTAACGTAATTCAGGCGATGCCTACATGGTGGTAAGTGGCCTGCCATTAAGGAATGGTGACAGACATGCCGGTGAGATAGCCACCATGGCATTGCAGTTGCTAGAAAAGGTTAAAGAATTTCAGATACCACATCGAAAAGAGCAGCCCTGCTTACTTCGAATTGGAGTTCATACTGGTGAGTTATCCTCTGATCCAATCTCTTGCTCATTGAGTGTTTTAATACAATAACTTTTGATTCCATTGATTTTCCATTTCAAGTGCATACTTATTGGATTTTTTCGGAAAATTACGCAAACACTCGTTCTATTTGATGATATATGATACATACTAGCAAGAAAAAATGCTCCGATGGAGCAGAAAAGGTGAATATACTTGAATTTCTTCATTGTTAAGGATGCAAAAGGAGGGGACTAGAGAAAATTTCCCTATAAGCGCAGAAGTCACAGGAATGTGCTAAACAGTCAGACTTCCTGTAAACAACGCAAAAATCGAAATATATTCTGCGGCCTATGCGCGTTTCTGCAGATTTTCTGTAGTAATTTCGATTACGATGGAGAGTATTTTGATCACTTTTTTTTGGAAAATTTAAGGACACTTTTTGTGGTTTTTCATGCGAACTATTGAGTTGGCCTAGAGGTGTAACGTTTACACACACTATTATATTGTACGCCAAAGCATCGTGGAAGGTCAAGAGTTCACGAAATAAATCATACATTGATTATTTATTAGTCATAAAAGTGTCTTCAATGCTCTTTTGCGAAACAGCTAAAAACGTTTTGTGACTACACCCTGATTTTTCACAGGACACAGAGTATACTTCGATTTTTGCGTTGTTTAGGGGTAGTCTGACTGTTTAGCACATTTATATGGCTTCTGCGCATGTAGGGAAATTTTACCTAGTACCCTCCTTTTACATCCTTAACAATTAAGAAATTCAAGTATATTCACCTTTTTTGCTCCATCGAAGCATTTTTTCTTGATAGTATTCTACTTTTTCTTAGCATATTTTGTTCGTAAACTCTGCATTCTCATTACGAAAAAGGCAATCTAACTAATCTTAATCAGAGGAAAAAACCAACGTAAAAGTGCCCAATGGATCGATTTAAAAATTAACGTAAATATTTTCTTAATGTATTTCAAACCAGAAACGCTCGAAAAAAGTTAAATCCAGAGTTTGCAGAAGCAAAGATTAATGGCAAGATTTTTTTACTTTTTCTTCAACAGTTTATGGCTTCAATATCAAGTGTTGATATTGAAAGAAAGATTACAACGGTAGTCAGCAAATTTATTGAATAAAAATTTACGCCAACGACGTTACTAACCTAATTAAAGTAAAATCCTGCATCGACTGAAACAGCAAGCAAAAGCCAGACATGGGGCAACAAACACATTAGTTTGTGAAACCAACGCAATGATATGTCGGCCGCCAAAAACCGCATGCAATTGAACAATGCACGAGTAAGCAACAAACATTAGTAGTCGAGCAAGACAACATGAACGATTCCGGCTACAAATCAACAATCCCGTCAACGCGTCAGCAAATGCAAACACTGTAAGAAAATTTATGAGCCGCATACATTCCAAAAATGGACAGACATGAAATTTGCATGGATTTTAACAAAAAATACTGGAATCGGTTTGATAAAGACAGCGCATAAGAATCATTATTATTATTATTATTATTATTATTATTATTATTATTATTATTATTATTATTATTATTATTATTATTATTATTATGAAGTAATTTGCAGGTAGTATTTTGAAAAATGTTTCTCATTCCAGTTAACCTTCAAAACAGTGCATGTTTGCGAATCAAAATGGTTAAAGATGAGTCAAAAATCTTTGAAATAAAAAACTAATCAAAAAATATGCAATACGTACTAAATATTGGCATCAGCAAACTGTGCATAATTCAAACTTCACCTCTTCACAGCTCAACAACCTCCGGCTGTAGAAGAGCTTAAAGGCCAGATTCGTTATTGTGACGTTACGATGATCATCTTTAAAAAGAATGACCATACCCAATGCTCTGGGCGGATAAGTGCTTCCCAGTGAAAACTTTACACTTGCGCTAATAAAGCAATATTGTGTGTAAAGAGACGAAATAAACTAGATTGTGTAACGCTTAGGCAGAGCATATTTTAAGCATAATCAGCACGTTCCGCCTAATTAGCGAAGTAGCTAAAGAAATTTATTTTTTTCGTCTCGAACCCTTTACACTAAAACGATTACAGATCAATAAATATTGCGTTAAGAAAGATAAAAAATTTTGATTCTGAGATATTGCAAGCCTCTACATTATAAAACCAATTGGACTGCACAGAAACCAAAATCGAGTTAGGTAAGCTTTAAGACACGCAAAAAGTAAAAAAACTTGTATACTCTACACTTTTGTGCAACAAACAATGAGTATAAAGAAATTTTAAGGTCGGATTCATAATTTACAACTCAGGACAACATTTAAAAAAATGGCCATCCGCAAATTATTTGATTTTTCGGTTTACACTTTCCATACTCATTGCTAACTCGGTATTAAGTGTAAAGAAATAAAAAATCAACATCGAATTTTTTAAATTATCTATCGATTAAAAAAACCGCACCTCCCAGGTGTGTGCCGTTGTTGCTGTGAGGGGGAAACAAAATTCGCACTCGCTGTGATAAACATACGAGTATAAGAAAAAGGATGGCCAAGTATATTATAGGTAGCGGTAGCGCTATCGCGCTACCCATGATTACGAGTTTGCTTTTTTCTGTACTGGTAAACATTAAGCTTATTCCCGTCATTACTCAGGTCCGTGCGTAGCTGGTGTTGTTGGAAGAACTATGCCACGATATTGTCTGTTCGGGGATACTGTAAACACAGCTAGTCGTATGGAATCTAGTGGATTGCGTAAGATATCAGATTTTTATTTTAACTTGCTAGTTATTTCATTCAAAATCGTGTTACAGCGCTAAAAATTCACGTTAGCGAAAGTACTAAACTTGCGCTTGATAAATTAGGAGGATACTCGCTGGAAGAAAGAGGACTTATACCATTGAAGGCAAGTGTTTTATTTATGATATCCGACGCTTTGTATTGTGTGTGTGTTCCTCAAGAAGATCTTGATTTTGTAGCTTACAGAGTGCAATCCACTGGCGGATTTAGAGTGGAACGGCCGCCCCCTGTCGTCAAAAAATATTTGGGCGCAGGGGCGGATTCAGGGGGCGGGGGGCGGCGGCCGCCCCCCCATTGGCCCAGAAAAGTGCGAAAAATTAAGCATTTTTGAGCGATTTTTAGCGATTTTCGTGTTAAAACGGCTAATTTTTCCGCCCAAGTCAGGGTTCCGCCCCCCTCCCTTAGGGGTACCGCCCCCCTTAGGAAAATCCTAGATCCACCACTGCTTGGGCGCAATGAAGAATAGATGTGTATTTTTTGATGTTTTAGCAATTTTTATCATGATTTTTCAAATTTTTCCAGCGCTTCGCGCCGGGATTTTACTCATTATTGACATTTGCTGACTCTCTTGGCAATCTAAAAACTTAAATTTACATCAGAAGAGCACTTTTTGTACATAACAATGATTTTGTAGCTCCTACATTGATTTCTAGAGTTTTTTTGGCGGTATGTGTCGATTTCTGCATTAATTTTGCAGATTTTTCATAAAAAATCGAAATTTCGAAATTTTTTTATTTTTCAATGCGAAATAAGTTTGCCTATCAAAAGACAGCGAAACACCGGTACTTTAAGCATAATATTCGAATTTTTGGACAATTGACACTTTTAGGAAAGTTTTGGATTCCGCCCCTGTCAGAAAATCCTGGATCCGCCACTGGTGCAATCTATAAGGCTGTATGCAAATGGATAGTGCAGATTTGAAGAATTGTAGGTAGCATCGAAGCAAACCGAACTGCAGTCTCTTTAGCTCGAACAAAATATGACCGTTTTTTGATTAAGAATCGCCCGAGCATTGAAGCCTCAGAACGTTCTACGAAGATTAAGTCAAATATGCAGGCTAAATTGTTGCATGTTTTGAAAGTTCTTAAAGACTGATCTCTTATTTTAACCCACTGTTTTCTTGTATGCTTCAATCAAAATCTTAAGCACGTATCATAATTAATCAAGTTGCTGTAACTAAGCATCATATTCATATACGAGTATATACTCTATTTCATCAAACTTTTTGCATTTGTGATTGATCAAATCGATGTGAATCGACAAGCTGAAACAGAGACTTTGGGGTGTGAAACATAAAATTTTGAATTCTTGCTGAAACACTGGTTAGAAACGATTCGTCCCTTGGGCTTTTCAAAATTGATCCGTTCTCCAGTGGGGCGGGTAAGCTCAAGCTAAAAGCTTTCTTTATCGTTATGATATATTTCACAATTAGGTACATCCTTTCGCTACGAAATCTGCACTGTTTCTGCCTGGCTCAGTCAGCCTTTTTTGGTACCGTCTCAACACTCCCACTGTCTCAACATTCCTACTGTCTCAACATTCCCACTGTCTCAACACTCCCACTCGAATTCCCAACACTCCCACTGTCTCAACATTCCCACTGTCTCAACATTCCCACTGTCTCAACAATCCCACTCGAATTCCCAACACTCCCACTGTCTCACATTCCCACTGTCTCAACATTCCCACTGTCTCAACAATCCCACTCGAATTCTCAACACTCCCACTGTCTCAACATTCCCACTGTCGCAATGCTAAACGGGACCATATATGAGCATGAAGCGTCTGGGTGGAGTCTAAGATCCCCTCTCGCCCAAGAATCTGGCGAACTTCCTAGAATTGTTATCATTGATACTTTTTGGGACTTGATCCCGTCTGGAGCCCCATAATTTTTACGCTGCCCATGCATGAACGGTAAATTTCACTTAAGGGCGATAAGATTTACATCCTTGCACATATTCCAGTTCAGATTTAGGATTTTAAATATCACTTAATGGTGATAAGATCTACGACCTTGCACATATTCTACTTCAACGGATTTAGGATTTTACTGACACGGATGCCGCATGCCACTGTTTCGCAATTTCAATGGCGAAGCTATGGTAATTAGTTAGCAAGATTTAATGTCATCAAAAAATACATTAAGATGCAGGTATCGCGAAATGCGTTTCATTTTTATCAACATGCGTGATGATAACAACACTATATCCATTAACAGTTTAAGCAAAAAGATATATAATCTCTATGTATTGTTATCTAATATTAAAGGTCAGGACCCGCCAACTTCAGGCAGGAGCTCCAGCCCGTCCACGGGATCCTCGTTATGTCGCTGTGGACAATGGAACAATGGAATAGTGCGTGCCAAAGAAAATTTTGCACGCAAAATCATCGGGGTCCAGCCTGAACAGCAGATTGAAAATGCACGCGATTATTTGAATCACTTAATATATCTTCTTGGTTAAACCGTTAATGGATATATCGTTGTTATCATCACGCATGTTGATAAAAATGAAGCGTATTTCGCGATACCTGCATCTTAATGTATTTTTTGATGACATTAAATCTTGATAACTAATTACCATAGCTTCGCCATTGAAATTGCGAAACAGTGGCAGGTGGCATCCGTGTCAGTAAAATCCTAAATCCAGTGAAGTAGAATATGTGCAAGGTCGTAGATCTTATCACCATTAAGTGATATTTAAAATCCTAATTCTGAACTGGAATATGTGCAAGGTTGTAAATCTTATCGCCCTTAAGTGAAATTTCCCGTTCATGCATGGGCAGCGTAAAAATTATGGGGCTCCAGACGGGATCAAGTCCCAAAAGGTATCAATGATAACAATTCTAGGAAGTTCGCCAGATTCTTGGGCGAGAGGGGTCTTAGACCCCACCCAGACGCTTCTTGCTCATATATGGTCCCGTTTAGCATTGCGGCAGTGGGAATGTTGAGACAGTGGGAATGTTGAGAATTCGAGTGGGAGTGTTGAGACAGTGGGAATGTTGAGACAGTGGGAATGTTGAGACTGTGGGACTGTTGAGAATTCGAGTGGGAGTGTTGAGACAGTGGCAATGTTGAGACAGTGGGAATGTTGAGACAGTGGGAGTGTTGAGAATTCGAGTGGGAGTGTTGAGACAGTGGGAATGTTGAGACAGTGGGAATGTTGAGACGGTGGGAGTGTTGAGGCACAATCTTTTTTTCAGGGGAAGGGCGAAATGCGTACGTTCTGGCTGATAGATAAAAAAGGCAGCAGCTCGGTGAAGCACGAAGCTCCTCCTGCTTACGAAGATACAGCTCCTATTTTTAGTGCTTACGGAAAATCGACAGTGAAATGCCGAACAAAAAGTACGTGCGTATGTATAAATAGGCTTCGGTAAAAACTAATATTACTAATATTACTCGTATTTCCTATACATGCCTCGAATTTCCAATTTTTCATAAAAACTAAAAAACATTTTCTGAGGTACACTGGAAGTACGGGAGAATTCATCATTAAGACTTTAGGAAGACCTCAGACCCTCTTTGAATTAAACGCTTTAATTTCACAACGATAAGCATCAATCGGGATTTGTTGTCAATAATTCTTACTTATTGCTTGTTAAGTTTATTTTATCCAAACTGTAGCAGATACTCCAAATCATTTATTCATTCCAATTTTCAATTATTCTAATGCCAGCTGATAATCATTCACGAAAATAACCGATTCAGTTAATCATACGAACTTATTTCCATGCGTTTTACGGGTCGCTCATCACCATACCTGGGCGTGGGATGGGGGGGGGTTCGGGGGTATGCACCCCTCCCCGAGAAACCAAAATACCCCCCCTCCTCCAGAAACCAAAATACTCCCCCAGAATTCAATTTTTGAAATTTTTTTGTTTTTTTCGCAATTTTTTGATGCCAATGGATAGTGCTCGATGAGAAACGTTGAAAAATTGTGTTTTTTAGCCATACCAAAATTTTTAAGGCCATTTTTAGACCTTCGAAAATCTTGCACCCCCAGAACTTTGGTGCCGCCCACCTATGCTCATCATTCTAGGGTGTAAGAAAGAGCAACAATACCTAACATGACTATCGATGAAAAAATGCTGTTTTTAAAATGCATTGCATAATTAGCTATCAAGGCGTGAATTTCTTATAAAAATCAGAGACATATTTTCAGGAAATCATATAACTTTTGTTGTAGAAGGGGACAATTTCATGCTGTGAAAAAGGCTGAAATGAAAATTTGACAAGAAGCACGAAAACTATGCACCTTTCATCTATCCGTACGGAAAATCCTGACTCACTCCCATCCCTAAATTTTAGATCGTGTGAATGTAACGAGTATAATCATACCAATGTATCTCTACGCATTCAGTATTGACCAAAAATTAATTCGTGTGAAATTCTCATGGATTATCTAAAAGGCATGAAGTTGATTCACAATAGTGGATGGTCCGGCTATAACGAGCACCACTTTTTTATCATTGAACTGTGCATCTTGTATGGTTGAGAAGAATGGCATTTAAGGAGGTGGGGGTGGCGCGAACATTTTTTAAAAGGTACGATAATGTGTAGAAACATGAAATATTGCATATCTGTTCTAGCTAATCTTCACATTTTCTTTATTTCGCACACTACATGAAGTATTTTCTATAATTTCGCCCCAAACGTGACCAAAAAAAAACAAATAAATTTCCACAGTTTTTAATTACTTAAAAAAATTTTTAACTTGAAAGATAAAAATTTAAGATCTAAGTGGGAAGAGCATGTTGAAAAAATATTAGAAAATAAGGTTTTCACTAGCTATCCTACAAATTTTTCATGATATAAACCATTTATCTTGGGTCCGCCTCATTGAGCGAATCCTGGATAAAGAATGGGTTCGAATAACCAAACTGGATCACTGCTCCTTCTTCAAACGTTTATTTTAAAAACATATGTCACATTGTTAGGTTGATGCCTAATAGCTCGTAGTCGAAATGATTGCTTCTTAGCTTCCACAAACGAACCCCCGCCGTGCTTTGATGCTGCGCCTCGTTGCAACGATGAAAATATACAGCGACCTAATGGCCCAGCTAGACGTACATCGACCGTACATCGCCCAGTCGTCATCGCAAGCGAACCATCGTCAACCGTTTCCTTCGGCGATTCATCAATAATACAGCAAGCAGTACCCGGACAAAAGACTACATATAACCTGGGACGATTTTTGGGAATAAATGGACCACTAAGGTTTAGCCGCAGGTACATGCATACATTTAAGCATAGGTGCGCAGCATGACCGGTTTAGAGGCCAATTAGAGATCGTTTTTGGCTAAAATGTCCGTAAAATTCATAAAGTGTTAAAATAGCGTAAAACTTCCCTAGTCGACAATTTTGGTCGATTCATGCACTTTTGCAAAAAATTGTGATTTTTGATCGTATGTTGACCTGAATTTTTTCTTATTTTTCTCCAGAAAATTTCTTTTGTCCATCTAGAAGGAAGACTATACAAACCCTCTCTCTATGTGTATATTGATATGTTAGTAATGGACTCCTTCCTTGGTAATCATTGACACTTGCTTACTTGCTTAACCATCGTGTGGACATTGATGACTTTGTTGTAAATGATAAAAATTGCGAGAATTCAGGAATCGTTGAAGTAACATTTTTGGATTAAGTTGAAGGGCAGCATAACAAGTTTATACATTTTTATGTGGAACATCTTAACACGGTTTGTTGCTTCCTACATTCTTTTTATTATTCAGCCAGTACAGTTTTTAATATTAAAATAATAAAATTTTTTCTTTTATTCTTTCTGTTACTAATTATTATTTACCTTTTTGCTTATGACTAAGTGCCCGGATTTTTAATTGGGTCCATGTGACTTTTTTGAGATTGATTTGAAATCTGCTCGGTGAGAAACGCCTAAAAACGCAGTTTCAGTATGGAGGGATAAGTTATATTTTCACGTAGTTATTTGACATTTTTCACGTTATTCCACGTAATGTGAATAAATAGGGAAAATTTACACGAAATATGACATTTCTCTGTATTGGTGCACATGTTAAACGATATACTACTTGAAGACAATATCGATTGCTCTTTAAATGTGAAATCTGCGATTATGTCATAAAAAAGTTATCATAGTCAATAAACAATCGATTATTCAGCAGTCAATATCGTGTTAAAGATGCTGTCTGGTTTTGCTGGTGAAAAATTCGCATCGAGCCTATCAAAATAACCCTGATGTAGTAACGTTTAACGTCAGACAAAAATCCAAACTTTTGACTAAAAATGTTGTATGCACCTTTGATTTCGGTGAGCGTTCTTTTTCACAATACAAGTGAATTCTTAGTCAAGATTTTGCTTTTAAAAACATTGAGATATTAAGTGCTTTAATGCGTTTCTGAATGAATTTAATGAGTTCTGAACTGTTACGTTACTGTGCACGAGTATTGATTGAATTTCCGCGTAATCTTCCGTGTCAAATACCTTATCTGTCCACGTAATCTTTCACGTAAAATGACATTTTCCAAGTAAAAATTCGGGCTCTGCTTATGAATATAGATGCACCGCATGTCCGATCTGGGAGGGAGTCAGCCGCCCGGGCGTGGATCAAGTATTGAGACTTTCTGGGCCAAAATGACCAAAAAACTGGTATAAGCGCTAAAAAAGCATGAAAACTACATATTACGCAGTATCTGGTCAATTTTAGGCACTTTTTAAGAAAATTTTCAATGTTCATCTTTTTTGCTCTTTTCCCAAGAAAATCTTCCATTTTTCCATTCTGGGGGTCCTCTAACCAGCACGTGCATGTCTGCTGATGACACTCATTCACAATAAGATACACATTTTAGTCGCCCGATTTTGCCAGCGTCGTCCAATATCGCGGCGTCGATCGTGCCGTCGGCTATGAGAAAATTGCAACGCGCCGAGTCGACGCATCATCCGACGTCGGCGAAGCTGCGATACGCGCCGTCAGTGGGCGCCTCTTCGCGTCATCGTTGGCTGGGCGACGCGGCGGCGGCGAAGTGGGCGGCGCACGAATTCGTTCCTATGCTAATGAGGAACACGATTAGCGACGAGGGCGCCATTGATGCCAATGGAGGCACTTTTGAACCATTTCATACGCCACTGTTTCCGAACAATCGACTCTCTGCTCCCAGCCGGCGTGATAAAACATTAAAGACGCAACGATCAGTGGTAGATCGTGTGGCAGAAATCGATAAAAATGACCATTCGGACGATCGAATTAATCGTCGGTAATTTTATTGGCTATTTTATATAAGTAGCAAAAAAATTTGCTTTGCAGACCACTTAGCAAGGAATAGGAATATAGCTTTTTACGGAAGATTACTTTTGCCATGCCAAAAATGATATTTTCTTACAATAATGTTTAAACTATAGCTTTCTTCGTTATTTAAGGCTTCCTATTGCATTGAATCTGCAAAACTATAGACTGTTAAAATACAACTTTGAAATTAAATACACTCACGCTGATCGTTGTACGAGTCACTCCAACCGGTCGTGTCCATAGGTGAGCAGCACCGAAATTCTGGGATGGGGGTGAAAAAATTTTCAAAGGTCAAAAAATGGTCTTAAAAGTGGTCGCATGGCGAAAAAAACACCATTTTTCGACGTTCTCATTTTGATTTCTGGGGGTATTTCAACTTCTGGGGGGTGCATACCCCCAAACCCCCACGCCCATGTATGGTCGTGTCCCAACACTGCCACCGCGAATCCCAACACTGCCATCATCCCAACATTCCACCGTCCCAAAACTGTCAGCCTGAGCCCCAACATTCCCACCGCACACTTACACAGCGATTCACATATGGACGTTGTCAAAGGGGGTGTAAACCCCCTTTGAGTATTACTACCAAGAGGATTATCTTCTTGGAGAAGTTAGAAGTTATGAAATGAAGAGCACTTCAGATACAAAATAGTGTATTTCTAGACAACTTCGACATGACAATACATCATAAATGGAACATAGAATTACTATACAAAAAATTTCAGGATTTAGTCTCTCACAAAATCTTGATTCTGCCCCTCCCTGGCGACCCCAAGCATTATTATCTATGAAAATTAGAGACCTAGTGTTTTTAAATTATTTGTGTACCTCCATGTATTACATACCATACATGAGCACGCTAAGCATACATGCATACGGTCACAAGTTATGGGAGGAAGGTAAACCGACTTTCCTGGAGGGATTAATGATTAATTTTTATGGCTAATAATGGCGCTAAAATGATGAGTTTATGTTGAATTTTTCAGATATTTTTGTCGTTCCTTAACCCCCGTCACAACCCGTAAAAATGCTTTACTCCGTTATATTTATTCTTCTTGAATATTCATGATTAAGTTTACATGAAAACAAATGATAATAAGAATGGTGGAATGACTTGGACTATCAAATATGGACAGGAACAAAAAGTGTCTGAATTAATGAAAGGACAGAGTACTACTAGAAAATACTTCAGATTACACAGCTGGGCATCGTTTGGCGCTCTTTCATATTTTCAACAATAGGTTTTGATCCGCAAATGGCCGGAGGGGGTATGCCTTTCAAAAATTGTGGTAGGGGCATACCTCCCATACCCCCAGTGTGCATGTGCGACGCTAAGGTTATTCTGGGTCGAATGATTTCCCTGGAACCGCGGAGTTGGTCATGACCATAGATGCAGAGTTTAGTCGATCTGAGGGGAAAGGGTGAAAATTGAGTTTTTTGGCCAGAATGACCCCAAAAACCAAAAACAAAATATCCACAGTTTTTGGTCAACTTTTAGCACTTTCAAAGGAAATTTTCAATTTAAATCCATTTTTGGATTTTTCCGCCTCATTTTCCTCAGGAAATTTTCAGAACTCTTGAGGGGTTACTCGGTCCAGTTTCCCCTACAGGGTTGCAAGGTCGCTCAGCCACCAGTGTCAAGTCACTCGACCCTGAATAGACCCTGTGCCCATATATGGTACATACATATGTACACATGGGCAGCAACTAAATTCTGGGAGAGGATCTGGGGCAAACATCGAGGATAAAGCGGAAAAAGGAATTCTAGAAGGTATGCCGGATTCTGGGAAGTTTGAATTTTTAGGGGGTTTAAACCCCCACGACAAGATGCGTGTGCGACTCTCTGTGTGGTGAATGTTGGAACTCGCGGTGGCAATGTTGGGACTCGCGGTGGCAGTGTTGATACTGCGACAATGTTGGGACTCGTGGTGGTAATGTTCTAGTGTTTATAAATCATTTAGTAGATTGTATTAAACATAGTGATATTATGTTGTTTACTGATGATGCCAAAATTTTTAATGTTTCATGTAATGCTGATCTCTTACAATCGGATCTGGGGCCGTATTCACAAAGGGGGCTAAAGTCTATAGACCAAAAAAGGGCTATAGACCGGTCTATAGACTTTAGACCGGTCTACCTTTAGACCGGTCTAAAGTCTGTATTCACAAAGCGTTTTTTATAACGGTCTAAATGTAGACCAGTCTAAAAGCCTTTAGACCGGTCTATAGACAACCTAATGCTTAGAACCGAATAAAATGCAACAAGCATATATAGGTGTATAAAGTGAAAAACAAGAAAATTCGATGTTTAGCTAAAAAAAGATATAAAACTTTAAATAATGTTTTTACTCACATATGCATATTTGTTTTACTCCTAAATCTGTTCTTGATAAAATAGAACGAGAGACAAGAACAAGTGGAGATTATTTAATGTTAGCTTTGAATGTTAATTTCAAATACACATGGGCGTGGGGGTCTGGATGGACTCTCGAGAATCTGGTGGACCCCTTCAAAAAAATCGGTAATTCTCCATAGACTTTATGATGATTTTACCCCATCCGAACCCCCATAATTTCCTTGCTGCTCATGTATGATTTCAAACGAGACATTCAATTGTTTTGAAATATTTTGTAAAATGAAAGAAATGCGGTCGTTACGATTTTTTAGATCGTTGAACTTCAACTTACCACGAAATGCAGCTTTTTTGTAAAATTCATCCTTTATGCGCTTTAATTGCTCCATGGAAGGGAATTTAATGTACTGACCG
This sequence comes from Mermis nigrescens, assembly GCA_036768485.1. Classification (NCBI taxonomy): domain Eukaryota; kingdom Metazoa; phylum Nematoda; class Enoplea; order Mermithida; family Mermithidae; genus Mermis; species Mermis nigrescens. The sequence goes on along the minus strand of JAVLUZ010000142.1, from coordinate 22,242,479 downwards.
ATTCGTGTAGCCAGTGCTTTAGAAACTTTATGAATTATTAGATTAACAGTAGGCTGGCTGACATGCTCAGTATCGCCTATTGTTATTTGAAAGGTTCCACAAGAATAATAACGTAAGGCGATGCAAACTTGCAAAATAGGTGGTATAGCACGACTGCGACCTGTAGGGTGTTCAATGTTCTCTCTGATCAAATCCGTTAAGTATAAAATTCCTTCCCTATCAAATCGAAAACGTTCGAGTAATTGGGAATCAGATAGTGACAGTGGATCACGAAATTCCCGAAAAATGCGTTCTCTTTTAAAAGCTCTTTGATATTCGTAATGTATGTATATTTAAAAAAGCTGCCATATTCACACTAATAATCGTATAATCAACCTGCCGAGAAGGATGAAATTTGCAGTCTAAATGACATTTAGCCCAGTCGATAGCAGGCTAAATTTTCGGGCTAAATGTTGCCTTATTTAGACCGGTCTATAGACTTTAGCACCATTGTGAATACCAATTTAGTCCGGTCTAAAAATTTAGACCGGTCTATAGACTTTAGCCTCGATTGCGAATACGGCCCCTGGATTCCTTACACGCATGGGCCAATGCGAATAAGTTATGGTAGATGTGCAACGTCGTATTTGGGTTATGGAAATCCTAGAAACAACTACAAACTGGGTTTTCAAGATTTAACTGTTTCTGAAGGATCTATTAAGGATTTGGGAGTGTACATCAGTGCTGACCTATCTTCTAGCATTCATTGTGTAAACACTGCGTTTAAAGCTTCTCGAGTTGCATCACTGATCCAGAAAAGCTTTGTCTCAAAGAATATTGAATTAATGGTAAAAGCTTTTAAAGTCTATTTAAGACCCATTTTGGAGTACAGCTCAGTAGTTTGGAACCCTTATTTGATTAAAGATATCAACTGTATTGAAAAAGTTCAGCGTAGATTTACGAAAAGAATACTATGGCGACAGGTGACTTGTCTTACAATGAACGGTTGGGTTTGTTAAATCTTGAAAGACTCGAAACTCGGCGTATTCATTTTGATCTTACTTTTGCTTTCAGAATAATCAAGAAACAGTTACTTTCATTTGAAGACTTTTTTGAACTCGCACCAGTAAGGGGTACCAGATCGGTGAGTGATATAAAGCTTTATATCCGCAAATTTCATTTAGACTGTAGGGAAAACGACATTGCAAACAGGACGGCTAGAATTTGGAATACTTCGCCCCAAAGCATTGATAATCGTAGATCTTTTAAACGGTTCAAGGATTTGATTTCTAAACTTTGTTTAGATGAGTTCCTAAAGGGGCGTACGTGAGCGCGATCCGCCTGTACGTCTCGGCCATTACTAGCTATGCTGTAAAATTTCTTCCGTTCTTTCGACATTATCTTTCGTTAAATCCTTCTTTCATGTAATTTTTTATTGCATTTCCTACGGTAGTAATTGGCTAATAAATATTATTATTATTATTAAAGCTTAGGTCGGCTACTCCGACTGAACCACCGTAAATAACCTGGCACATGCTAGCCATTCTTTACCATTCTTTGTTCTAAAGGAAATACATGTTTGCTTATTTTAAGAGAACACTAAGAAAAATAACATTTATTTTCATTCCTTAAGCTATCAAAAGCAGATTTTGTATATATTTGGGATGGTCAGAAAAGGATACCAAATGTTTTAATCATAACTATAGTTGCATAGAATATATTGCAAAACTGCAAAAAGATTTTAGGGAAAAACGTCGGACAACAAAATCGTCAAGTTTTATTGAGTTAGATATGCCAATCAGTTTTTAGTCTACACTGTTGTAAACATAACTTTTTTTACTAATTTTCAACAAGAAAGTTGTTAACTAGCCCCAATAAGGTTACATAAACCTCTCATTAAACTTTTTCTCTTTATCGTAGAGCAACGCGACTTATATCATTTAATATAAAAAGGCTTTAACTAAAGGAACTCTGACTAGTGGTTTCTGATTGCTGGAATTCTTTTAATGCGATGCATTCAAGTAAACCCAACTTTTTATTGAATACAAACACAATTAAAAAGTGACTTGATCAAAACTTACAAAACTGAACTAAATTGAACAATATAATTGCAAATTCTGTTACCGAGAACAATTAACAAAAAAATTATATTGACGTTTCAGGAATAAATTCACTGTAATTACGAAATTTTTGCTTTTGCTTACTAAAAAAGAGATCTTCTCAAAAATAAAACAAAAACTTAATTTTAAAGGTAACTCTATGAAACTTTATGCTTTTGTTGCTCTACATTTATACCTTCAAAAACATACACAATTTCGGAAGATGTCAAGTGCAGCTGTAGCAATGATTGAAACATTTGGTACCCTTTTTTGGGACACCCTGTAACATCTAAAATGTGTAATTGATTGGAGTAGAGAAATAGGTGAAATATTTTTTATTGCAATATTTGCAGGAGGAACAGTATTTTATAAAAGAAATGACCGAATTGAGTTCGATGTGAAAAATAATGTTTTGTGAAAAAGGACGTCCTATGCTTCCATATATTAGATATTTTAGTAGTAAAATTCGTTAAGTGTTTGCTGTAAAAGTAAGCCATAGTATTGGAGCATTTTTGTATCCGGTATGCACCTTAATGGAAGGCACAAAGCGTATCTGCTTTTATTCGTGTTCAGATTTATCCATTATTACATGAGTTTCGTAATAGGATAAGAAAAAGATCTCTGTCCTATCCTGAAAATGTTCAATCGATGTGCGAACAAACGATTATTGTAGAACAGCTGGCCGAGGAAAGCAGCTTAACACCAACCACTTCTGTCTTAAATCATAGCCGACCCCTTTCCATGCGAATAAATGAGGAAAGTACACCGCTGCTCGGCGACGATAAGGTGAGATTTAGGGTCTAAAGCTTCCATTGAGGCCCAAGGTATGATTTATTATTTATTTATTTTTATTTAGTATTTTTCATAAGGTTTCTTTTAATGAGCTTTAAGGAGATAGATCGCGGGTGTTCGCGATGGAGTATTATGGAGTGTTATTATTATTAATTTTATTAATATTTGTTATTAATATAATTATTATTTTCATACACGAGCATACGTTCAATACGTTTTTGACGCTTACCCATCGTTTTTTAGTGCAAAAAAGGTACTTTAAAAAGATATAACCAACCCCGCAGGTCCCAAGTACATCTGGGCGTGGGGGGATTCGGGAGTATACACCCCCCGAGAAACCATAATACCCCCCAGAAACCAAAATAACCCCCAGAATTAAATTTTTGGAATTTTTTTGTTTTTTTGCAATTTTTTGATGCCAATGGATAGTGCTCGATGAGAAACGTTGAAAAATGATGTTTTTTAGCCATACCACCGTTTGTAAGGCTCTATTTTGACTTTTGAAAAATATTGCACCGCCCCCCTCCCAGAATTTTGCTGCCGCCCACTTATGGTCCCAAGGAAGTCATTTGATTCGAAAACCTGACCATGCCCATGTATGATGATGATGATGATGATGGTGACGACGATGATGAAGATGATAATGATGGATGATGATGATGATGATGATGATGATAATAATAATAATAATAATAATATGATGAAGATGATAATGATGGATGATGATGATGATGATGATGATGATGATGATGATAATAACAATAATAATAATAATATGATGATGATGATGATGATGACGATGATGATGATGATGATGATGATGATGATGATGATGATGGTGAGGATGATGATTATGATGATGATAAGACAAATGGCCTCATACAGAGGCGATCCATGATTTTCGTACACGGGCGGTACCCCAACTTTTCCTAAACAGCTAGAAATAGGTCCGTTGCAAAATCGCGTTTTTTCGGCGTCACTTATTCGAGTAATTAATAGATTTTTTCCAAAAAATTTGAAAATTTTTCACGCGAAAAAGCTTCTTTAAGTTCAGCCAAAACTCCAATGCGAAGCGCCGAAAATTAAGGGAAATTATAGCAAATTGACGTTCAGGAGATTTTAATTACTGCTTTATTTCCTGTATTTGTGCCATTTAAGCCCACTAAAGTTCATTTGACGTTAAGCGCCCAAAACGTTAGAATTTATGCCGTAAAAAGAAATTAAACTATTGAAATAGTTTTTTACGCTCCATGAATTGTTTTAAGAGTCATTAAAATATCGTTATAAAAACAAATATGAAATACATTTAATAAGTATTATCCAAATTTGAGAAATTCCTATAAAGGAGGGCCAAAAAGCAACTACACATTTATTCTTTATCTTGCCAACTGGCCTCACGCAAACGCCTCATCTAGGTATATCTGCTCAAGGGTTAAAATCAACATAATTATCCTGGTAAGATAAGAATGGATTTCGAAGGAATCTTTTTGCAAATTCTCTTAATTTCGCAAGTTCATTATTTAGAATAAAATAGATGACATGCGCTTATAATTGAAAATCTGCCATTTATTTTTAGTTTTGCTTTTATGATCAGAATCAGCTAGTGCGGCAAGGGCGTAGCCAGGGGGGCAGAGGGGGCACAGGCCCACCGAAATGTTTTAATTTTGTTAATTTTTCCGGTGAAATAATTGTGTACAGAAAATTGAGTTCAAAAAGGCAAAAACGTCATAATTTTTTCGGCGCTTGGCGCAAAGTCATTATTATTTATTGCTATACAGTTCCCATGAGCAAGCTTGAATCAGCTAAAATAATCCAGCACTTTATACCAGTTTGGTGATTTAAACTGTTTGTGCCTTGAATTAAACTGAACATGCTTGTTTAGCATCTGTAGTGCGAAAATGATTGTGTACTACTTTTTTACTAGTTTTTTTAATTCTCTGCTTTGTTTGTCTTTCTTAACGAGGAGACAAAATCCTATTTTCGTTGAAAAGAATGGCAAAATCTTCTTGTGTTTTGCGCATTTTCTGTTTTCTGAACTACATCTTGTTAATAAGAAGGCCACAAACGGGTCTGAAAATGGTAAAAAGAAAATTTTCATTGATACATCTTTCTATATCTTATGAGCAGTGATCCATTGCTGCACTTAGCAGAGGTCAGAAAACGTATTTCAGCTCAAAACACATTTCACAATTCAGCAAGCAGGTGAAAAGCTTGTGCATGTAGGAGTTATCAATTTTAAATCTTTTAGCTTGATTCAGAACCAGGATTTGATCGATCTTAAGAAAATTTAAACGTTACTATTGAACATTAAAGTGCTTTTTTTACAAAATTTTCCGGGTTCTGCCCCGGATCCCGCTGGGGGCGCTTGAGTGCGTCACCCCAGATCAGCCGTAAAATCTCGTTGCACATGTCTAAAAATTTATGGCGAACAGAAAAAGTAAAAGCGTTAGGAATTTCTATAAATTTCTGGCGCTTCGCGCTGGAATCAATTTGTCTGTTATGTATAATTTTGAAAAAGGTATAACTTAAAATTTCAAAGAGCAAAAACATCAAAATTTTCTGGAGCTTAGCGCCGGTTACTGTACTATTTCGCTTTGTAAAGCTCCAGCATTGCTTTAAAAAGCTTGAATCAGTCAAAGTATTCTAGAGATTTATACTAAGTAAGTAATTCGCACTGCTTTCCTGATAGAAGCCTAAACTTACGGCATAATGCTAAAACCGTTTGTCTGTCAGTATTCGCAAAGCTAAAAAATATTTAAAGTAGTAAAAATATTTCTAAATTTCTTGGTGCTTTGCGCCACTTATGATTTCTTAACTTTTTGTCAATAAAAAGGCCGTAAGTTCTACTTGAAAACGGTAAAAATATCAAAAGTTTTCGGCGAAAGGTCGAAAAACCAAGTTTTACTCGCGTTAAACAGTGCCATATCAAAGCATTCAATGCAAAAGCAGCCTTAAAAATTTTGCGTGTGCCCCCCCCAAACCAAAATCCTGGCTATGCCTCTGAAGTGCGGTAGGTGACATTGATATTTTTGATTGATTCATAAGTGGGATTATGAATTACAAGGCAGGATTGCTGCAGTGCTTCACACCGTCGCACTTTTAGCGCATTAATTTGAATACATACTGGTTTTAATTACATTAGGGCCGTGAAAACTTTAAAGAGCATACAATAAAATAAGACGATTTGCGTCAAATTCATTGAAACTTTCTGATCATTCATAGGGTAATTTTTGCTTTTATTTTGCTCGATTTTGGTTTCAATTTGGCTAAAGATTTGTCAATTGGCATCGAGCTTTTACCTATGCTAGCTTTATTTCCACTGAAATGCCCTAACATTATATTGAAATATGTATCATCGAAATTTAGAACACGGACGGGTATTTAATACAATCGCCGCTGCAGTTGTTATCGTTGCATTCAGTTGATTCTGGATTAACGGCAGCTGTGGCGCTGACGCCGCCTGTGCGCAAACGCAGTATTTCATTGGGCGGTGCGATGGTCACCATGGCATTGACGACTTAATTTCCCGCAGGCAAAAGAATTTGAAGTGAAGTAAAACTTAAATGATGCAAAATAAATCAAACTGCAAAGATGAAAAACAAATGCTACACTTCCAAACACTAGCTGGCCGTCTGAATTTGGGGGACTGATATTTTGAAGTCAGATATCTCAATAAATACTTGTGGATAGATAAAAATAATGGTTTTAGAGCGGTTCTCAGCGAGCTGTAATTTTTGGAAAAGAAATGATTTGAAAAAAATTTTAAAAACTCATTTTGAATTTCATTGTCATCCAAAAGTAACTTGTACAAAATGACCACACAAACGATTTCTTTACATAATATCTTAGTTCGACTGAGCTAAAAAACTGTTTATTTTGTTTCATACTTGGATCTGGCACATTGCAAAGAAAAGCAATAGGGAAAATAGATAATTCTGCGTGGAAGCGTCAGAAAATTTGAACATATTACCATGTTTACACAAATTTTGGCTGTTTGGAAGACAGAAGATATGCAAAAACCATAAATTGAATGTCAAGCGCTAAAAAATTTTGGGCCTATTAGCTCAAAAGCATGCTAAAATCTATTCTAACGGTCTTTCGAATACGCTTCAAAAACCTTTTTTTCGGGGGACCCTTGCGAAAAATATTTGTTTTTTCAAACTTTTGGGGAGACTAGTCACCCCATCCCTTCACAACTACGTACCTGTACAATTTTCATTGATTATCATGCAAGTTCGGGCATAACCCATCATCGACAGTATGCTGACAGATTGCGATATTTGCATTGATCTCGTATACAGTTATCGTAATCTGTCGGGTTACCGTCGATAAAAATTCTTTAAATTCATGCCTAAATTTATGTGAAACAGACAATACGTAGATGTTGGGACATTGTGACGTGATGTGAGTCACATAGTCACCTCACTTCATTCCGAAATTCAAGTAAACAATACTGATAATTTGATGCCTAAATATTTCTTGCAAATTTGTGACTAGCTCATGCAGGGACATGACCAGGATTTTACTTGGGGGGGGTCAAAAAGGGAATTAGCGCCTGTAAAATAATTTAGCCTGTGACATAACATTAATATAAATATATGCCAATGATCGATCAAAGAAGAAACTGCGGTGGTTTACGCTATGATTCCGAATTTAGCCCAAAAATAATAATAATGAAATAAAGCGAGGATTTCGACCGTAAATATGTGTGAAATATAATATTTGCAAATTTAATATGTAGTGCTTGTGCCGACAAATTTCAACGTTTCCGAATTTAAATTTGGGGTTTTAAGACTGATAGTAAATGAAGTACCATTTCAATTTTGGGCGTATATTTTTTGGCTTTGTTGCATTTATACCAGGGAGCAGTCATTTCATAAAATGTCAATGGCATGAAAATAACTGTTCTTACTGCTCAAACCGACTTTATCTAACCTAAAACCCAGATTCGTAGCATACTTACTATAGTATGTCCCAGCACTGTTTATATGCTTAAACTATGTTTATATGGATGGTTCAGTGCATTAAAAATGAAATAATGACAGCCGTTCGCCTCCACCCAATTTTTCTATCGAGTTACAGTATAGTTAGGTATACCTAGTCTAAAAAAATTTATTGAAAAAGCTCTCGAATAAATTAAACAGACTATAGCTTTTGAGCCAATGTTAATAACATTTGCATTTGTAGGAAATTCGTGAGATTCAATAGAACATTTTGACTAAAGTGAAGTTAATATAAGTCTACAAAGAATTCATTGAGGCAGCTGCTCGCTGTAATATGTATTAGTCCGCTTCATATAATTTTGGGCATAAATCTTTAGAATCTTTATCAACAGTAGGGCGACAGATTACGATAATTATATATTAGATCCAATCTGTCTGTTTCTTGTTGGAAGTTATGTTTAAAATTATGCCAAAACTTGTGCGAAACAATAGCAAACATAATTCTGAAAACAGTGTATTTCCCTTTACTCCCCTTGCATCTTATTCTATGATGGTTTCATATGGGGTTCAAGAGACCCCGCGACCTCCTGTTTACGTCTACATAAGTAACGGTAGATGACGAAAAAGTTCTGTTTTCTTGTATGCTCTTTTTGCATGCTTTTTTGGTACAATCATGCGAATACACCTGAACATATATAGTGCATATGTATAAGTACTATGCTCATAGAATACCATAATTTGTTTTTAGATAATCCTTTTTCCGACCCATTGTTTTCGAAGATATGCCGTCATCAGCCATATCACACCAAACGTCTTATATCAAAATTGAGGCGGGTCTCATTGATGCTTTCTTAGACAATTTTTGTGTTTATTCTGAAGTTTTTACCTCGATGCTCTTATTTATGTATATATATTTTGAAGTTTTCCCGAGGCTGTCAAGTACCCATGTACATAAATCGATACACACATACAAATCCGTCGTTTTTAACATATCGTGCCCGCCGTGCCAACAATTTCTGAAGATGTCACGTGATTCAATCATTTTCGTACTACGTTTAATTATTCCTGGAGCTTATTAATTCTTACTGTTTGTAAGGTGTAGCAGAAGTGCAATAACACCACTTGAAATGGATATTTTGAAGTTAAACCCGTAACTTAATGTTCTATTGTTCCTCAATTACATTGAATATTAAAGCAGAAAGTATTAAGAGCCCTGGTGGATGCTTATCTCACACATACGATTCAGAGCGGAAGATCCAGCAAACCGGTGCGGGTAGAGTTTCGCTCACGTAACCGCGGCGGGGGTGCCCCGTTACATGTGTTACAGTGATAGGAACATTTTGTAATCGACCGAATTCATGTAACAGTTTAAAAATTAGACTGTTTCACATACCATTAGAGTGTAGACTATACGAATGTTCGCTATTGTAATCTGTCAGCTATAGTCTGTTTCACATAACCTCGTGCATAAATTTTAAGAATTTTTGTCGACAGTAAGCCGAGGATTATGATAACTATATATCAGATCAATGCTAAAATCGCAATCTGTCATCTTATTGTCGGAGATAGAATGTTTATGACTGAAGTTGTATGGAAACAGCCGGAGACATTTTTTGAAACTAATGCTAAAAGTTGCGTGAAACAGACTATAAATCGTTGAAAAAGATAAAAAAGGACGTAAACGAGAATAATAATTTATAGGACTCACTAAAGGCTGAAAATGATTGATAAACCACCCCCTCCCCCACCAAGAAAAATTAACCTGTTGAGATCTATTAACGACACATGGGTTCAAAACAGCAAACCTGCTGTTAAAACCCTCTAGTTTATGTGAAGCAAGTGTTAATAATATCCCCTGAAAATTCCCTCATGTTACATGCACACGTAAGTCTGATACTTATGCGTACAATATGCAGCTGAATTATTCGCTAAGCGACAAATAGATTTTAAGCGGCATGTTATATATGTTACAAAATTAATTCGAATTGAGTGTATATAAGGAATTTACTGTGCTTGTAAACCAGACGGGAGCCACCGTTTTTTCCTACTTTTTGGTCTATTTGTCAACCAAAGTTCTGTCTGGGTAATGGAAAGAATTTTTTGGGTTTGGTTGGCATTCGTAAAAAAGTTTTCTAATGTTAGAATGCGTTATAGGGAGGTAGAACTTCAAAAATTTGTTAGTAATTTTTAAGCCGCGCCGCGCCAATCGCATCATTTTTATCGCCAAGTCTAGAATTCAACTACGATTGAAAATCTTTATGTTCTGCACGGATTCGGTTAGTTTTTGTAATGCAAAAATGCGTTTTTTAGAGCGCTAAAATTTCAAAATTTTCTGGCGCTTCGCTGCCATCTGATAAATTATAGTTTTTATTGTCAGAAGCGGGCGAATTCTAGGATAGCTCCATGTTCCAGATTTGAAAAAACAGCGTTTTTATGCGATTTGAAGCACGTATCTTTAACATAAAAGCTGGAAAAACAGACAGAAAAGCCTTTGATTGAAAAAAAAATTCAAAAAATTTTATTTCCTTACTTTCATTTCCGTCTGTTTTTTCAACTTTTATATTCAAAACTCCTACTTGAATTCGCATTAAAACGCTATTCTCACCTTAATCAAAATTATCTTTTGAGCTCATTGCGGCTTCAGATTGGTGCCAGCGGATGATCTAAGCTTAAAAAAAGATGGGGCGAAAATTGCGAAGCGAAGCGAAGCGAGCGGAGCAATTTTCGCCCCATTTGTCTCAGGCTTACATCATCCCCTGGCACCAATGTGAAGGCACATACTAAGCCTAAGCCTAAAAAATAAATATTAGAAGAGACTTAGGAAGAAAATGACGCTAGCACCCTTATTTGTCAAAATATACGTAATCCTTCCCTTTCTAACTAACATTAACAAAAAAGATTGATCACCGGATGGTTTACATGACCATTATTATAATTACTGTAGTGTAAATTCTCACTCACTTTTATCTCTTGATTTTCGTGCTGATCCAGACAGTCGTACGCCTTTCAGCAGTCGCTGGATAAAATTTCGTATATCAATAGTTTCGAGCGTTCGATTAATGCCACGTCGAAACGAAATCTGATTATAAAATTTCATATATCAACAGTTTCGAGCGTTCCACAAATGTGCCACATCAAAACGAAATCTGATTTCCGTATCAATAGCCGCTGTCGAAACGGTTAATTTCAATGCTCCGCCACACCTATCAGATTTCTAATCCGGCTCCTACGATACTAACTAATTGACAATCTTATACCAATTGTCGTTTCGCCGAATCGTCGGATAGCTATTTAATTTCTGTAAGATTAACGTACATTCTTAGAACGCAGCAACTGCGCAAAGCATAACAATCTTGATCACAATCCAATATACGAAATGCGTATTACGCAGCAGCACGGTAGAGCATAAACAACCGGAATAAGCAATTCTCGCGTCCGGAACAACGTAAATCACTCATATGATTGATAAAAATTTGCATAGAAAAGCAACGTCGACTTCCACTGAGCTTAAGGCTACTAATCTAAAACTATCCGTAATTAATAATTCTCACGACCAAATAGCGCCTACTACGTAAATCACTCATGATAATAAAAATTTGCATAGAGAACCTACGTCGACTTCCCGCGAGCAAAAGATTACTAATCTAACACCCTACAGTACATAAAGAATTGTCACTCAGATGTGTTCCACAGATCACCTGTCTGTGATGTTAAGCACAACATTTATCTAATGCATTAGGAGCGGTGTTCTATCAAGGCAACAGTAAATGCGCCTAACTTACATTCTTTTATGATAGTCATGTAAACTTATACGACCAATCGCAGTGTATTCATTTAAGTACATAATGTTCATTCAAGCTATACATAGAAACCAATAAATGCATTGTGGATCGTTATGTACATAGGTCCTTTATAAACGTTCATCGTGTGCACATATGTTCGAATTAACCTGTTCTTCTACAATTCATAATAGATTCATCAATCGTCAGCATTATCGCCGGCGCCTTTGCTAATGAAAATATTACCTATGTACCTACTTACATACCTATGTACACAAGACAATCTCGATCAATCATTGCGACGATTTCAGTCGCCTTCCCTAAACATTGCGTACCTACATACAAACAAACGTATGCATCAGTATACATTGATCAATCAATACGCCATTTAAGGCAGTCGCCTTCCCATGCTTTGTGCTTCTATCACTTTACAACTTCATTCCTCAATTTCTCCCCTTCTAAATGCTTTCCGTCAATAATTTCTTTTGAATATCTTCCTTACAACTACTAATCTTTTGATAAATCCCCATTATTTTAAATTCTGTGACTTCTATCTATTCTAGAATTAAGCCGTCAGAAGCGACTTCCAGAATTGGCTAAAATGCTTTACTAAAGGAAGAAGGAGTAACTTAAGAATATGGTACTTTCAAAATACTGAAAACTAAACTTCAGAAGAGCGGATTTTTTCGCTCAGTACTTAGAACATGTTGAAAGAAAGCGCGGGAAAAATTTCATCCGTCTATGATCAATATTACAAAAGCTATGGGTTTCGTTAAGTAGCCTCTTCTCGACCTAAGCAAGCATCTTCTCGACCTAAGTATTTAAAGATTCAAACAGCTGAATGCAGAATCACATGTAGATACCCAATTTACGTCAACCTAAGCATCTATGCATCGACCTAAGCATCTATACATCGACCTAAGCATTTAGGCACTTGTTTACTTTAGTCCCTATCGCATTTTTCCATCTTTTTTAACATTATGATATATACAGCATTACACCATTATGATATATCTATCATATGATATAATCCTTGATTTTCTTCAGTTTTTTAAAATTTTTTCTAAATTTTTTAAAATTTTTTTAATATTTATATTTATTTTTTAAATTTTTTTTAAAATTTTTTTTTCATTTTTTTCATTCTTTTCAGATTCATAATCAACTTTTGCAATGCCGAGGCCGAGGGTAATGCCGAGGTCGTTATATACCTATACCCATAAATAGTACTCTTAGAATATTTTGTATGCACATGAGCTAGAGAATAATCGTAATGTTAAACACTTTATCGAATGTCAAACAATTCATTTTTATTTTCAATAATAGTAGATTGAATGTGTGAAGGATTTATTGAATAAAGTCAGCAGCATGAAAGCATACTTAATTCGACAAGTTGCCATTGATGAAGACTTGGAAAAGTAACATAATCAAAAAATATGGCTGAACAAGCACTTAAAAACTTTTATTACTATAAATAAGAAACAGTGTTGAAGAAATAACCGAACAAACAGAAATTAGCTAACTAAAGACAGAACTGTAGCCATTGTTGTGCTCGCTTTTGTAGTAATGCATGTTCAAACACGCTTTTTCAGTCATCCAATTCTGGTGTGGCAGGTAATATGACGGAAACTGCACTGTACTTTCCGATCATAGTTTCCCAGGGTCCAGAGTTGAGGGAAGGGTGAAATCCCAAAATGGGAGACCAGTAAATTAAGTAGTGTCTTTGTATGAGCGAACAAATTTTTGTAGATATTTTATATAAATATATTTTTAAACATACACATTTTTACATACTGCCAGTGTGTGACCAGCAACCGGAAAAAACGCAGTCCTAAACAGTGTTTTTTTTGTGCAAGATACCTTTTTACATGTACAAAGATGGTATCTCCAAAAGTGTTTGAACATTTTGTACATGCAAATTTTTGTTACAGATATTGTAATATGCCAATTAAATCTTGTAATAAGCACTACTGTGCTTAGAAATCCAATGCAACATCAGGATAAATTAGTCAATTTTATCTTTGAACGGCAAAACAGTGCAAAGTTATTAAATAGTACTTATTTTGCATATATATTTTCGAAAACAGTATAAATAGATACAAATGATATTTAAATCTGCATAAAGATGCCTAGATTACACAAAAATTGATTTTGGAGTGTTTATTTTCCCTGCTTCAATTGAAATACAGTGTATTAGCGATATTTTACGCGAAGCGCCGAAATTTTTTGAAATTTCTAAAATATACTGATTAATGATATAATTAATATCACGTTGTCCAAGAATGTATTTCAACATTGCAGTAAAAATGGCTCCAAGAAATGCACGAGCCGAAATTGATTTTTGGCAAAACCTGCATTTATTGGCCATTTTAGGTGCGTTTTGCGATTTTCGGCCGAAAATTCGTGATCATTTACCCCTCTCCCATTAAAATGGCCGAAAACCACACGTGTAACAGGGAGCTTTGAGAATTCCCACGCACCCAGGGTTGGACGTCCTCCCCACCCTTCCCTCCAACGTCAGAAAGTTTTACCCACTCCAACCTATTTTGGCGAAAATTTGCGCTTTGTTGGCCATTTTTAGGTGCTTTTGCCATTTTGATATAAAATCAAGGTCGCTAATCCCTCCTCCTTCTAAAAATGGCCAGGGACCCCTACCCGAAATTTCAAGCCGTTACATGTATGCCGAGGAGCCCTCTCCCGAAAATTTTGAGCTGTTGCATGCATGTTTTATAGTGATAGTTTGTCTATTCACTCTTGCTTACATTCAAAATACTGTATCACTTCGTGAAATTCTAATAGTTAGCTGCACTTTTGCCATAGTAAAAATTAAGTTCAAAAATATTCGAAAGGTTTTCACCAAAAATCGTCTGACAGTGACTGAGTCTTGTACCCTGAGAGGAGGTGTATAACCTCCTCATCCCATCCCACCTTCGGGAATGTGGTTTCCGATCCATGTAACGAGCATGAGAATTAAAACTAGTCATCACATGAATAATAAATTGGCACTTTGTTGTATGTAACTTGGCAAACTGGTACGCGACTAAAACCATAAGAAAAGTCTATGGTAAATTATAGCCTCTGTATCTGCAGATGCATTCTAAATAGTTAATATTCAACGGATATATTAAACTTATTTAAATTTGATTTTAACCCTCGGCGCCTCGGCACTTTTGACTTCGCCGGCGCCGAGGCCGAGGCTCCAAAACGCCGAGCTTGCGAGGCCGAGGCCGAGGCCTCGGTCCAATCACTGGTGCTATCACATATTTACATAGGATTTTCTACTTAAAAAACACTGATTCCTTTAGCACAGGCGCTCTGTTTTAACGTTTTTAGACCCCCCGAAACGTGGAAAAGGGCAGAAAAGTTGAAAAAAAATTTGGGTCTATGTCAACCAAATTATTGGGAAAAACGGTGCTGAGAGCTGGGTTCACCGTTTTTTCCACTTTTTGGTCTATTTGTCAACCAAATCGATGGGAAAAATGGTGACTGGTCACTGGATTGATGCCTTTGCTTACTTTTTCATAATAATAATAGTAATAATAATAATAATAATAATAATAATAATAATAATAATAATTATCATTATCATTATTATTATTATAATTATAATACTTAATAATAATGATAATAATAATTTATTCAGATCAACGCAATGTTAAATACCGATCATTATGTACAGAAAGACAGCACAAAGATAACAAATTCGAATACGGCATTATTGTGTCTAATGCACACCTAACCTTAGTTTGTGCGGTCGCTTTCCTGCCAATGAGCCCGTGTAATAGCGCTTGGCTGCGATTTTTCTTGGTCTTTGCATGCGCTAATTTTATTGGTGATATTCTTTACCTACTACAAACACAGTTTATCCAGCAATTTGGTATACATTATAGATCAAACCAACCAAGAGGGATGTTTCGGTTCTAGTTTTTTGAAAAAGTCGGACTTGGTTCCGGTTCCAGTCCAGCCAGGTTCTTACAAAAAATGGAACCGGTGGTTCCAGTTCCAGTTCTCGGTTCCTGTAATAAGCATATAAATTTAGACTTTCACCGTTTTTTCCTTTCGATTTAGTTCACAATGTGAACTATACCCAAAATTTTTTCCACATTTCAAATTTTGGTTCACAATTTTAAGGGGTTTAAAAAACGTTTAAAAATTGATTGCTCATGTTGAAAACCGATGTTTTCTTGCAGAAAGTCCATCCTACATAAAATGGCGAGACCGAAAACGAGTTTTTGAACATTTTGTTCTTGTAAATTTAGTTTACTGCAATGAATATAATGATCAGTAATATGGTATATTTCAAAAACTGTATTTTCAGACCTTCACTAGTGCACATTAGCCGATTTCTGGAGTCTCATCAAAGAATTTTTGCTGATCATTTGAGGCTCTCTAATTTTCATCAAAATCATAATTTGTTGCAAAAAGATTTAGATAAGTTGGTTTCCTGGTCTGAAAAAATCAGATAAGTATATCTCCTAAATATTCTGTGTTATATCTAGGGTACGCAAATCCTAAACTGACATATCACACAAACTATTTTTGTTATCTGATGCAGGTTCTTCAAATCGAGATCTAGGTGTTTCCTTAACAACAAACTTATCATCTAGTTGTCATTGTACTAATATATCAGCAAAAGCTTTTAAAATGAGCGCTTTGATTTTCAAATGTTTTGAATTACGTGATCTAAAAATGTCGGTTCTTGCTTTTAAGAATTAAATTCGGCTTATAGTAGAGTATGCTTCAATTGTATGGAGCCCTCATTTTGCTTTCTGATATCAATAGGGATGAACGGGTTACAGCGAAAATTTACTAAAAGGTTATTTGGATATACAGGACTTTCTTATGATGAAAGGCTAAAAGCCCTAAATTTAGAGAGACTTGAACTCCGTAGAATTTATTTTGATTTAATTGTTATGTATAATATTATTCATAATAATCTCTTACCTTCTGAAGATTTTTATCAGTTTTATGGTCATTCGCATACTAGGAAGTCATTGTGAAAAGTATTGTTTTCCTTCTAAGATCAGCTAGAATTTGGAACGATCTTCCACAATATATTCGACATTCTCCAAATGTTGAGACATTTAAGAGAAATTTGAAAAAGCTTGTATTCGAATTTTTTTTTGATGGGACATCTAAATGCAATTTACTATTTGCCCGTGTGCCAGGAAATTTCGCATTTTTACACTATTCCATTTTATTTTCCTTGCAATTTTTTTATCCTTGTGTTTTTTCCGAATAAAGTATAAATTAGTATTAGTAACGAAAACTCAATACTTTCGTAATTTATCAAAATGGCGCGAAGCGCTAAAAATTTCGAAATTTTACCCCTCTAAAAGGCATTTTTTTATCACAAAAATTGTCAAAAAAATTCGTTAAGAAGATGAGAATTTTCAGTCATATTAAATTTCTTATAGAACAGGCTAAACAGAAAGACTAGTTAATAAAATACATAAATAGTCGAGGAAAGCGGGATAAGGTAAAGGCAGTACATAAACTGCGCTTATTTACGCCCCTGAATTGAATGATTAAGATCAACCCTTTTCAATCTATTACGAAAAACATGTCTATTTGGAGCACTTATAACTTCCTCAGGTAGAGAATTCCAAACAGAGATTACTCGATTATAAAATTCAAATTTTCTGCAGTTTCTGTTTGCCCGATTAACAAAAAAGCTTACAAAAATTCATTGCTTGATTTGAATTAATATTAAATGTAAAGAAATCCTCAAAAGGCAGAATATTAAATCTAATAATAGAAAAAGCTTAAGTGAGGTCATTATAATAAACGCCTTAATTCAAGTCTTTCTAATCCAAGTTGAACTAATCTCTGATCATATGAAAGACTTTTATCATTGAAAAATCGTTTTGTAAACCTACGTTGGACACCCTCAACGGAATTTATGTCGCAATGTAGAAAAGGGTTCCAGACAACCGATCCGTATTCAAGTACAGGTCTCACATAAGTAACAAAGGCTTTACAAAGTAGAGATTTATCTTTAGAAACAAAACTGCGTAAGATTAAATGGCTTAACTGCAATCCTTTTTTCACAATATTTTCACAGTGTGATCTAGAAGTAAGGTCAGAGTTCAGAAAGACACCTAATTCTTTAAGGCAGGTCGTATTGAGGGGCAAGATGAAATCACTTAAGTATTAACAATGCTTAGGATTTGATTTACCTAAATATAAGACTGCACATTTATTAATTGAAATTGTAGTTGCCAAGTATTGTCCCATTCCTGAATATAATTTAAGTCTGCTTGAAGACTCAAAAAATTTGAGGAAAGATTCCAGACTTTCACATCGTCAGCAAAAAAGCAAAATTACTTCGTTGTTGGATATCACCCAAATCATTAACAAAAATTAAAAGAGAATAGGACCTAAAATACTATCCTGTGGAACCCCGCTAATCATACCTGGGCAATGGCTGACGGTTTGCCCGGTCCAATTTCCAGCCAAAAGGGTGAGTGGGTCCCTAGACTCTGAAAAAGGTGGGTCTGTCCCTAAAAAAGGTGGGTCTGTCCCTTAAAAAAGGTGGGTCCGTCCCTTAAAAAGGTGGGTCCGTGCCTAAAAAGGTGGGTCGTTCAGCTTGATCAGTGAGTCAGTCGCTGAAAAAAGGTGGGTCCATCCATGAAAAAGGTGTCGAACAGTGTAATAAGATGGTTCCTGTGCATGTTTTGCAAACTGATCAAGATATATATACTGCATCTAGCATTTCCTTAAATTAACTCCAATAATTTTCCCTCCTGTACAAAACATAGCCCCGTCCAAGTTACCCCTTCGCCCCATCCAACTTTTGGTTCGGCCCGTCCTGGTGATGGGCCGTTATGGGGCATTGCCCAGGTGTGCCGCTAATAACAGGAAGTGATTGAGAGAAAATAATTTCCAATATTTACCTGTTGAGATCTATTACTGAGAAAATTATGAATCCATTTATAACATAGCTTATTAATGCCATAGGAAGCAAGCTTGACAAGTACTTTACTGTGCAAAACTGTGTCAAAAGCCTTACAAAAATCAATATATGCAATATCAATAGTAGAACCTTCATCTAAATATTTTGACCACTTATTGTTACAGTTTAATAATTGTAATGCGCATGATTTATTTTTCCTAAAGCCAAACTGTCGCTCAGTTAATAAATTATATTTATCCAAGTAGATAACGAGGGACTTATTTACAATAAAGTCCATTAATTTGCAGGCGACGCAACATAAAAAATTTAAAATTAAATTTAAAATTAAAATTTTTATTTAAAAAAAAAATAAAACTCAAATTAAACTGGTGCGAAGTGCCGGAAAATTTATAAATTTTGGCTCTCTAAAGCGCATTTTTATATTACAAGTATTGACCATTTTCAATTATAGTGAAGTTCTAGAGCAAGTTGCCGATAAAAGTTCTGCAATCGGCGCAGCGAGCCGGGAACATCAATAAAAAACATTTAAAAAGCCAATCCGGCGCGAAGCGCCGAAAAAATTTGGAATTTTACCCTTCTATAATGCATTTTAGCATTACAAGAATTTTCCACAGTACGAACCAAGTTCAAAATTTTTTCTACATCTCGAAATTTTGGTTCACAAAACCTAAATGTGGAAAAAACGGTGCTTTATACATGTAATTTTGTTGAAAGTATTGCTGGAAAATTATAAGAAAATTCAATGAAGTAGCTTGCATCAGTGAAGTATATTAATGTAATCGCTGAATGGGTATTCCTACGTTTAGTTGACACCTACCTTTTGTACACGTACATAAAACATAATCAACAGTAAACATTCGTGGTTATTTAGTCATGTGAGTAATGTAACCTGCGTAATTTTCATTTAAAGGTTTTCGTATGAGCTGATTTCATTTTTCACACTCCCGAACTGCAAAAGTCAGCACAAAAGCGGCTACAGTAAGATATTTGAAATTGGAAGATTGCTCAAGCTTATATGTAAGCAAATGTATTCCGCTTAACTTTCACATACGGGTTTTCGTATGTGCTGATTTCAGTTTTTGTGCTTACGAGATACAGAAGCGGCTAAAGAATGATTTTTAAAAGTGAAAGGTTTGTCATAATACTCACACAGGCGAATGCAATCTACCTTACTTTCACATAAAGCTTTTCATATGCACTAATTTCATTTTTTGCTTTTCCGAGCTACAAAAATCAGTACGAAAACGCCTACAGTAAGATAAAATTGAAAGATTGAAGCATCGCAGAATAGACCTATAGTAGAAAAGCTGAATGTAGGAAAACCTTTGGAACAAAGCACAGCAGGAAATCTAGCGAGCATGTAATTTTTATAAGAAATCTTTCAGTTTTATCTTACTATTGGCGTTTTTGTACGGATTTTTGTAGCACGGAAGTGCAAAAAATGAAATCAGTGCATATGAAAAGCTTTACGCGTAAGTTAGGTAGATTACATTCGCCTATGTTAGTATTATAACATACTTTTTCACCTTTAAAAATCTTACTGTAGCCGCTTTCGTGCTCATTTCTGTTTCTCAGAAGCACAAAAACTGTAATCAGCGCATACGAAAAGTGGAACTTAAGTAGCCGCTTTTGTGCTGACTTTTGCAGTTCGGGAATGTAAAAAACGGAATCAGCGTATCATAGGTTGCACAAGGTCAGGGTCGGTAGGAGGGGGGGTGGTGGAATTGAAAAAAATCCAAAACAGTTAATATAACGTTCACGATTTTTTTGCTGTTTAAACGATCAAAATGGTCAAAATAGCCTGTAAAACGTTTTTTCGTGGTAATATCGCATTTTAAAAGCATTTTAGTCTATTTTGACTGCATTATATCACTTTTAACATTGAAAATGCACAAAAAATGCACAAATTTATCAATTTGTGCGCTTTTTGAGTAAAAAGTACTTAAAAATACTAATCTGGCGCGGAGCGCCGGAAAATTTTTTGACGTTTTTACTGCTTTTGACCTCAAAAATGATGCAAGAAACGTCCTATCAGCTCAAAATCGCCGTACAGTACCTGTCCGGCTGACCCTTCACGGGGTAATACACATCTCACCCCACTATGTGCATGCATGGTTGTCAGACACGCGCGGCATGGGAATTCTAGGGAGAGTGGAACCAAATTTTTTTCCAAAGTGCCTTTTTAGGCTCAAAAACGGTAGACACCAAACATGATCATGGAAGGAGTTTTAGGGTTTTTTACCTCCAAGAAAAGTTTTCACCCTCTAGAAATTAGTAACTAGCAAAGATGCTGTTTTAAGCGTTTTTAGCTATCTGTTTGCTCGAAAGTGTCAAATTTTCGGCCTGATGCGCCATATACTAACTTTTTGACTGTATTTTCTTCAATTTATTCGAATTTTTTTGGATTTTTAAAAAAATTTCAGTACGTCTTTATTCTCTAGAAAAGATGGAGCATCGTCAGAAACGCCGAAAAACGAGGTTTTCGACGCCTATCCGCCATTTTTGAACCCCCAAAAATGTACCCTAAAATTTTGCTTCCCTGCCCCAAGAATTCCCAAGCTATGCATGTAGGTGGATAAGCGGCAAAGACATCATTTTTTGG
Source organism: Mermis nigrescens (assembly GCA_036768485.1). NCBI lineage: Eukaryota > Metazoa > Nematoda > Enoplea > Mermithida > Mermithidae > Mermis > Mermis nigrescens. The sequence goes on along the minus strand of JAVLUZ010000142.1, from coordinate 22,221,372 downwards.
CGTTTCTGTTTGATGCTCTGATTCTTATACCGTAAAAACATAAAAACTTAACTTCGAAAAATATAAAAAAATTGAATAAATCAAATAAAAATAGTCAAAAAATGAGTACCTATTTGGCAGGTAAAAATTTGATCTTTTTGAGCAAGCAGAACAAAACGCTTAAAACAGAACCTTTCCTACAAATGTGTTGGAAAATTGCGAATTTTGGAGGGAGTGAAAAATTTCTGGGAATGAAAACCTTTGAGGAAAATTGAAAATCACGTGCGTGTGAGCGTCTTCTGGACCCCGAAAATCCGGCGCATCCCTAAATCGATAGACCCAAGATTAAATTTTAGGTGTTATTTTTGGAGAGTTTGCCCCATAGGAATCCCAGAATTCGACTGTTACATATTTATGGTGAAAACCATACGTGCACATGGCTGAAAACTCTGGAAGAGGGTAAACCGAGTTTCTTGGGGGAGTGTCCAAATGACATGAGAGGGCTTTGCTTTTTGAAAACTGATAGGGGTATAGCTCCTCATATGTATCCCTCCCAGTGTGCATGTATGGAAACCACAGACTTCCCAAGATCATGCATGACACTGGTGAATAGGGAGTCGTGCCTGAAAAACTGGTGCAGGCTAAGGATAACATTTGGCATCTTTCATTTAGCATCTTACAATTTTTAGGGAATTTTCGACGGTTATCCGTGGCTCTTAAATTCGTTCTTGAATCACTGAGTAAACTCTTTACGCAAAACTTTCATTAACTTTCCGTCATTCTGTTTCTTTCTGCAATAATTGATTAAACTATATCTTACTTTAACATTGTTTGTTTCAGCCTTTGAACAAGGTCAACTTGATGCCGCAAAACGAGAATTTTCATATTAATGCAACAGATTCTGATTCAGATGATGAGACTATAATTGGTAAGATCATTAAATTTTTTCAGTCTATGTTGAGTTAGCATAGGTGCGCAAGGTCAATTTTTTTAGAGAAGTGGGTGAAAACTACAATTTGGTAGATAGCTACATTTGGCCTTTTAAAAACGGTTCTTTAGCAAAATAACGATGGTATCGCTTGAAAACAATCGTTTTAGAGTTTTTTGGCGAATAAATATCCTTTCTGAACTCTTAAACGTAGCTACATATACTCTTTTCGGACTGACCAATATAGCTATACAGTTTTTGGACTAAGTAACATCATAGTTGGTAGGTGCACAACAAGGTCAGGGTCGGCAGGGGGATGAAATTCCGAAAATCCAAAACAGTTACTTTAATGTTCTACGATTTTTTGCTGTTTAAACGATCAAAACGGTCAAAATAGCCAGTAAAAGGTTTTTTTATGTAAATATCGCATTTTAAAAGCATTTTAGTTCATTTTACCTGCATTATGGTTCTTTTTAACACTTAAAAGGCTTTATATGTAGCTAGTTTTCTGAGCCCGAAGCGGCTATATAGCTGATTTTTTGAGTCTAAAAAAGGCTATGTAGCAGTTTTTTAGACCAAAATGGCTATACAGCTATCAGTTTTTTAAAGCTCAGGGGAAGTAATAAACCATTCACCCCATGCTCTTTTGTTGTCGTTGGCATACATTTCCATGAGAGATGGGGGTATAATAACAGACATGCGCAGCACGGAAATTATGGGGAAGGGGGGGTGTGGTGAAGTTTTATAGTGCCTCTTTTGGGCTCAAAAACTGAGTACGTGTCAAAAATATCGTTTTTGGCGTTTCTGACGTTGCTTTATCTTTCTGGAGCATAAAAACACAAGTAAATGTCGAAAAATTTCAGAAACATTCGATTAAATTGGACTAAATATGGTCAAGAAATGATCGTATGGCGCCAATCGCTGAAAATTTAACACCTTTGAGCAAGCAGATAGCTAAAAATGCTTAAGAAGCACCTTTTTCTACGAATTTTCTAAAAAATTGCAAATTCTGAGGGTCTTGAAAAAAAATTCTGGAGGAATGGCATTTTTTTCGTGGGTAAAGAAATCCTCCTCCCAAATTCCTCAAGATCATGAATATGTTCATTTTTTACACTTTGGACTTTAAAATTACTTTTAATTACAGTAGGTGTTTAATTGATTGAATGATAATGTGATTTGCGTTTTCTAAACTCAAATCATGTGATTTTTTATTTTGTATCTTGTATTTTCGTTTAGAATGTCTCCTTCAAGAGCCTGTTTGCCACAAGTGTGAAGAGAATGTGTTCTCAAGAGACCAATTGATAAAGTGTTCTGGAAGCTGTTTCCGCCAATTTCATAAAAGCTGCGTAGGACCCCATATACGTCAGAATAAATTCACTTGTTTTGTGTGTATGCTTGGTACGTTAAAAATGCCTAATGGATTGTTGCTAGTGTTTTCAAGTTATCTTTTTTAGAAACGCCTGATTATTAATTCTGATTCCTACTTTTTTAAAATTTAAAAATGTGTATTAAAATATTTAAAATGGATCCCTAGTTTTTTAAAATTTAGAAATGTGTATTAAAATATTGAAAATGTTGCGTAGGACGTTTTAGATTATAGCCCTATTTTAAGTACATATATTGTCATTTGGTCGATTTGACTGACACAGGCCCAAATCTTGATATGTATGTCAATCATGAGTAAAGTTAAAAATCGGTTTTTGATAGAGCGAATTGATAATGATCGAACAGTGGTTGCGTTTTTCTATAATTTTGCAGGTGAGAAATGTGTACTGAAATATGTCTTTGTAAACCAGATATCTCTCTGAACTAGGCTGTATGTTTTCTGTTTACTACACATTTTTCCCTTTTTTGCACGCTTTATTATCCTAAATTTTTTTTGTTTTATTCTGAATGTAACTTGAAACTGTTATTGGTAGGTACTAGACTTGCACAGCTTGAGAAATTTAGGGAGAAGGGAAGTTAAGACAAAACATTTTTTTAAATTGCCTTTTTTTGACTCAAAAACGGTGGATGCGCATCAAAAACACAATTTGTTGGTGTTTCTGACGATGCTCTATCTTTCTAGAACCTACATAGGAACATAAAAAATTGGAACCCTTCCAACCTTAGGTCATGCATATTTAGGACTATTTAAAATACAGTGTGAATATATTATTATTGTCTACTAGTATTTTGTTAATATCAATGCCTTAGTCATAACATATTGTCAGGCAGAATTATATTTATAGGGAATGGAAGGTAGTTGCTCTCTTATAGCCAGAGTTTTAAATAAGTGAGGATTTTGTATTCCCCACCCTGAAATTTGGAGTCGGTTTCTGCCATGCGACTCTGGAAGGGTTCAATGGATGTAAATGAAAAATTTTCGAGTTTGATGTTAAAATATACAGAATTCGTTTTTACAAATTTTTAATCAGCTTGGTCAGATTGGTGCAAAAGTATTAATTTCTTTATCAAGTTGTATTTATCTATAAGTACCTTAAGAGACACTTAGACTTACCTGCTGCGCGGTAGAAAATAGTAAAAAACAGGTGTTTTTTTCGAAAAGTATACTTAGCCGCAATAGCAAATTGAATTTAATCGTGTTAGTGCGTGAAAAAGGGTGTTTTAAGAGGATTAAGAAGGGCCATATTAGCAAAATAAGCTGTAAAAACGCATGTTAGGAGCACCATGTACCTTGTGGCCCTTCCCAAACTTCATTCCCTCTGCTGGCCCCTACCTTGTCCATATGTACTATGTAGGAAAATTCGAACACGTACGTTTTACTGAAACGCCTATATTCTTCGGCGATTTACATAATTTGAGATCGTAAATATTTTAAGGTTCTCAGTCACATACAAACATGTAAAAGGGGATGTGGGATCCCCCGCTCAAGGTTTATGTCTCCCCATACCCCCAAAGCCAGAAAATTTTTACCCCTATGATTTTTGGAAAAAAATTTTTTTTGACTATTTTCAGGTGCTTTTTGGCCAAATATTGTAGGTCATTTACCCCCATCCACTAAAAACGGCCGAGAAGCCTCCCCCACCCAAATTTTCGGGCCGTTACATGTACGATTATTGGTCACATGTGTACACTTATTTACAATATTTGCATTGTGTACATAACAGCGGTACTAGCCTGGTGCGTTTGATATCGAATTTTTATTACATCTCGATTGAGCCAGCCAGATTTTATTCATTTATTACAGACGGTAAATGGTGCTTTTCTTGTAAAACAAAAATCGAAGACGAGAAATTGGAAACTTGCGAGGTGTCCGGCTGCGGCAATTCGTTTCACGCTCGATGCATTGAAAATTTGGAAGAAAAAAGAAGTCGAAAATTTGTCTGCGCTCATCACTATTGTCTTACTTGCAGCATTGATGATCGAAATCCGACTAAAGGCAATAACATATGTTATAAATGTTATAAATCTATGGAAAATATTTCTAAAGTGATAAAAACGCTTTTAGTAATTAATCAGGCTCGGTCTTATGCATTTAGAACTCGTGTGCAGTGAGTTTATCGAGGGCTCCTAAATGAAGATTTCAAAATTTGACATGTCTGATCATTAATATAAAGGAAGGTACTCTCCTCTGAAATTTTTAACACTAGGCAAAACGCTGACTGACTGCAATCGTCAGCTCTTTGTGTGCTTACGATTTGTCATGTTGTGGACACAGCCCGTTTCGCTCAACAGATGCTGCGAACAGCTCTTACATTATGATAATCGTGCATTTAATAGGGGATAGGGAGATTTGACCACCCGAAGTTGGTTGTCCCCCATCCCTCCAAAGTCAGAAAATTGGACTCTCCGCGATTTTTGAAAAAAACTTGCGTTTTCCGGCCATTTTTAGTAGTTTTTTCAAATTTTTGTCAAAAATTGGAGGTCATTTAGACCCTTACCTAAAATATGGCCGAGGACCCTTTCCTTAAAATTTTCAGCCGTTGCACGTATGATCATATTGGCTTGCACTTTGGTTGAAGCGAAATCGTCAATTCCAAATATTCTAATATGTTTATATGTTTTCTTTCGGTTGATATAGAAAAAGGAGAAGAGTAAAATTACTTGAAATTGTCTGCAGTAGACCTCATACTTGGGCAGCAGGAAGATTCTGGGGGGGAGATCAGGATGGATGAAATTGCCAGAGATGTTACTAAAAGTAGTGGGGGGTGTGCAGTAATCTGGGGATTCAACTTCTGGGTTGGGAAGTACAAACCAACCCCGACGCCTATATGTGGTAGCCCTACACATTATGTATGTACATGCAGGTTTCGGACCAAATGAGCGTACTAAATTATGACGAAAATAAAGCGGAGTAAAATTAGAGAAAGATGAAAATTTATATTTTCTACGAAAGTGCTAAAAATCATTTTAAACAATAAATTGAGGTACTCAGGCTCTTTCAGTATTTATACCGATTTTAGGACAGTAATCGGATAAAGATAACAACCCCGACTGATCCACTCCGTGATGTGCATCCATGTAACAGGGGGATGGGGTATACCCCACCCAAGATCGGTCCTATATCCCCCAAGTCAGAGATTTTGTACTCCCCCTTCCCGTTTTTTGGTAAAATTTTGCGCTTTAGGTAATTTTTAGGTGCTTTATTTTGCAAGTTTTGGCCGAAGAATTGGAGGTAATTTATCCGCTCTTAAGATGGCCGGTACCCCTGTCCCAAAATCGTGAGCTTTCACATGTCTGGTGATGTGCAATATGGCCAGGCCAGGGTTAATCATCACATCCGTAATTTGCGTAGCAGTATTTAAAACATTAAAAGTAATAAGCTTGATACGGAGCTCGGAACACTTAGGGATTCTTTTTCCATGAACGATTAGCTAGTAAAATTTTGTTACTTTACCTCAAAAAATCTTTTGAAATCCCCCCTTATGCGAGAGCTTTGCTTATGGCGTGAAGATTCTTTAAACGCTGTTAGAGTTAAAATCATTATAAAGCAAAGTTTGCATCTATTACTTGCATGTATTTACACATGGGCGTACGCAGGTGGGGCGGGGTCGGCCGCCCCCCCCCTTAGCCCAAAAATAATTTTGGAGAGGTAAGAAAATGCATGAAAATTGGGATGTTTTCATCGAAAAATAACAAAATTTTCGGTGCTTCGCCCCGTAGAATAATTATTCTTATTAATTTAGGCGCAAGCGAATCTAAAAAACGTCATTTTTCATAGCTTATATAGCAAGAATAAAATTTTTTCGAAACGTTTGAATTTTATTAGCTTAATGGATAGAGTCCTCGGAAACGTCAAAAAATGCATTTTATTTGGTGCTCCGGCGAACGTATAAAGAAATATAGGGTCAACAATTTTGAACCGCCCCCTTCAAATAAATCCTGCGTACGCTCCTGTATTTTGCGTGTGCACTTAATCGTAGTACTGCCTCTCGAGATATATTGGGCCCACTAAGTCAATAATTTTGACATTGGATAAATAATTTAATTCGTATCCATGACTTGCTATAGTGACCCTTTTTGGCGTCCTTAGGTGGGACCCTGAGTGGTCGAAGAATCCGCACACACCTTAGACATAACAAAACATAATTAAGACATAAAAAAATGTATAAAGACATAATTTAAGACCTTCACCGAATTTTTATCTTAGCTTAATTAGGGTTTCTAAAGTAATCAAAGTATTTAATTTTCTTAGAATACTTTTATTGTTTTTGTGCTTTACTTTTAGGACAGTTTTTGGCGTGTATTAAATGCCCCTCAGCGTATCACAAGCATGACAAATGCATACCAGCTGGCACTGTGTTGCTTAATCAGCGTTGGATTATTTGCACCAGTCACCACAAACACGACTCGTCCAAGAAAACTAACGTTAATTTTTGTTTCGTCTGTGGCTTGGGTACGTTATATTAGTCATTGACCTGTTCCACACAGAGGCAATCTTCTTTTTCTCTCCGTGCGATTAATTCGAGATTATTCGATTTTGAATTTGAAGGATTTCGAATTTGAATTTGAAAAGAATTTGAATAATTTTGAAGAACCGGGTGCTTTACGGTGATTTTCGAAAATTACAAAGTGTGCATGGGAAATTTAACTGATTTATCAAAATTTTTGTTTACAACACCAGTTTGCTGCTAAAATTGATCATTTTATAGAGTCATACATTTATTGTCGTGTATTATCCGAACAGAATTTGGTCAAAAACGGCCGTTTAAATTTGAACTCATCCATCTTTTGACGTCAAATATGACATTTTAGAAGGCTGTTGCAAGTTCGCGCGTGTTAGTTTGACTGAAAAAACACGCTATCATTTTATTTCATTTATTTTATTATTTTATTTATTTTAAAATTTTTTATCAATTTATTTTATTTTTTAATATTTCACCATTATCATTATTTTTTATTTGAAGTCATTTCTGAATTTCACCCACCCCTTCTGGCCACCCTATTTTGGCCAAATACGGCCGGTTCTTCGTTGATTAAGCCCAATTCCGACTAAATGTCAGCTTGCGTGTATATATATATAGAGGAAATCGAGATTTATTACTCGTTTTATTTCGCGTCCGAAATTTTTGCCCGAAACTCGCTTTTTCATCCAGTTTAACTGCAATTATTGCTTAATTAAAAACCAATTTTGTTGCGGATCATCTACTTTTTTATTTCTATGCTGATTTGTTGATGTTGTCTTGATATTTACTCGGTGTTTTTTGTATTCGGCAAAGATTTTTCCCGATGTACAAAGACTTTTCAGGACCGTCTTTGTACATGTACAAAGATTTTCGGAAAGACAAAATATGTAATAAGGTGTAAAATTCCCAGAAATTTTCGGCGCTTCGCGCCAAAATGAGTAATTGTCTGTCCTATATATATGTATATATCTTTAAAATGGTAGAACTTACATTTAGAATGGAAAAATGTCATATTTTTCGGCGCTCCGCGCCGTTTTGAGACAATTTTTAATAATTTTTGGCGTTAGAAACCTATAAATGAGCTAAAATACACTACCAACGGTCGAAAAACCCTGTTTTACGACACAAAAATCGCTACTGTACCATATTATAGTACACAAAAATTTGCATGTACAAAATGTACAAAGACTTTTGTGGACCATCTTTGCACATGTACAAACGAACCTTGTACGAAAAACACTTTATTTACTACGAATACAGGAGGAACTTTGATGTGCTGTGAATATTGTCCGTGTGCAGTCCATTTGGAGTGCTACGGGCTCAGCGCTCCCCCCGAGGGTCACTTCGTATGTTCCAGCTGCGAAAGCGGTCGCAAGGCGATGTATGGTGATATTGTGTGGGCCAAGTTCGGATCTCATCGGTAAAAAATAAAAAAATTTGGCTTTGCCGCAACATTACTTTGCTAGCAGACGTCAGAAATCCCAAAGGCACTCAGAAATTGAAAAAATTAAAACTTTTCGAATATTTACTCATTAAATTTTCCTCACATGACTAAGACATACAGTAGTGTGCAAAAGTTTAGGTACACTTTGTTGTGAATTAAATTTTTTGGCTTATTATCACTCTTTCTACCTAAAACAGTGATTATAACAAATGAAAACAAAAACTCAACATAAATAAAAACAGGAAATCAACAAATAACATTTTCATATCAATATCAAAATTTTGTTGCATATCCTCTGGCCTTAATGACAGCTTTCATGCGTTCTGGCATGCTCTCAATTAATCGACTGCATTTTTCCTTTGTAATTTGCTGCCAAACATCCTTTATCTTATCAGCCATTTCAACTCGTGAGTGTGCGTGAAAGTTAATTTTCCTAAGTTCTTGTTTCATTTGACCAAAAATGTTTTCAATAGGGTTTAGATCAGGAGATTGAGGCGGCCACTTCAATAATGGGACACCCTTATCCCCAAAATAGGTCATCGTAATTTTGGCGACGTGTTTAGGGTCATTATCTTGTTGAAAATAGAACGACTCTCGTGGAAATTCAAGAGCAGTGTTAATTGACGATACCAGATGTTCATCAATTAATTGGATATAGTCATTGGCACAAAAAGAAGGCTTAGAAGGGATAAAAACCAGATCGCCAGTTCCATTTGCACCAAATGACGCCCAGATGAGAATACTACAACCACCTCCGTTTTTCACACTTCCTTTCATACAGTCAACATTAAATCGTTCACCAGAATATCGACGGACAAAAATTCGGGATTTTCTTGAGAAATAGTCAAATTTGGATTCATCAGAGAACAAAACTTTATTCCAATCATCGACAGTCCAGTGGCGATGTTCTACTGCAAAATCCAGACGTTTTTTCCTATTAATTATATTAATGAAGGGTTTTTTCGCAGCTATTCGACCATAAAGTCCCATTTCGCAAAGTTTTCGGCTAACTGTAGTACGATGGACGCTAACACCGCCTAATGCTAGTTCATTTTTTAAGTCCAGAGCGGTCCTTCTTCTATCACTTAGTGACAATCGTTTCATAATATGCAATTGACGCCGAGTAATTTTTGGAGGTCGCCCAGAACGTGAAGAATCATCGTAAGACCCCGAAAGTCTGTACTTTTTTAGAGCATTCTGCACTGCATTTGGACTAATGCCCAGTCGTTCCGCGATGACTCGCACAGACAAGTTACTGTCTTCGGACATGGATACTATCCTAGCACGCCTTGTAGGCGAAATAGCTTTTTCCGACCCATAATAACTCGGCAACTGATTAACCACGTTGAATAAGTCTTACGTGATTGAAATCAGCAGATAAAGCTGTCTTAGACGCTACTTTAAACTCTATGTAAACTGTTTTGGTCGTGTAAATATAGACATTTAAAGTTGCGCATAATTTGGTTTCCGTTTTTAATGTACCTAAACTTTTGCACACTACTGTATGTGCATAAGACTGGCAGAGAGAAATTTTTTGCATTATTTAAAATGGGGCATTAGAAATTATAAATCTTAAATTAAATCAATGTTAAATTAATAATAAATCATTAAAAATGATAAATCAGTTGAAGAATAATAAAATAAAATAAAATTTGTGTCAAGTTAATTGCAATTTATTAGGGATGCGACCATACGTGGGCAGCAAGAAAATTCTGGGGGGGGGGTGCAAGATTTTTTTGAAGGTCGAAAAATGGCCTTAAAAAATGGTGGTATGGCGATAAAAACACCATTTTTCGACGTTTCTCATCAAGCACTATCCATTGGCATCAAAAAATTGCGAAAAAAACGAAAAAAATTTTCAAAAATTGAATTCTGGGGGGGTATTTTGATTTCTGGGGGGGGGGGTATTTTGGTTTCTGGGGGTGCATACCCCCAAACCCCCACGCCCAGGTGTGGATGCGACGGGTAGTGAATTTTGGTGTATTCGGGTTCGGGTAGTTCATCCAAGTTTATTCGGGTTCAGGTTCGGGTTCGGGTAGTCCACTTCAGTTTATTCGGGTTTGGGTTCGGATATCAAAATCAGTACCCGATCGGGTTTGGGTTCGGATTGTCTAGCGAATTTCTTAGGTACATGAAAGCCAGATGTAACAATCTGTATTATTATTAGATGCCTAGTGCCTAATTATTCAATATGTTTCACTCATGTTTCCAGTGATTTTCCTTCCTCCTCTTAGTGTGCAAGAACGATAATGTAAATGAGAGGTAGCGCTCTGTGTATTGTGTCTGATATACACCTGCTAAAATTTAGACAATGTGCAATCTAGCTAACCTCAAACGAAGTAATTCATCTCAATTCATGGTCTACTCTCTTTCTGTCATGTTAAAAATATGCTGACAACAGTAATTTTTGCTCTAAACACAGCAAGCAACTATATTTTAGTAACAAACGCTGACTCATCTTACAGCGCATATTGGAAGAAATCACTAAGGGAAAGCAAGTTATATTAATTATACACCTACTTAATTAAAGATTAGCATAAATTAGCTACCTAATATTAAGGATTGACTAATTCCAGTGTCGTCGTTTTTCAGTAGAAGCAATATGGAAATCGAAGGTTTCTAAAAATTGTGGGCGTACGAAAATTACCTGAAAAGAATCATGCACACATTAGTGGCGAGGCAACTGAATTCTGTGGGTCTGAATGGTGCGAAATTGAAATAATTGCAAACAAATAAGCCGCAACAGTTTACGTGTTTCCGCTTGTCTGACAGATTCTCGGTTTCTGACCCCTCTCCCCAATGCGCCCATAAGTGCAAAATTTTAATTCAGTTAAAACAAGAACTGTCGGGTTAGATCAGCGAATAAAGAATAGGCACGTAGCTGGCCATCTGAATTTGGGGGACTAAAAATTTGAAGTCAGATATTTCAACAAATACTCGTAGATTGACGAAAATATGGTCTTTTTAAGCTTTCCTTAGCTCGGAGAAAAAACATTACAAAAAATTATAAAGAATGTATTTTTACTTTCGATTGTCTTCAGAAAAATGTCTAAAAAAGTGATCGCTCAGATTATTTCTAAATATTATATTTAAGTTCGACCGCGCTGAAAAATTGTTTAATTTTCTTATTACTCATTCTGACACGTTTTTAGGAAAAATAATATGGAAAGTAAATAACCTGTGTGAGGCGTCAGGAAATTTTGACATATTCACATTTTTACCAAGTTATGCTATTTGGAAGACAAGTAAGGCAAAAGCAATAAATTTGGCGCTAAGCGCCTCGAAAATTTTGGGCCTATAAGATCAAAAAATATGTCAAAATCTAATCTGGCGATCTTTGAGATACGCTTCAAGAATTATCAATTTTCCTTTAGGAGATTCTAGTAAAACATCGTTTCAAAATTACGGGAATTACCTAACCAAATAGAGTACAAATAATTTTGGATACTTTAAATACTTTAGAAAACTCTGGGAGAAGGAGATTTTTGAAACTTAATATGTGTTAGCTGCTGATATAGACCAAATCTCTAGCAATAAAAAATGCTTATGAAGAGAACATGCTTGCAATGAATGACGCTTTCTTATTATTTCATATAAACTCCTGAGACATGATCAAGCTTAACATTAATATTTATGCCTTGATTCGCAATTTCATACTCCATGCTTATTAAAATAAGACTATAGAATATATACAGATTCGGCCTTCGGCCGAAGCAAAATTTTGCAGCTTCGATGCTAATGCTAGCATTTATATGATATTGTATAATCCGCGTCGCATACCGCCTCTTGTCAATAATTACTCATATTCTGTGCTGTATTTTACGTACGAGTGTGGTTAATTATATAAATTTACGTTTCAGGCAATTATTATTTTTTAATTTGCCACAATTAGCTTAATTCACGTGAATCGATTGAAATATACCACTTAATTACACAGCCATTGATGTGTACTTATTTAACTACATGGAATTAAGCGTTTTAGGGTCGAGCAAACTGAAAACGGCGCAAAAAGCCGAAAATTTAGGAATCTTTGACATACAATTGTGGGATTTAAGAGCTTAAAAATACCCGAATAAAATCCATAAACATTCGGCTCGGGTTCGGGTAGTTGAAATAATTTTATTCGGGTTCGGGTAGTCAAGTTCAGTTTATTCGGGTTCGGGTCCTGAATTTTGTTCGGGTACCCGAGTATTCGGGTTCGGGTACCCGTTGCATCCCTACAATTTATTAAAAATGGTAAAGTACGAGTAGTTCAAGATTAATAAAATAAAATAATTTATTTTGAATAAATTAATTGATCGAATGAAAACTAAATTAAATTTATTAAAAATGGTACCTAAATCAGTATTGTGATTTCCACTGATTGATGCACGGCGAAACTTGTTTTCAGTTGGTGGCCCGCTCAAGTGTTGCACCCTCTGAAGGTGCCTATGAATCTGGACAAATTTCTCGGCGAACCGGGCGTCTTTATTGTTCGATTTTTCGGCTCACGTGACTACGGCCCAGTATCGCAGCGTTGCGTTTATCCATTTCAGTTGGAAGACGAGGAAGATGAAGATAAAGCGAAGTTTAGAAGAACTGATAAGGATAAAAAATATTTAAATGGTACGCTGAAGGGGAAACGAATGGAATTCATTGCATGATTAATTTTAACTGTTCGCCGACGCTTTCGACCTCTTATATTTTTTGAACATAAAATTTGTCAGTTATTTTTGGTGGAGGGAAAATGACTTATTTTTGATTAAAATGATTAAAAACACGTAAAAAGACCTGAAAACGCAAATTTTTGCTCAAAATTAGAGATGGAAGAAGTAAAAAAATCACAGCTTCAATACAATAAGGATGACAACTGACATTAGATGAGATATGCTTTTCTTACATCTGTATTTTCGAGATACTTATTACATACATGATACATATTGCTATGTACGCATTATGGAACTCTTCGTTATGAGCTTACAATTTCCTTTCATACGTTGCTTATTGCTTACCAGCCCTACTCATTATGTACATACTACATAGCTATATAACTCCCTCTTTTGATCACGTTTTTTTGTATTCGGCAAAGATTTTTCTCAATGTACAAATACTTTTCGGGACCGTCTTCGTACATGTTCAAACGGACTTTGTACAAAAAAGCTGCTTTTGATCTAAATTTTGGTTTTATTTATGTAACGTTAACATACCTGACTATTCTTCTTGCTTATTAAAACTGGACTCAGTGCAATCAGCTATGGTTTCGCTTAAGTAATTTATCTGATTTTCCCATATTCCTCTGTTTAATTGTCGTCAGCGTGCATCTGTTTCTACGGGTTTTAAGTTATATTATTATTTTGATTATATTGCTTTTCATTTCTAGTACTATGCATAAATTATGCTAGTTTTGATAACTTTTTTATTTTTAGCCGTTCTAGAAGCCAGAAGAGCCTTACTTGACAGAAACTTTTCACAACTGAATAATCTCCCAAATTATATACCGATTGAAGTAAGTCCTTACTCCTGGTGTACTTATAAAAGTGAAAATCGTCTTTTTTTCATAGCAATCCCATAATAATCACGTATATATGTACATATTTTATCGTGAAATTGAATTGAAGTTTGATTGCTGCTGAATCACTCTAATCATTCTTTAATAATATGTACATAAATATCATTAAACTGCATACAAATGTTATAAATTCTTTTCTTATTTTTATTATGTATTCAATGCCTAGTTTGCATTTCAGGCACATTCTGAGGCGGCAAGATTAATACTATAGTACTGTATCGACAGCCATAATAGGAATCTGTGTTTGTAAAGTGCATGGCGCATACACACACTTTATAGTCGATATTTCAAGTTTCCTGTTGGAAACTTGTCTCTTTTGCATTTTTGATTTGAAATAGGGGATTCTTTTATTGACCTCAGTAAATGGCACCTTAATATCTGTATCATAGTTTCATCTTGTGTAGTGACTGACTTTCAATCTCTATTGAGCTTAGTTACATGTGCCATGCTTTCATGCCTTTATTAGTTTTTCGAAAATTTAAGTCCTCTTAGCACTTTTAGCGTATCGAGCAGAAAGTTAAAAGCTTTTTCTAATTTCCAAGCCAGGATCAATCCAAATTATTGATTTGTAATCAATACACGTGAAAAAGAAATCAAAAATCTTCACCTACAATATGTATCTGTTAGTTTTTCATTTTCAAGTCGACTGCTTTACAGCTTCTGTACATGAATCGTACATGTAAGCGAAGGATGGGGGATGCCTCCACCCAAAGTTGGACGTTACGCCATTCCCCCAAAGCCAAAAAATTTTTGACCCTCTTCCCCCGATTTTTAGGAAAAAACCGAATTTTCAGACCGTTTTTAAGCGCTTTTTGGCCAAAAAATAGAGTTATTTACCCCCTTTTCGCTGAAAATGACCAGAACCCTCTCCTCCCCAAAATTTCGAGCCGTACTTAAATGCTAAATAAATGTCTATTTTTTATATTGTACGCGTGCAGATGTAGGAGAAGCGCTGTTAAAGGGCATTATTTGCATTTAGCTCATAAGAAAGTTACTATAGTCCGTTTCATTTAACTTGGGTTTTTGAAAAAATTCAAAGTGTCCACAAAAGTGTATTAAACTGACGTCGTAGTTGTGATATTTTACAGTGTATTGAGGTAAGAGATGACGTTTGCAATCGCATTACTGCAGCAAAATTTTAAGCATTTTTTCATATCCTAATTTATGCGGATTAAATTCGAGAGTAAAATCGTACAGTTAAATGAAACCGACTTTATAAGTGGTTTTCAGTAGGTACTGCTGTAATATTTTTTATAAGACGTTTATATTCATTAATTGGCATTATGATAAGCCGTAGACAAAATAACTGTAGCTAATGGAAATACGGAGACAGAAGTGTAAGCTGCATATGTACGTCGCTCAGAAAAACAGAGTCTTACCTAGCCTCAATTAGTTCACAATTCATTTGCTTCTTTATCATAATTATAATAAGAGGAAGTAAGAAATCCAAGGTCCCCTCGAAATTTTGTTCATATGTATGTATGTATGTTGTCACCGTAATTTTCGTGAATGCATATGTATAATTTATAACTTTTTGCAGTGATTTCTTGCAGTGGTAAATCTAGGATCTTCTTAAGGGGGTGGCGGTAATCCAACTTTTCCAAAACCAGTCAAAAATATGTCCAGAAATTCGCACTTCACGTGCGAAAGAACGTAATTCGGCCTTTTACATCGTCTACCTTTATTTAAAATCGTTTGACGCAACATTTTTTTAGAAATTTTTTCAATTCTAGACAATTTTGTGCATAAAAATCATTAAATCTCTTTGACTTTAGCGAAAATTCGGCACAAAGCGCCGAAAATTTTTAGAAAATCAGGCGGAAGAAAAAATTGAAGCTTGATTTACCGCTCTATTTACTTATTTTGACGTAAAACGTCAAAATTTTAAAAACTCATGCTTGAAAATAGAAGAAATCTCTAGTGAAATACATACGCGGGCGTGGGGGTTTAGGGGTATGTACTCCCTCCCCCAGAAACCAAAATACCCTTCCCTAGAATTCAATTTTTGAATTTTTTTCGTTTTTTCCACAATTTTTTGATGCCAATGGATAGAGCTCGATGAGAAACGCTGAAAATGGTGTTTTTTCGCCGTACTATCATTTTTAAGACGATTATTGATCTTTGAAAAATCTTGCACTCCCCCTCCCTTTCCCCCAGAATTTTAGTCTTGCCCACCTGTAATGAAATAGCTGTTTCTGCTCTTGAATTTGTTTTAAAACCTATTCTATGAGCGAAAAGTCACTTCCAGGTGAAAGTAAATAAACGTCATTAATAGGTATTGGAAAAATTTGATTAATTATGGTCACTGATGGCCAAAAATCATTGCAAATTACGTATCCATTTTTATCTCGTTAGCTCTTTTGGGTTGATGGAGGGGGCGGCCGCTCCCCCGCTCCCCTTAAATCCGTTCTTGATTTCTCGTTTTTTACGCTTGATATGTAACCTAGAATTCTGGAATTTTTTATTTAATAATCAATGTCTTAGCTGACATTTCAGACAAGCCGATACGCGCCAGGGGTCAGCAGAGCATTGAGCCATAAGGATTTTGACCAACATATCTGCAGTTGCACGCGTTTTTCTCCGAATCCTTGTGCAGATGAAGACTGCGAAAATCGTCAGATTTTCATCGAATGCAATTCAAAGGTCAATATTATGTATTTTTTCTGGATTCCTTCACTATAATTTTTATTTCCTTTTAGGTTCGTTTTAAATCTAATGCTTGTCTTGTTTAGAGGTCTAAAAAGATTTATAATGTTTGAAAAGTCTGCATGCCCAAAATGCAATCACTCAGTATGCTTAAACATACATATGTATGCTTCAAAAATTTGACTAAAAATCGCTTGTTATTGTTAAAGTCTGCGTCTGCTTAGTTGAAAGTTTTCAACAAAAAAAACTGCTTTCAAAATTATAAAAAACGTTTCTAACGTAATATCAACTCATATAAGGAATAACTTACGTTAATTGAGGAAGTCAAGCCGTTTGAGTTTATATTTGCTGAAAGTGAATCGAGCTAGCTGATCATTTGGCCACCAGTAATAATGCTTAAATCACAGATTTTGAAAAGCAAGCCCTTATTTAGTATGTAAGTGATGCTGAAGTTGAACACATTCCGTCCGAATGAATGTACATAGATTGAAGTAAAAGTTTCATAGTAATGGTGTCCATGCATGATCGGGGGGCGGAAAAGTTCCCTCCCCCAGAATTTCCATGCTGTGCATGTCTGAGGGTTTCTAATTTTTTTTGTCAAGATTTAATATTCTCCTTGTTTCAGTATTGTCTGGCTGAAGAAAAGTGCAGAAATCAACGTTTCGCTAAAAAGCAATACGCGCCAGCTGTAAAGTTTATGACGATAGACCGTGGATTCGGACTTAGGGCCCTGGCGCCTATTAGCAAGGTTTACAAATCGTTTTGGGTCTATCTCTTTGCACGTGCTTTATTGTTTTACTGTAATAAATACATAAATCATCGCATGCCAGTGTCCATATATAAGAGTTTTGGGATTTGAACACTCCAGAATGAAATTTTTTAAAATTTTTTCAAAATTTATGATTTTTCTTCTTTTTTCCTTTTAAACTCGCAGAAAAAATATTCTAAGTCCTTTGCTTTTACTTTTCTTACAAATTTAGACACGTTTTCCAATTTAGAGGCAACAATTATTATTCAATTTTTCATTAGAAGCTGTAACAACCTCATCTGTTCCAGAGGCTAATAAATAGCGGTCTCTGGATTTTGAGCATGTACTTATTATTATTTGCTTATTTAATTCGTTATTAAACGGGCTTCACCCGCACGTGGGCGCTGGAGGGGGTTTGAGGGGGTTTGAGGGGGTAGGGGTTAAGCCCAAGAGAATTAAAAATACCCCACAGATTTCCATAGACTCCCATAATTGAATTTTGGCAAGTTTTTTAGATTTTTTTGCTTGTCCCATCCAGACCATACTTGGTAGGGGGGTTGGGGGGTATGCACCCTCCAGAAACCAATTCCCCCCAGAAACCGAAATACCCCCCAGAATTCAATTTTTGAATTTTTATTTGCTTTTTTCGCAATTTTTGATGCCAATGGATAGTGTTCAATAAGAAACGTTGAAAAGTGGTGTTTTTTCGCCACACCACCATTTTAAGGCCATTTTTCGACCTTTGAAAAAATCTTGCGCCCCTCAGAACTTTGGTGCCGCTATGTATGTATGATCCAGACCCCAGAATTCTGTCGCTGCCCGTATATGATTTCATTCGCTCATCTTACACTTTTGAACAACTGCAATAAAGCTAACTAGTGGTCATTACACTCTCATGTGTATGTAATGTGCACTGAATTTTATTTTCCTTACATTAGACCCTTATTTTATGTCTACTCTTATTCAGGGTGAATTTGTTATTGAGTACGTGGGAGAAATCATCAACAGAGACGAATGTAACCGACGACTGACCAACGTTGACGCGGAGCCGGACAGAGCGTTTTATTTCCTCGAAATTAATGCCGACAAAATAATCGACGCTGGACCAATGGGTATATACAGATATGCGCAGCGTGGGAATTCCGGGGGGTGAAGTTTTAAAGTGCCTTTTTTGGGCTCAAAAACACTTGGTACGCTTCGAAAACATCGTTTTTCGGCCTTTCTGACGATGCATTATTTTTATAGAGCATAAAAACGGAAAATTTTGAAGAAAATATAAAAAATAGATTGAATTGAACAAAATTTATTCAAAAGATGAGCGAAAATTTGGCACATTTGAGCAGGCGAAAAACGCTTGAAACAGCACTTTTTATACAAATTTTTTGGAAATTCTCGGAAAATCGCGGATTTTTAGAGGGGAGGCTGAAGAATTTCCAGCGTGGGTAAACCCCCCCCTCAGATCATATATGGATATATATGTAGCATGCGTTTGATTTTTTTACTGTATTCATTTTGCTCTTGCCTCGCAACGTCAGATTTTTTGTCAATAGCTGCGAACGATTTTTCGCTGCGCTCTGTTAACAGCTCTGCTGAAGTTGGGACGCTGTAAAAATTCTGCTATGTACTACGCATCAGTGTTTTTTGTATTCGGCAAAAATTTTTTCCGATGTACAAAGACTTTTGAGGACCGTCTTTGTACATGTACAAAGATTTTTGGGAAGACAAAAACTGCTACAAAGGTATAAAATTCGCCGAAATTTTCGGCGCTATGCGCCGAAATGAGTACTTGTGTGTTCTATATATCTTTATATTATCAGAAATTGTATTTTGAAAGGGAAAATGTCGAATTTTTAGGCTCTCGCGCTGGTTTGAGACGATTATTAGTGATTTTTGCCCTCAAAAACCCAGAAATTAGCTAAAATACACTACCAAAGGTCGAAAAACTCTGTTTTTGCTACACTAAAATCGCTACTGTACCATATTATAGTACCTAAAAATTTGTTTGTACAAAATGTACAAAGATTTTTAGGGACTATCTTTGTACATGTACAAACGGACCTTGTGCAAAAAAACACTGCTATGCATACGTGTTAAATGAACTTGTTGTTATTGCATAATCCTCCTTTGGTAAGGATTTCAAAAATGTCACTTGATCAGGAGTTAATGACAAACAAAAATTAAAGTCAACAATTAGCATTCGCTTAAACACATACAGTTCTCGTCACGAAATTTGAACACTTAACACTCCTTAAGTTTTGCTTAGGGTTGTTTGGACTGTGTAGGACGGTCCAGGACATTGTCTGATGTTTCAGAATTGCTGTGTTAAAACATGACGATATCCTATGATATAACGTAGGCCTAGTCTGACAATCCTTAAGAAAACTTAAGAATTGTTAAGTGTCAAACTTTCGTGACAGTAACTACGTTTTGAATGGGGTTTGAAATCTCCTACCTTAATGCGGTCATGCAATTCCTTATATAAAAGGTGATATTTTACTCCCTCTACTTTTGACGAAAGTTTTTTTCCGCTTTATCAGCTACATTTTAGGTAGTTTTTATGTACCTATCTAATGAAATTGGTAGGTCGATTTCTCCTTTAAACGGTCTTTTATTTCATGTAGAAAAAAATACGAAATATACATGCATAGAGAAATATATAATGTGCATACTTGTTTAGGGATTTCTAGTTTACTAATCATGATTTAAATGAAAAACAATAAATGATACATACATATGTATTGTATACATACGTTAATTACAGAATAAAACAACTTTTTTCTATTATGTACGTACATACATATTTGCTGCTATGACATGTTACATTTGCATGTAGGGAACGATTCGAGGTTTATCAACCATTCTTGCGACTCTAATTGCCGAACGGAAAGATGGATTGTGAATGGCGAATATAAAATTGGCCTATTCGCATGCAGAAATATCGCTGCAGGTGCGTTTAAATGCTAGTACGTGTCAATCGTACGTGTAATGGATTGAAATTTCGGGTGGATGGGTCGCTGACAATTTTTAGGAGGGGGTATATAAATAACCTCCAATTTTTGGTCAAAAAACGCCTAAAACGGCCAAAAAAATTCAATTATTTCTGAAAATCGGGGAGGTAGTCAAAAATTATCTGACTTTGGAGGGATGGGGTACTCCAGTGATATGCATATACATATATAGTGGCATAAATGCGGTGCGCAAGGTCAAACTTTCAGGCAGAGGTGAAAGAAAAAGACTTGGAGATAGCTCATAAGTGCTTTGTGAAAACGATTGTACGGCGAAAAAACGATGGTATCGCTTTGAAACCATCGTTTTGGTGCATACGTGACAAATATACAGCTTTTTTGAACTCACAAACAGCTATATAGCCTCTTAAGACTAAAAATAGCTATCTAGCCCTTATTGAAGTCGGCAAAATTGGTAAAAATCCTTTGAAACTTGGAAAAAATTGGGGGATCCTCCATTCCTTCTGTTACATGTATGTGTGCCATACAGTGCGCTCATCAGTGAATCACCGGGCCAGGGACAAGCATAAAAATTGGTCGGAAAATTCGATACATTTTTCCAGTTTTCAGTCATTATAGTCTTTGCACATTGTTTTTGTTCATTACGAAGCCGCCTAGACAGTTGTTTGCCATAAAAGATCATTGTTACGCAGTTTTAATCAATTTTTAAATCTTGCTCCCCTCTCATTTTTCTATGCTGTATGTATGTGAAGAACGACTATATATAGCCTTTCTAGGATTAAGGACGGATCCCAATAAATAACCAACTGTCGATCTGACGAAATTATATCATTTACTTTGCTCATGCGGAGAAATCAGAAACGGATGCAGTAGATTTTGACAACATTTTGAATAATATATTTCTTTTTTCGAGTTTTTTGCCATTCATCCTATGTATTTTGACTAATACGTGCGATTCGTTGAAATTGCCCTTACAGCTTTCTCAATGTTATAAATTTGCCGCTCGATAAACTTTATTGTATAATTATTTTTTATCGGACATATCATCTTCCGTATACGTACGTTATACGGTAAAAAATAATTGGTAAACTTATTCTAAGATTTCACAATTATTCTAAAATTTCTGAAGTTTTGTCAATGGGTAGAATAAATCGGTTGCTCCATTCATTGCCTTATGTAGGTATTTCCTTAGAGGGGGCGGTATCTAAATTTTTCTGGTAACAGTCGAAAATACATAGGTCCAAAAATTTGCCCTTCATGTGCGAAACAGCGTTTTTCCAGCGTTTTGCGTTGTCTACTTTAATTTAAAATCGTTTCTGGTGCTGCATTTCGAAAATTTTAAAAATGTTTGACAATTTTGTTTGAAAAAATCATTTTAGGGAAAATATTGCGCGAAGCGTCGGAAAATTTGTCGAATTTAAGAGAAAGAACGTTCAGAAGCTTGAATTACTGCTCGATTTTCTGTATTTGTAGTAATTGACGCGGAGCGTCAAAATTTTTTAAAAACTATGTTTAAAAGTAGAAGAAAACTATGCTGGAAAAGCTGTCTTTGCTCTCGAAATCGTTTTAAAACACATTCTCTGTGCAAAACTGGCTTCCGGGCCCCAAAGAAAGTAAATAAATGTCAATAATAGGTATTATCCGGCGCGAAGCGCCGAAAAAATTCGAGAATTTATTATCACTGATGGCCAAAAATCATTGCTAACTGCATATCCGTGCTCTATCTCGCCAATTATTTTGGGCCTAATATGATCCCTGCCATAGGTGGGCGGCACCAAGGCTCTGGGAGGGGGGTGCAAGATTTTTTCAACGTTTCTCATTGAGCACTATCCATTGGCATCAAAAAATTGCGAAAAAATATTTCAAAAAATTGAATTCAAATTGAATTCTGGGGGTATTTTGGTTTCTGGGGGTGCATACCCCCTAACCCCCACGCCCAGGTATGATCCCTGCCCCCTTAAACCTGCCTATGGCTCCATTAATTCTATTCCAACTGAATTATTAATAATTATAATTAACTCACATTCGCTGTTATTACGTAAGGCGAAGAATTGACTTTCCATTACAACCTCGATTCGCTTAACGGAGATTTCGTTACGCCGTGCAAATGTGGAGCCGAAAACTGCGCTGGGTTTATTGGCAGACAAACGAAATCGAATGGAAAGCAGGCAAATTAACGTTACAATAATACGTTAAAAGCATTATATTCGCTGTTTAGGAACGTGCATGTATACAGGCCCGTAACCGGGATTTTATTTCGGGGGGAGGGCAAAATTTTTGAGGCCAGATATCTCGAGAACCATTAGGAGATAGACGAAAATATAGGCAGTTTTGAGCGTATCTCGGCGAGCTCTATACGATGGTAAAAAAATTTAAAAATTTTTTCACTTCATTTCATATTGATATACAGCAAATTTATCATTTAAGCTGATTTCTCATCAGTTAATCGACGAATTATTTCTTATCTCTTGCCTTTGTACTTAATCATTGTGCTTTACAGAGAAATACAATACAGATAATGAATAATTCGTCGCCAAACGCCAAAAAATTGACATATGCTGCATGTTAAGCTCAAATTTGAGCGGTTTTGAGCGGGCTAGAAGACAAAAACATATATAAACAATAAATACGGCGCGAAGCGCCGGAAAATTTTATGTTTCTCATGTCATAACTCAAATTTGAGCGATTTTGAGTGAGCTAGAAGGCAAAAACTATTGCTGAACAATGAATCCGGCGCACAGCGGCGGAAATAATTGACATGCTCTCTATGTCTAACTCAAATTTGAGCGATTTTTAATGGTTTAGAAAACAAAACTATACATAAACAATAAATTCGGCGCAAAGCGCCCTACAATTTTGAGCTTACTAGCTCAAAAATACGCTAAAAACCTGTTTTGGCGGTATTTCAGACGCACTTCGCCAATTTTCCATTTTCTTTTTGGGGGATCCTTCGGACAAACAAAATTTTTTTCCTATTTCGGGGAGGGAGGGGGCCGCCTCCCTATATTCACATATTTATATGCTAAAAGCTTGTCCAAATTTTATTTTCTCTCGAATTTCCCAGATGATTTCTGTACTATAAGAAGAATTTTTCGGTGAAGCTAGTTTATAGGCTGTTCCAAAAGTTTAAACATAGTTATTCGCCTTGCACTAATGGCTTGTAAAAAAGCTGGCATTCAGATGCATAATTATTTTCTGCAGATTCGTGTAAATCGTACGTGCGCTCTATATCGGTGTGAAAGTTGACTTGTCTTTGCAAATTCAGAATTCTAAAGATTCATAGGTTCACCCTTTTTTTATTTGGCTTGCACCACATGTGGGCATAGGGGCTACCCACACCTGGGCGCGGGGGGTATGCACTTCCCCGAGAAACCAAAATACCCCCCCAGAAATCAAAATAACCCCCCCAGAATTCAATTTTTGAAATTTTTTCGTTTTTTTCGCAATGTTTTGATGCCAATGGATAGTGCTCGATGAGAAACGTCGAAAAATAGTGTTTTTTCGCCATACCACCATTTTTAAGGCAATTTTTTGACCTTTGAAAAATCTTGCACTCCCAGAATTTCCTTGCTGCCCACGTATGGGGGTACCCCTTCCCTCAGGTTTTTGGAAAATCACGTACTGTCGGGCGATTTTGAGTTAACGAACAGTGCGGCGGTACAACTTTCGAGATAATTGTGGAAAAAGACCGAAAATTCTGCCTGAAAACGGTAAAAGTACCAAAATTTTCCGGCTCTTCGATCCGGATTTTGTGTTTTTTATCGCATAAATCGGCAAAACATTATTGAGAAGAGTCAAGAACTCAGTTTGCAGCGCCTAACGTGCTACAGTACCATACCATAGTCCATAAAATATACATGTGCAGAGTGTGCATTGACTTTTGGAACCGTCTCTGTACATGTATGTACGAAGAGATTTTGTACATGAACAAATGAACACAATTTGCTACCTATATGATGATTTTTGGATTTAACCCACCCTCTGACCACCTCTATCTTGCTCATCTATGGCTCGCACCAACCGTCGCAACTATGTACATATAAACTTTTGGAAAAGTCGTTCGATGAATTTGATAAAATTCAGTCAATGTAAGCATAGACGCACAGCATGACCGATCTTGGGGATCAAAAATTGAGTTTTTTTCGGGCCAAAATGACCTCAAAAACTGATATAAGCGCTAAAATAGCCCTAAAACTATGTTATTTAACAGTTTTTGATTTTGCCTAAGTTTCTTTAGAAAATTCACCTTTTTACATTCCGGGGGTCCCTAGCATACGTGGGCAGGGCAGCAACAAAATTCTGGGGGGGGGGGTACAAGATTTTTCAAAGGCCAAAAAAGGGCCTTAAAAATGGTGGTATGTCGGAAAAACACCATTTTTCAACGTTTCTCTTCGAGCACTATCCATTGGCATCAAAAAATTGCGAAAAAAAATTTCAAAAATTAAATTCTGGGGATCATTTCGATTTCTGTGGGTGGGTTATTTTGATTTCTAGGGGTGCACTCCCCCAAACCCACCTCCACGCCCAGGTGTGGTTCCTAGACCTCCACGTGCATTTCACTGTTTTTTTCGGCAGATTTAAATAATGCAGTTTGACTGGAAAACGCTTCAGATTATTGCGTAATTTCAGCTTACAGCTGTAAAACTCAACGGGAAAAAGCTCGTTCGAAATGGGCCAGAATACCGTCTTACGAATGACATTAAAAAATAATAAAAGACATTGTTGACTAATTGATCAATATTTTGATGGCCAAGCCTGCTGAGCATACATGGGCAGCATGAAAATCTGGCTGTTAAATCGCCGAAAATTGAAAAAATGATATTGAAAATAGAATTTTGGGGTCTACAGTAATCTGGGTGGTTCAAATTCTGGGGGGTGTAACCCCCCGTACGCTCCATGTGTGCTGCCGAGAGCTGATGTATATATTTTCTCTATTATTACAAATTTTGTGTTATCAATATGTAGGGTAGCAATGGGAACAATGGCAATAAAAGACCGAAAACATCGACGGCAAATAAGGAGAACTAGCCACGATTCCTCTGCTTTACTCGGTATTTAACGACTATTGTGCTTTTAGATAACGTTTTATTTGTAATAAGTTCAATGTGCTTACGTGTATAAGTATATGATATATGGGTTAGGTACGTCACGTGAAATCTGTAATAATCTTGATTCTTCGTATTTTAGTCTAAGGCCCGTATGACAGAAGGCCGATTACTTTTAATCGGAGATTCAGACGAATCTTGGATTAAAGTCCGATTAGAAAATCGGAGATTGAATCCGAGATTTTGCTGAATCCGAGATTGATTCGCCTCGGTATGACAGAACGCCGATTAAACTCGGATTCGCCAATCGTAGATTAAAGCCCGATTCACTTCTATAAAGAGCATTACAACGATGGTAGCACAATATGTTTATGATTAAAAATATGATTAAACAGCAGCATACAATGACTTCACCCCTGCCTGAGCAACGTTATATGCAACAACAGCAACAGGGGTCCTTTACCACCAGTGAAGGCAGTCATTTGACATACTTAAATTAAGTGAAAGTTTTTTGAAAGTCTTACTTGCGTTTCCGTGCTCAAGCTAAAGTGCCGTTTCGTTCCGCGTTTTGATTTTTCTGCTAATTTGTCAATAAGCATGCGCACTGTTGTTTTGCTAAATCGATATCGTATAGTAAATTTTACATCATCATATATTTCAAATGGATTTGATCGACTAATTTTTGATGCATTGAGCATATCATTCGTGTCTTCATCATCAGAATCGCTCAATTCGTCCACAAAATTGAGAAACTCGACAACATCCATGGTGAGAATACAATGACAATGACTTAATCGGAGATTTAAACCTGCCCCCTAGCAGGATCGAAATCTCCGATTAAGTTTGGGCACATTTTAATCCGAGATTCGTCGAATCGGCGTTCTGTCATACCGAAAAAAATGAATCCGAGATTTTAATCTCGGATTAATCGGAGTTTAATCCGAGATTCGCGAGAATCGGCCTTCTGTCATACGGGCCTAAAAGTTTTCAGGATTTCACTTGAATGATCACTGGTTTACAAAATTTTTGCCCCGGAATGTTTTTATGTGATTTTAGATCAGTTCACTGCGCTGATTACAAAGCTGCTTTTAAATTTTGCCCAGCACGTCTGGTGCTTGAGCTATTTGGAACCACACATTCCCATAGGGGGAGGTGAGGGGGTATTACTATACTTCAGGGTCCGAGACATGAATCACTGTCGGACAATTTTGAGCTATCAAACATTTTCTGCATGATTTTTGGTTACAAAAGCAGCGAAGATGTTAAAAATATTTCGGACATTTCTGTTTTGTTTACCTATGAAATACCTAGAATGAACTTGAAATGATCTAAAAAGTCAAAATATCCGATGAATTCTTATATTTTTTACTTAGAAGAGTGACGAAACTAGTCAGATTAGGACAAGAAGTACTTTAAAAATGCAGTTTTTCACATTAAAACATGCTATACAGGATGTTTTAGCCATTTTTCATTTTTGACCCGCAAAAAAGGCTAGACTCCAAATTTAGTGGTCCTAAATTTCTGGATTTCACCCCCATGAACTTTCGACCTTGGGAAACTATGTTTGGAACTTAAATTTTTGCGTTTAGCATTACACTGTAGTTTAGTGCACTATGCCCAACTAATAAAAACATGACATAAATTCGATTTTGTAGTGAAGATAATTAAAAATCATGTTTTAAACTTGATTTAAAGCTGATTTTCCCACTTTTTATCATACTAGGTTATTTACTATCATAAGTACTATAACTATCTGATAAAATTGTACATTGAATTTCTGTATGCTAATGATTTGTGTGCTCTAAGAAGTTTCTTAAAAAAGGATTAAGTGGTTTTGAAAAAGATGTATACTGAATTTATCTGATTAAGTAAGAAATTGGTGAATGTATAATTATGCCGTTCTTAATAAATGTATCCTTTAAATTCATCAGTCGGCGCGGCCCATCATTTTAATTCGTCAAAAAATGGAGTTTGCGGGGATTACATTCTAGTCAAGAAATCGGTCCAATTTTTGTAGTTTATTCATTATAATGCATCACTCTGGGTTTACTGTTTAACATTAAGCATGTAAGCCAGAACTTTGAGAAATCAACAGTTCAACCATAAAACATTTGATTTTTGCGTGCTGTGTCTCATAGAACGAATGTACTTAGCTCAACATCTGGACTCCTTCAATTTACCTTAAAAAATTAATTAAAACGTATTTTGCATTTTGATATAGAAATTTATCAATTATGATCAAAAGAATTAAAAATATTCGCGCGGAATCTTGCTTCGGCTTCTCTTAGAGACTACGAACTTAAGTGCGTGCTTAAGAAAAAAATATAAAACATTTCAGTGATCTGTTTTTGGATTGTATCTTGATATGCTTTGCATATATTATTTGCATAAAATGCTTGCGTCTGTGACTCGAAATCCTGATGTGACGGAAAAAATCTAAAAAACCGGTTTGAAATCAGTTTAAAAAGTGATCAAGAATCAATTCAAGATCTTTCAGAGGCAAAAAAGATTATTGTCCAGCTCCTGAGCCAGGCTATAAGATATTAAAAAATTATTTCTCTCAACTATCCAGACTTCAAACTATCATTTCTACGGACTTGTCAGTTGAGCATGGATTGAGTTCAGATAGTTTACATTAAGAAGGAGAGAATTGTATAGGTAGGTACCATACCTGGGTGTGGAGGGTTTGGAGGTATGCACCATACGTGGGCAGCAAGAAAATTCTGGGGGGGGGGGGTGCATGATTTTCCAAAGGTCAAAAAATGGCCTTAAAAGTGGTGGTATGGCGAAAAAACACCATTTTTCGACGTTTCTCAACGAGCACTATCTATTGGCATCAAAAAATTGCGAAAAAAACGAAAAAAATTTTAAAAATTCGAATTCTGGAGGGGGTATTTCGGTTTCTCGAGGGGGTGAGTGCATACCCCCCACGCCCAGGTGTGGTATGCAACCCCCAGAAACCAAAATACCCCCTACAGAATTCAATTTTTGAAATTTTTTGATGCCAATGGATAGTGCTTGATGAGAAACGTTGAAAAATGGTGTTTTTTTCGCCATACCACAATTTTTAAGGCCATGTTTTGACCTTTGAAAAAATCTTGCATCCCCCCAGAGCTTCGGTGCCACCCACCTATGGTAGGTACGATCTGGATCCCTTTAAGACATTTGCAGGAGAAAGTTATTCATTGAAATCCCTTTTTTATTATTTATGCTGTAACATGCTTACGTAAGAGGCTAAGTTTTAAAGGTTAATTCGCCTTCTATTGCATTTGTGATTGTAAATGAGAAAATGGGGTAATCAGTGCACTAGATTTTAAAGCAGTTGATGGTTTCTTGTTCAAGTCGTATCCGCTTGGCGCTTTTGTATGGCAGTTATGTTTGTAGCTCAGGTTTTAATCCGTGTTTTATTCCTATCGGTTGTCATTATGGAATTTTGTTGTTTATAGCTAAATGCTAGAATTACATGTCGAGTTTCAAACGCACATATGAAGATTTGCATGTGACTTACGTGATGTAGATTATTGCGACTATTATATTGATAATTATAATAAATAAGGAATACTACAGACATTCAAAATTGTATCGCTGTATCTGTGGACCGTGCTTGTGTCAGGCTTCCGTGTACATACAAGGTTTCGTTAAATGCCAAGGGGTGCCGTGCACATGTGGGCGTGGGCGGGGTTTGGGGGTATGCACTCTCCCGGATTCCAGAGTACCCGCAGAATTCGATTTTTGAAATTTTTTCGCAATTTTTCCTGATGTTAATGGATAGTGCTCAATGGAAACTGTTGAAAAATGGTGTTTTTCCGCCATACCACCATTTTTAAGGCCATTTATTTGCCCTTGGAAAATCTTGCACCCCCAGAATTTTGGCGCCGTCCACCTATGGTGCCGTGCCGGCTGTATGGTCAAGTGCATATGTTGTGTACCCTACCTACCTATAGTGATTTCAGGCACGTCTTTATCTATAGTCTGTTTCACACAACTTCGGTCATAAATTTTAAAACCATCTCCGACAATAAGCTGACAGATTGCTATTATAGCATTGATCTGACATATAATTATCGTAATCCTCGGCTTAATGTCGTTGAAAATTCTTAGAATTCATTTAAGTGAAACAGACTATAAGAAGGCATCTTTCTGTTTCTTAACCCTCGCGTTCCCGTGAACTAGGACGGCGTCCTAGCCGATCACTTTTTCGTGATTTATTTCATTGTATGCGTAAATACATGGCCCCTAGCGTCTACGGAATCGACGCAGGAACTGAATGTATTTGCCTTCGAGACTTACTTAGGTACGTAGGTACTTAGATCTGCACTTAGCGCTGGCCCCGATCGCTTAACCTGGGGTTGCTTCGATCCTTGGACATTTACAAAACTTACGGCTTCGATCCCCTCGGTCCTAATTTGCTGACCGCTTCTGGTCGGGTGATCTCAGCAGCTACGCCCTAAGACCTAAGACTACCTACCTAGTCTCGGAATTGCCGCGGAGGTCAGTTGACCTATCTCAAACCTCAAGTTGATTATTTAACTTATTTTCAAGATTCAATTCCAACAGGAATGTTTTATGGTTCCTAATGTGTATAGCACAACAAACCTTGAAAACAACAACGAGCTCTATACTGATCAATCTGTAACTGCGAGAGTTACACGTATAGGCGAACTTGCCTTAGCAGTTCGCGTTAGCCATAACATAGCCAATACTAGTAGCTATCTACGATAGTGCACTGTGGGCTATGCCTTCGGTCTTCCCATTATTTCCCCAAATTTTCAATAATAAAAAACATTTAGATACTTGTCCGGTAGCATAGAGTTAAGTGTATGATAATAGTAATTGTTTCATGCATACCGCTTGTGTAATCGATAACATTTCGATCTGAGATAAAAGCTTATCAGTATTACGTTAATTTGATCTTTGTTTAATTTACTGTAATGGTCCTTGAGGCCAGTGTACTTAACGTTGTAGTTTAGTCTGGCTGTTGGTTTTTTCGTTGGCCGGTTGTTCGATTGTATAATCTGTACATTTTCGTTTTTCTTTTGCGTATTTTGTTGTCCGGCTATAGGCCGTGAATTCTGCGTCGAATTAAAATAGAGAAAACCTACCCAGTGGTTTTTGGTTATACCGAGGGTTAGGTCGGCCACACACCCACGTCGAGGACTTCCACCCATCTTAGTGGACTGATAGGTAAATTTCGTATGATAGTTTATTTTATTCGGAAATCATAATTTATTTCTCAAGCCAAAAATTGATCAAAAATATTATTTAATCTTTAAGGATGATTGATCAGCGTAGAGCTCGTTGTTGTTGTTTTCATAGTTCAGCGTGCTACACATATTAGGAACCAAAAACATTTCGGATCAGGCACTGATTGAAAATAAGTTAAATAAACAACTTGAGCTTGAGATAGGTCAACTGACCTCCGCGGCAAATACCGAGACTAGGTAGGTAGCCTTAGGTCTTAGGGCGTAGCTGCTGAGATCACCCGACAAGAAGCAGCCAGCAATATTAGGGCTGAGGGGATCGAAGCCGTAAGGTCTGTAAGGGTCCAAAGATCGAAAGCCATCCAGAGCCGCGCGATCGGGGCCAGCACTAAGCGTAGACTTAAGTACCTACGTACCTAGGTAAATCTCGAAGGTAATGTATCCGTCCCTATGTCGATTCTTTGCAGACATTAGGGCGGCTCTACATTTACATTGGACGTTCCCTCCTTTAGGCTGCTAGCTACAGCCGAGCTGATCAATCATCGTAAAATTATTTTTCGATCCAAAAATTATCATTTTGGCCATCTAAGAATGTGTAACATTTCGTTCACCTTTGTTGTTGTATCGACCGCGATCGTGGCAGTGCGCAATTTAAGTAAGCGTCCGTGGTAAAGATTTTGTGTATCGTGGTAAAGTCATCGTTATTTTTCTATTTCCGTCGAACCTCCATCGACGAAGGCAGCTCTCACGCTCGCATTTTTCTATAAACGTCGACCCACAGGCGACGATTCATCATTTTTCTCTCTTGACGACGAAATTCCGTCATTTAGGTTTTTACCTATATACCTGTTTTTCTAACCACGTACACGTTCTTGCGCTTTAGGCTTAGTCCTACCTGTTTTCGATCATTTCACGTCAGGTATATCTTACTTCACGTAAGGAAGTACTATTTACGTGGAAAAACCTGTTTTTCGGATCGACAAAGGCCAAATTCGAAACATTTATTTTGGACAAAATTTCGACGTACTGAAATTTATTTTACCCAAGGTCACATTTTTCGACATTTTTGATACCTAAAAATGGCAGGAAAAAAGGTTTTGCGGACACCGCCCGCTAAATTGAAAAAACCTTCTACGCCACCTACTTCAGCTCGCCAATTACCTACCGCGCCTGTTGACTCTAATAGCGCGAGTAATTCTGCGAGTAATGACACAATTACGAGAGACGTAACTACTAAGGCGAATAATGATAAATTACCCGCGTCACTAAATGCCGCGAGTAATACACAGTCTGAAGATGAACTATCATTGAGTACCATGCGATCTCGCATTAATCAATCTTCGCTAACTAGATCGGACCCTAATATTGACAATTCATCAAATCATACAATGATTGATAATACGACTACCATTAATACGGCAAATAATCCTGAAACCAGTTCGGAGCGCGAAAATCCCGATTCTGACGTAGAAAGTAATCATAGTCACAGCATAAATGCCGACAGAGAGCGTGCTAATGCTAATGTGACTAATGATCTTATTTTGAAAGCGCTACAAGCTATTCATTTGCAATTTTCGGACCTTTCTACGCGCGTTGATCAAGATAAAAAGGAAAATGCGGATGAAATGCGTAAACTGCGTCTGGAGCTAAGCACTATGCTTAAACCCCAACCAGTTCTGAATCGCATAGAGAATAATTTGTCTGAGCGCGTTAACCACTCAATCGATAGCGCAAATTTTTCTGAATTTAATGCGCAAAGTGCGAATCGTGCGCAAAGTACGCATAGGGCATCTTCACTGTTGTCTACTGGCAACAGAGCGTCAAATTCACGCTCACCTTCGGAAACTGTTCCCGAAAATATCACTCAAACTTGTACTAATCGCGCACCTGAGATATCTAATTTGTCACAGAATCCTGTAAACACGGGTTTGCAACCAGTGCAAAACTCGGGTTTTTCGGAGAATATACCTACGATTTCGCAGCCGTCGGTATCGATTTCGCAGACGTCGCGATCTCGGCCGTCGCTGCCCTTAAATCGTAATGCGCCTTCTTTCGTACCTAATTCTTCTACTACGAACTCACAGCAGCAATTGAATCCACCACCGCTGCAGTATTTTCCACCTCAAGGCGAAATCTTACCAAATAATTATGTACCTAATCCTATAAATGTGGAAATCCCACCTAATAATTCTATTTTGCATTCTTCTAATATCGAAATGCAACCTGTCGAGATAAACTTATCTGGCATTAACAACGAATCTGCACATTTGCAAAACGAATCTGCTCCCCTATCTGAATCATCTAGTAGGAGAAAACATGTCAAATTCTCTGACGACAGCTCATCTAACAGCTATGATCGCCCGCGCAGTCGTCGCTCGCGTCGCAAAAGTCGATCGCGCAGACGACGTCATCGTTATAGTTCAGGTTCTTCATCTGAAAGCTCGCGTGGTGACTCACGTCTCGCTGATTCCTTGAATCGCGGACCATTTTTGCAGCAGATGCAATTTGCAATTGCAAATAAAAAATTTTTTGATGGCGAAAAAACGGACATAAAAGCATATTTTGCAGAATTTGAATCACTTGCCAATACCTATGATATTGACAAAGCTGATCGTCTAAAATTCGCAACTGGATTTCTTGACCCTTATGTTTTGCGTTTATACCATTCGTTACCTGCTGATATACAACAATCTTATTCGAAAATGAAACAAGCGCTAATAACCGAATTTTGTCCAATGGACACCGGTGCGCTCTTTAATCGTTTTTTGTCGCACAAACAGCAGCCTAACGAATCGGTTAAAGCTTATTATCTCTCGCTTCGCGAAGAGTTAATTAAATCTGATCCATATCTTGAAGTTGACTCGCCACATTTTAATAATTTAATGCGACATCAACTAAAACAAGGTTTATTACCACACATTTCGAAAGAGGCATATCACAAAAAACCTAGAGCATCATTAGCTGAATTTTTGGACAATGCGCTTAGCGCTGAATTTGCTAATAAAGAATTCGAGGATAAAAAGGCAGTAACGCCTTACGTATCGGTAACAGCTGCTCCCGTAGGCAGCGTAGTACCTAAAGATACTCCTCGCGCATCTAACCAAAATGATTCAAATCGTTCACGTCATAGAACGTTTCATCGCTCATCGCGTGCTGAGAAACCAGAAAGTTCTTCTCGTAAATATTGTACCTTTTGCAAGCGCATAGGTCACATTTATGAGGAATGTTTCACGCGTCAGAGGCAAGAAACGTCTAATAATGCTAATCATAATAACCAAGCTGATCGAAATACTAATTCTATGGCTCGCAATCGCAGCCAATCGCGTTCTTTTTCGCGTCGAAATCGTTCGCCATCGCGTTCGAATTCGCAAAATAGACATCGATCTCAATCACGATATCGTAACTCTAGTCAACATCGTTCATCTAACTATGCGAATAATGATAATCGCTTTGAATCAAAGCAATCACGATCGAATTTTTGGCAAAATCGTAATGATTATTACCAAAATTCGCGTGCTAATTATCAAAATTCGCGTTACGATAATCGTTATAATAATCAACCGCGCCAAAATACACCTTTTGTGCAATTCCCAAATGAACAGCGTGGGACATACTATAACTCGAACTATCGCAACGACAATAATTTTAATCGCCCGTATGTCACATATACTGCTGATAACCAACCCGCCATGAATGTGCCCCCACCGCAGCCAACCCTTACATCTCCTCATGATGTAAACACGGTTACTGCGAAAGGGCCAGAATCTAGCGCGCGTCCTAATTTATTCGCGTCGCAAGAATTTCTTGAAGAGTACGAACGTCTACAACGTCGTCTTGCAACTTATGAAAAAATCAATCTACCTCCGTCTAAGACTTTAGATCCTAATATTCCTATCGTAAGCCATGCTGGGACAAATTTACCCACCATTCTCGTTAAAGTTCATGGCGTTGACGTACCTGCTCTCATAGATACGGGTTCACAGGTCACCATGATGACCACGTCTGCATTCTTACGTCTTGGTTTTAATTTACCACCTAAACAGGTTTCACAAGTCGTACATGGTGTAGGCGAAATCACTGCAGTCGTTCGTTATAAAGTAAATATGACTTTAACAATTGCGGAACAATCTATTTCTACTTCAGTAGCTATAATTGATCATTTGCCGGAAGACATGCTCTTAGGATATGATTTTTGCGAATCCGCACTCATGTGGGTTAATCCTATTGAGCGTTGTGCTTTTATAAACGGCATAAAGGTTAATTTACTCTCATCTCACGAAAAATTGCAATTTCAGCGCGAAACCCAACGCAACCACCTCTGGTGTTGTGTGTGTGCATGTTTCGTTACCTGAGCCTGTTATAATACAACCTAGGCATGAATTAATTACACCTGGCTATATAAGTCACGGTTCTTGCAATTTTGATTTCGCATTATTCGAACCAAATCCTGATTTTATGGAAAAAACTTCACTTTTTGTTGCTCCGTCTATAGTCGATGCTTCACAACCTTTAATACCTGTTCGCGTTTGTAACATCTCTAAAGCGCCAATTCGCATTGACTCTGGTGAAATAATAGGTTCTTTAACCACTGATGCCGAAGTCGTGTCACACGTTTCATCTTTTGATGATAGGACACCAGAACTTTTTGCATCAATAAATAAAGCTTTAAACGGCTCCGCCGTTGATTCTAGACAACAGCAACAAATTCGTGAACTTTGTTTAAAATACGACTCAATTTTTGCATTAAAAAATGAACCTCTCGGACGTACCCCCTTGATGAAACATCATATTGACACAGGGGATAATCCACCCGTTGTTGGAAAAACTTATCGTGTTGAGCATTCTAGAAGAGAATCTATGCAGAAAATTATAAATGAAATGCTTGCGGATAAAATTATTCGACCTACAACTAGCCCATGGGCAAGTCCATTATTTCTCATTGGAAAAAAGGACGGTTCCCTTAGGCCAGTCGTCGATTATCGACGGTTAAATGACATTACTAAAACGCAAGTTTATCCTCTTCCACAATTAGACGATTATTTTGATACTTTAGGCAATGCTGCATATTTTAGCACACTCGATTTAAAATCTGGATACTGGCAAATTCCACTCGATAATAAATCTCGCGAAAAAACAGCATTTATATGTCCTGTTGGTCATTACGAATTTGAAGTTTTACCTTTTGGTTTAAAAAATGCGCCTGCAGATTTCCAAAGGCTAATGGAGCTCGTGCTCGCAGGTCTAAATTGGAAATCTTGTCTCGTTTACATCGATGACATAATTATTTTTTCACGTACTTTCGAAGAACATTTAAAAGATCTTGAAAATGTCTTTATTGCTCTTAAAAAGGCAAACTTACGTGTAAAGCCTGATAAATGCCATCTTGCGCATGCAGAGGTAAAATTTCTTGGCCACAGCATAAGTGCAATGGGCATCGCTCCTGATATGTCCAAAGTCGCAGATTTAATCTCGTTTCCCGTGCCAAAAACCGTTAAATCCTTGCAGAAATTCCTTGGCTTAGTCCAATGGTTTAAGAAATTCGTTAAAGATCTTGCTAAAATTGCTAAACCGTTATTCCATCTTCTTCGTAAAGATGTCGAATTTTGCTGGAAGGCTGAACACCAAACCGCATTTGAGCTTCTGAAGAAAGCATTTACGTCCCCACCTATTTTGCAATTACCGAAATTCGATGATGAGCACCAATTTATTTTAACAACTGACGCAAGTAACTATGCGTTAGGTGCTATTTTGACGCAAAAACATTTACCATCCAAAAATCGTTTTATTCTTAGCTACGCTAGTCGCGTGCTAAATTCTGCTGAATGTAACTATGCTACTTCAGAAAAAGAAGCGTTAGCGGTAGTGTGGGCCATCAAGCATTATCGACATTATCTTTACGGTAAAAAATTTATTGTCGAAACTGATCATCAAGCATTAACCTGGTTAGTAAACGTGAAAGACCCATCGAGTCGTTTACGCCGTTGGGGTCTCAAATTACAGGAATACGAATATGATATCGTCTATGTTCCTGGTGCATATAACTGCGCAGCTGATCTTCTTTCACGACATCCTAAATATGATCATGCAGAACGCAAATATAAATTAGAGCGCAAAAATGTCGTTAACATCGCAAATTTAGAATCGGAAGATTCTGAGTCAGATGATGAATCGGTTCCACCTGACCGATCGCACGATAATGCGCCTACTGCACCAATTAATCATCCAAATGCGCAAAATAATAATTCTACTGCGCAAACCGACCCTACCAATTCGAAACCACCTACATTTCGCGAACGCTTGTTACTTACCGATGCTGAAAAAGCTGAAATGCTAACACCTGCGCGTTTACTCGCTGAGCAACGTGCAGATGACGAATTGCATAAAATTCGCATCGCATTGAATGACTTAACAACGAAAAAATATCGTGACGAATTTTTTCTCGTAAACGATGTACTTTTTCGTCGTTTCCAACCTAAGCGTTCACCAACTGTCGTTCATCAAATAGTCATACCCAAATCTTTGCGTCGTTTTATATTAACAGAATTTCATGACTCTATTTTCGGAGCTCATTTTTCATCGCGCAAAATCTTGCCCGCCATACAAATGCGTTATTGGTGGCCGCGCATGGAAAATGATGTGATCGCGTGGTGTCGGAATTGTGATGTGTGCTTACAACGTAAGGTCGCATTAAATTCCACATCCGTTCCGTTGCAACCAATCGAAGTATCCGCGCCCTTTGAACTCATTGCGTGCGATTGCTTGCATATGCCACGATCCCCTCCGGAAATGACCAAATTGTAGTTTTTATGGATTATTTTACAAAATACGTGGAAGCTTTTGCTGTTTCTGACATAAAAGCAACAACAATTGCAAATTTATTATTAAGAGAAATTATACCACGTTATGGAGTTCCCAAGAAATTTTTGACAGATCAGGGGTCAAATTTTACATCTACCCTCATTTCGGAAGTTTGCAAACTATTAAACGTTCAAAAAATATTTACAACCCCATATCACCCCCAGTGTGATGGGTTGGTGGAACGTTATAATCGCACCTTGATTGATTGTTTGTCTAAGTTGAGTGCGCGTTCCCAGTATGATTGGGAGCAATTTTTACCTTTCGCATTATTTGCATACCGCGCGACTCCGCAATCATCGACTAACATATCTCCTTTTGAAATGCTTTATGGTCGTGAACCAGCATTTCCTCTTGACACTTTACTTATAAATGACTTCGTAATAAATCCGAATTTACCATCTGTTGCGGAAAAATACGTCATTGATTTAAAGCTGACTTTACAAGATCTGCATGAAATCGCGTCTCAAAATTTAACTCAAGCGCGTAAGCAGCAAAAATCGCAATATGACAAGGCCGTAACACACACAAATTTTAATCTCTCGGATATAGTCTATCTTAATAATACCTCAGTCATTCAACCCGAAATCGGTAAACTATCACCCAAGCGTGTTGGTCCATACCGAATTATTGACTTACCTACGCCTGAAACTGCGAAAATCGCATATGTCTATAATCCTCTAATCACTCATCTCGTCCACAGGAATAGACTTCTGCCTGAACCTAAACTACCTTATTCTGACTTAATTGTGGAAAAACACGCGTATGTCCCTGGCGATTTTGTGTTGGTAAAATTACCACATCGCCCTCTTGCCCCGGCAGTTGTCATAAGTTTTGAGGATTTACCGGGCAGGGAACAAAAAGCTAAGGACTGCGCGCCTGTACGTTTATTAAATGGCTCTAAAACAGCACATGCCGTACCATTATCTAATGTTTTTCCTTTTGCAGACCCATGGCTGCACAAGGTACCCCAAGCAAGGAGGCATTGCTGGAGGCAGCTGGTCGCCGATGCAAATTCGAGGGGCGTGATCCCGCGTCCCTAGATGAGTTTCGTTCGGCTTTGACCAATATGGCTTTGGAGCGGGGCTTGGTTGTACCAGACCCGCTGCCGCAAAATGACAATAGTCATGTTGGCGGTTTAGAGTCACTTACCGCAAAATGGATAAAGCATAAAGCAACACATAAAATCACAAATCACAAAAAGCGTATTAACGATCAACAACTCTGGTGGGAGAACAGGCTTGGTAGATTTCCTTTGGTAACCCCTCGTGTACCAAAGAACAGACTTCTACCCACCGTTATAATCTCCAATGACCAGAAGTTGTTTGGCGCCATTTTGGCGTTAATTCAGCCATCGAATATGACAAATGGCACTTTATTCTTAGGTTACGACTCTGAATTTGTTAATGACAGAAAAGGCAGGCATTATAAGACCTGGGACTTGCGTTTTCAGCAACTATGTCCCACTTACCAGGACCTCCATGGCCCATTCGTACGCTACGTCCAAGTTGCGAGCGCAAACGGCCATGTGTTCTGTTGGGACCTGGCGAAGTTCCCGCAACCTCCGTTCGGGCTTCACCAGTTGCTCGAAACGCGTTTACCTAACGTGTATATGGTTTGTTATGACCCGACGCAAGATCGACTTGCGTATTTCCATGTTTACGGGCCAACTTTTGAGGAAATTTTGGCAATTCCGGATGCAGAGATTCGTAATAAACTGCACTGGAAAGATCCGTTCATTGCAAATTTCATTGATATTCAGCCATTGGCGAGAGAGTTTACTCGTCGTTTACGCATTAAAGCGCAGTCGTACTCGTTAAAGCGCTTGGCTGAATTCTTTTTTGACATGTATATTGATCCGAACGCGCCTGATAATTTCGGACAGGCGTGGAGCTTACCATTAACTCGGGACATGCAGCATTATTTAGCGATGGACGCCCTCATAACTATCAATGTTTTTATACTGATAGAAGGGTGCACGCAAAATAATCGCATTACTGACGATAGAAAACCTATGTCGGTTTTGTTTACAGGCGATGAACTGTACATTAAGGCTAGCGGTCCAAAAGCCAGAGTGCGCATACCGTTGTCGACTAGTAAGCCACCACAAGGACAGTCGACCAGCACAGCTACTGACGCTGAAGTTGATTCGAATGGCGAAGAGTTAATCAGAGTTGAGGACTTTTATGGCCCAGCTCCGCAACCGCCAGCGGCCATAGCCGCAGCCACTACCGTTGCCTCTGTAACGGATGCATTGGCTCACGTTAACGTTTTCGAAAATCCATTGTTCTATGCTCAGGAATCGCAGACCGTTGCCGACCCAGTTTCGGGCCCGGTCCATGCGCCTGACACGGAACCTAAGTCAAAACCAACTAGCTTGAGTACACCAGCTTCTGTGTTTTCTTCGCAAACCGATATTCCCTACGATTCGCCTATGTTTGATGTAGAACCATCGATCTCCACTGAGGATGACGATTTATCTCCCAAACGCTTAGTGATGGCGTTATCTGACGCCGAGGCGGAAAGACAAGCTAAATTGTCGCCACCGTGTGTAACACGCGCAGCAATGGCTCGAAAAGGGTCTGTTACCATTTTGCAACCGATTGTCTCACAATCGCTTGCGGCGGACCAACAAGCACCCTTGGGTATCAGTTCGCTCGCACCTTTACCGACTTTGCAGCCGGATCGGGTAGAGCGTGAATCTGACCCTGATGTCATCATGACTGAGATTATCGGTTTTCCGCCGCAACCACAACGTACACTAGCTGCACACGAAGTACCACAAGTAGCGTTATACACGCAAGTCACGTCTCAGTCCGTGCCACAAGGTACATCGGCACCTGATACTCGTTTTATGGCTTCTATGGCCATGACGGGTGTGTCTAGTACCGTGGCGAATATTCAACCACAGGGTAATCAAAGTCAATCATCAAATATGGAAGTCGCAATACCTGCGCACATTCAAGCCATTCGCGAACGTATTTCCACGAACGAAAGCACTAGAGTGCAAAATCGCTCGCGCTACGTACAGCATTTTTTCACCATGATGGAAAATATGACGCGCGAACCACCGTGCATTATTGCTCCAGCCGTATTGCACAAGTTACGTTCTTATTTGGGTGAGGTCACAGGATCGCGTTTGTACGATCAGTTGGTCGAAACTGCTCAAGTGTACTTCGACTGAGTGTACGCAGTACATCTGCAGTACAGCGGCTACGACCAACTCGCCCTCGCGTCCTTTAGTGTGGTCTACAATTGCACAGCCTTTGGCTGATGTTTATTGTGAGCCCGCACCTCAGTTTATTAGCGAAATGAGCGTCTTTAACCAATTATTTTACCCAGACTAATACTTTGTGCGCATACGGTTCTTTATCACAACCGGAATGATGTTGTACGAGGTTCCGCTCAAGTATTTGGTCGTAAACCCGCACCTTGACGCACCGAGCGAGGTGATCAATGGTGTTACACATCAGGTTCATCCGGAATTCTATCCGCACAGAATGTCTCCAGCGCCAGATCACCTAGCGCCAATCTTAATATTGACGCGTCAAATGGTCGATATTTTTGATACTTTCCGCGAATTTCAATCATTATATGATTCGGAGTATCGACACATGACAATCTTCTCCACAATCGACGTCATGCGCGCTATGGTGTTATTGGAATTTTTGGATAGAAAATTCCACTTCTTTGCGTACGCCTATGGCAATGCCGCAATAGGTTGGCGCATGGTTGAGCAGCTGCGTCACATGTTGCACGTAGCTTTCCTTAGTGAATCTTATACACTTCGCCAAGTGAGGCTTTCCCGGAATTCCTGGAGTTGACGAAGCGAATCGAAAGTCCACATGTTTTACATAACATGATTCGCCAAATTCGGTTAGCAGCCGACCCGCCGCTCGAAGTTCCAGTTCAATTCGATCGTTTCAGAGGTCAGCAAAAATCTGTATTTTACCTCAAACATCGAATTCAAGGCGAACTGGAAAAAATTTGAAGAGAAAGGCGGCAGGCATCCTCGCAGGACCCAAGCGGATCCGCAGCGAGCCTTGATATGCCAGAAGTTGATCTTTCTTTGGCGGCACAAATTGAAATGCGTAGAACACGCATGACGATCAAGCGACGCGATCGTGAAAATTTGGCGACAGAAATGCCAAGGCGTGCGACAAAGTTACGCGCCGCCGGTTCTCTTGCTGAGTCTTCAGAAGTTTGTCATACGTCAGAAGACGAGCATAAGGCTAAATTGAATCGTTTTTACGATACTAAATCCGAGCACACTTTGCGTCGGTTAAAGAATCTGGAAAAACAACGTCAGAAGACTCGTTCAAGCTGAAGTTGCAGCTAAATTAAAAGCGCGTTTAGGCCAAAAAGGATCGAGGCGGCAAGACCCGCAGTCATCCCGGCAACGCTATGCGCAAACGCATCACCGTTCGCAATCACAAGCACAACTGCAGACACAAGTAAAACCACATGTACAGCAATACACACGACCGCAGACCCAACCGCGGCAACAGCAGCAATTCACGGAATCACATGAGCGTTCCGAGGCGTATTCTCAGGCCGATGCTGGTCATCTGACGCGCTCACGGCAGCAGCAGCCTTATGAATACCGCCGTCCGCCACAATCCGAACCGCATAACTCATCGGGGCAGGTCACAATCCCGTCAACGTCAACAATGGGACCAGTCGTATCGCTCACCGTTGGAACAAAGTCAACCAGCCACCGGGGGCTATCAGCCACAACCTCGACCCGGTCCCTTTTTGTCAAAACCGTGGCCTGTTACGCAACAACAACAGCGTCCACGCAGAACCTTCACGTGAACAAACTTATGGTTTTACGCCGGAGCAATTATTTACGCCGGTGCAATCTATACCGCGTTGTTACGCGGACGACTACGAGGACGATGACGATTTTGAGGACGATGATCGACCAGTCGATCCACATCGATGCTTACGCCAACATATATACGGGCGTAGGCAATCGCCATACCAGTATTGCGAGCGTTTGAATACGCCGTCGCGAACCTGAATCGGACCAAGAATATTTTCAACATCAACGACGTCACGGAAAACCGCATGGCTCGAAGGCCAATTATCAGGATCGCTATTAATTTACAAGTTCGACGTACAGAACTTTTTGGAACTCTGCGTTTGGCGTCGAATTCGACCAGCAGCTTTTCGTCAAATCTTTTCGTTTTTCGTCCTGATGTGGATTCCAGGACTTCACGTATTGTTTATTTCCTGTGTATTTTTTCTCTTGTCATTTTTTCTTGCTGTAAAAATTTTTCTTTGACGGTGCTCATATTTTTCCTCGTTATCTTGCATAATTTGCCATTTTTCTCGTTTTTATCGTTACCTCGTGTTTTAACTCGTCAGTGACTTTAATTTTGCTCAGCATAATTTTGCCTTATCATTCCGTATTTCAATTTGTCTTTTGCTCAATTAGCGGTGCTACTATTATGGTACCTTAACTCTTTAATGGACAAGGGGTTAATTTACACCCAATCTACAAATTTTTTTCAATTCAAAATTTTTCTCATTACCCGGGGACTGAAGGAGGCTACTTGGGCAGCGAGATCGAATATTACGCAATGCTGTCCAAGACCGGAGTTCATCATTACTCGGGCAACAATATAGTTATCTCTAGCGCCATTGAGAGTGTTGCTCGAGAGTTTCCTGAGTGCGAACGAGGTCATGCGTTGACCGTTACCGGTTATCGATATTTGTTCTTTTTTGTTCTTTTTATTTTCGTTTTTTCACGTTTGCTCAGGATGAGGCATTGCGGACGCCAGAGTTGAGGCGTTGCAAACGCCAGAGAGTCGAGTTGTAGAGCGTCGCCGACGCTAGAGTTGATGGTGTACTCCCGAAAAAAATTCTCCAATACGTTTCAAATTTTTTTTCTATACATGGGGGAGTGTAACTGCGAGAGTTACACGTATAGGCGAACTTGCCTTAGCAGTTCGCGTTAGCCATAACATAGCCAATACTAGTAGCTATCTACGATAGTGCACTGTGGGCTATGCCTTCGGTCTTCCCATTATTTCCCCAAATTTTCAATAATAAAAAACATTTAGATACTTGTCCGGTAGCATAGAGTTAAGTGTATGATAATAGTAATTGTTTCATGCATACCACTTGTGTAATCGATAACAATGATCTGAGATAAAAGCTTATCAGTATTATGTTAATTTGATCTTTGTTTAATTTACTGTAATGGTCCTTGAGGCCAGTGTACGTAACGTGGTAGTTTAGTCTGCCTGTTGGTTTTTTCGTTGGCTGGTTGTTTGATTGTATAATCTGTACATTTTTGTTTTTCTTTTTGCGTATTTTGTTGTCCGGCTATAGGCCGTGGAATTCTGCATTGAATTAAAATAGAGAAAACCTACCCAGTGGTTTTTGATTATACCGAGGTTAGGTCGGCCATCACCCTAGTCGAGGACTTCCACCCATCTTAGTGGACTGATAGGTAAATTTCGTATGATAGTTTATTTTATTCGGAAATCATAATCTATTTCTCAAGCCAAAAATTGATCAAAAATATTATTTAATCTTTAAGGATGATTGATCGGCGTAGAGCTCGTTGTTGTTGTTTTCATTGTTCAGCGTGCTACACACATTAGGAACCA
Source organism: Mermis nigrescens (assembly GCA_036768485.1). Classification (NCBI taxonomy): domain Eukaryota; kingdom Metazoa; phylum Nematoda; class Enoplea; order Mermithida; family Mermithidae; genus Mermis; species Mermis nigrescens. The sequence goes on along the minus strand of JAVLUZ010000142.1, from coordinate 22,177,543 downwards.
AAAACATTTCTGATCAGACACTGATTGAAAATAAGTTAAATAAACAACTTGAGCTTGAGATAGGTCAACTGACCTCCGCGGCAAATACCAAGACTAGGTAGGTAGCCTTAGGTCTTAGGGCGCAGCTGCTGAGATCACCCGACAAGAAGCAGCCAGCAATATTAGGGCTGAGGGGATCGAAGCCGTAAGGTCTATAAGGGTCCAAAGATCGAAAGCCATCCAGAGTCGCGCGATCGAGGCCAGCACTAAGCGTAGATTTAAGTACCTACGTACCTAGGTAAATCTCGAAGGTAATGTATCCGTCCTATGCCGAATTCTTTGCAGACATAGGGCGGCTCTACATTTACAAATCATCCTTAAAGCGAGAACATTCGATCTGAGATCAAAGTGTATCAGTATTACGTTAATTTGACGTTTGTTTATTTTACTGTAATGGTCCCTTGAGGCCAGTGTAGTTAGTCTTGTTGGCAGTCTTGTTGGCCATTGTACGAGTGTATATATTGCGTACGTTTTCGTTTTTCTTTTTGCGTTATTTTTGTTGTCCGGCTAGTTAGGCCGAGTATTCAGCGTTTGAAATAAATTGGAGAAAACCTACCCAGGGGTTTTCGGATATACCGAGGGTAAGGTCGGAAATTCCCACGCCGAGGACTTCGACTCTTCTGAGTGGACGGATAGGTAAATTCCATATGATTGCTTATTCTCGTTCGAAAACCTTAATTCTTTTCTCAAACCACAAAATTGATCAAAAACATTATTTAATCCTTAAGGATGATTGATCAGTATAGAGCTCGTTGTTGTTGTTTTCTTAGTCTATTGTGCCAAACGTATTAGGAACCAAAAACATTTCTGTTGGAATCGGAACCTTGTAAAGAAGTTAAATAATCAACTTGAGCTTTGAGATAGGTCAACTGACCTCCGCGGCAAATTCCGAGAGTTTAGGTAGGTAGCCTTAGGTCTTAGGGCGTAGCTGCTGAGATCACTCCGACCAGAAGCAGCCAGCAATATTAGGGCTGAGGGGATCAAAGCCGTAAGGTTTGTGAGGGTCCAAGGATCAAAGCGATCCCAGGCTAAGCAATCGGGGCCAGCGTTAAGTGCAGATCTAAGTACCTACGTACCTAAGTAACTCTCGAAGGCAAATACACCCGTCCTACGTTGATTTATGTATACATAGGGCGGCCATGTATTTACACACCTCATGCCTAAGCTTGAGCATAGTAGCGGTTTTTTACTCATAACTTCTTACAAAGTTACTTAAGCAAAAATGATAAACATATTCGGAAAAAGCATAAAAAAGTGCACAAAATGATGCAAATATTTGCTATTTTGAGTTAGATTAAGTACATTTTAACCAGGCTAGGACGGCGTCCTAGCGCGGGAACCTTTGACTTCAAAAAACACGGGAATGCGAGCGAGTTAAACAACGTGATAAAAAAAGATGTACCAAGCCCAACCACATAAGATTGTTCTATTTTTTTAGTAAAATACGAAGAAATAGGCGACTAGATCGGAAACGTTGATCAGCAGGGATAAACCACAAATCGTCAGTTTATTATAAAGCAAGTTTTTACGGTTATAAAAAGATCGAGCCGATTCCGAGCTCGAAGGAAAAATTGTTGCACTAGGAGAAACTTCGCTGTTCTTTACGTTCCCTTTATTATAAATAATTGAAGGCGCCTTTCTTCACTCGGCTTCATCGCACAGGCGATACTACATGGAAGTTGGAACCCAAGAAGATGGTATATTTTGCTGTTATAAACGGTGGTTCCACACGGCTCAATTGACATCGGTGCCTACTACCTATCGGGAAATAAAGATTGTGTCGTGCGTGAGAATAAAAAACGAAATTACAGACTACTTGCACTTATTGACCTCGCTAGACGAAGAAATGAGATTAGCCGACTTACGAGAGCGAGCCAACCTAACAAGGGTGTGGGGGAAGAGTATGCATCCCTAGGAAATTTTCCGCGATTTTTTGGTGCCAATGGATAGTGCTCGATGAGAAACGTTGAAAAATTGTTCTTCGCCTCGCCATCATTTTTAAGACCATTTTTTGACCTTTGAAAAATCTTGCGCCCCCACAATTTTGACGCTGCCCACCTAAGGAGCCACCAACCATCGAAAGCAGACACGAAACGACGGCACTCACGGACATCGGGCTGAAAGTACATAAACCACAGAAAGCGAAAAACTTGCACAAAGACATCGGGCATTTATGACCTGAAATTTTTTAATTCGTCCTAGCCCTGGTTTAGACCGTATGTAATTTCACAGCATTACATACCGGTCCGAAACTTCAGCCGAGAGTGAGAAGAGCTGAGACCACACATGGGGGTGCAAAATTTTCCAAAGGTCAAAAAATGGCCTAAATAATGGTGGTATGTCGAGAAAACACAATTTTTCAACGTTTCTCATCGAGCACTATCCATTGGCGTCAAAAAATTGCGAAAAAACAAAAACATTTAAAAAAATTGATTTCTGGATGGGTATTTTGGTTCCTCGGGGGTTGCATACCCCCCGCCCCCCAAACACCCCACGTCCAGGTGTGGTTTGTACCCCCCCCCCGCAGGACCCCCGATGTCTTAGTTTTAATAACGATTTAACGGTAAGTTTCGAGCACCATCTTGAATCCACGCACTGTAGAGTTCTTTCTGCGTGCTGTCGCCAATGTATCCAGCTGGGACCACTATGTGGGCAGCAAGTAAAATCTGGAAAGTGCAAGATTTTAATGAAGGTCAAAACTGGTATCAAACTCGGTGAGATGATGGTCGATTCCACGAAACACCATGGGCTTGTAGTCGCACGCTTGGGTCTCATCAGAGGTACCACCACTCCATTGGCTATCAAAAACACCGCGACAAAACCCGAGAATTCTAGTTTTCAATAATCGAATTTGGGGGGTATTTTGATTTCTGAGGGGCAGGGGGTATTTTGGTTTCTGAGGGGTGCATACCCCCACGCCCAGGTGTGGCTGGGACCTTAAGAGAGCTAACACGGTCATAAACATTGCTTCCATACCTATATACAAACATGCCGAAATAGCGCAAAAATATTTGACCCACTCACAAGTGATTTTTTAAAAGCTTGATATCCATTCATTTTCAATCACATATAATTTTGATTTATTTTACTAGAACCATTTTGCTTAGGCCTCAGAAAAGGGCGTCCAGGTCACCTGGGCATGGGGGTGGGGGTTTGGGGGTATGCACCCCCGAGAAACCAAAGTACCCCCAATTCAGTTTTGAAATTTTTTTCTCGTTTTTTTCGCAATTTTTTGATGCCAAGGATAGTGCTCGATGAGAAACGTCGAAAAATGGTGATTTTTCCGCCATACCACCATTTTTACGGCCATTTCTTGATCTTTGAAAAATCTTCTCCCCTTCCCCAGGATTTTCTTGCTGCCCACCTACCGCAAAATTAGTTGCACTCGCAGAATCATTTTGAAAATTCCTTCTCTGCTCGATTTTAGGTTGCTTACTTTTTTGATTAATTATGCCATCAATTTTTGACAAATTTGTGACCTTAAATCAGTTTTGAAGTCTGGAAAACTGGTTCTGCTGATGAGCTATAGTCTCATTAATATGCATGTACACATATTTCACGGAACATTGCGATTAGTGCAATGGTACAAAAGTAGATTATGAAATGACGAGACGACCATGATACTACATATACATCAGCAACGATCAAAAGCGGGAAATTTCATCAAGCTTATCCGATCACTGTTGTCGTTGAGAATTAGTTATTCATTAAAGTATTACAAATTGCACTACCAAGCAAACATTGGCAGCAACAAAATTCTGTGGGGTCCGATAAAAATTCAATTCTAGGGGTTTATCGATTTAAGGGCGGGCGGGGGTCTTTCAGATTCTGGGGTCCTGCCTGAGGTCCTACCACGCCCACGTGTGCTACCAACAGACTCACCTCACCACAACCATATGTAACCATGGTAAGGGAGTTATAATTCCCCAGAAAGTTTATCGAGTAAAGACCACACCCGAGGGGCGTCAAAAAATTATTTTTTCAAATATATTATGACATCAGTTTTTGACAAAATAAATCAGAATCCAAAATACCTCACGCAGATTACGGTAGACCCCAGAATTAAATTTTTGACGTTTTTTTTGCATTGCACCATCAGACCCCAGAATTTTGTCGCTGCTCATGCATGCTACCAACCCAATCCTCCCACAAAAATTTCGCTTTTCTGGAAAAAAATCTGAAAAATGCTATTATTTATGCATTTTTAGCTATCTTCTGTCTTGAAAATATAAATAGTCGATAGCTAGCTATTTTGTCACGATAGGAGCTTCATAGTGAATAAATTTTTTCATGTTTTTAGTCCAATAAACACACTTTAGAAATAAAAAATTTCGAGCTGACTGACAAGTCCCTCTAAATTCGCCATGTTTGACTAAAAATTGTTCAAGGACCATAGGTGGGCGGCACCTAAATTCTGGGGAGGGGTGTGCAATATTTTTCAAAAGTAAAAAATAGTACTAAAAATAGTGGTATGGCGAAACAAACACCATTTTTCAACGTTTCTCATCGAGCACTATCCATTAACATCAAAAAATTGCGAAAAAAAAAAAAAAAATTTTCAAAAATTGAATTCGGGGGCGGGGGTATTTTGATTTCTGGGGGGGGGTATTTTAGTTTCTCGGGGGATGCATACCCCCAAACCCCCACGCCCAGATCTGCTAAGGACTATGTATGCAGTCTTGAGGAAATGAAGTTTGCTGGCTCTTCATGCGATAAAATGGAGCTCGATGAAAAAGCATCGCGAAATAATGTTTTCTGTCTCTACCTTCAATCTTTTCGCCCATTTCTGAGTTAAAAATTCCGGACTACTAGAATTTTGACATTACGGAACAGTAATGATATACGGCGAACATGTCATTAGTTCATTTGCTCTAGAATACAGACTATAAATATAAAAACACGATTCTAAAAACGTTATCAATGTCTATAAATAGATAGACGAAGCAATTTTGTAAACGATATTCAGTACCTTTTAGTGAGATAATTCAATATATAGTGCATAGTGGATTAAAAAAGATTTTTTCACGAGCTAAAAATGGCATTTGTTGAGGAAAATCTGAAGTCACTGAAGGCAGGCTTGTATTTTCTCAATCCATTCTTGAGCATCTCGCTGGCTGTTCGCCATAAACGTGTACGTACGACGAGCCGTTCTTAACTAAAGCAAACGAGTCTCCTTTAAATGCAAATCTCAAGTCAGATTTTCGAATGAAGTTTTTTTACAATTAATTTTTAAGAATTAGTACGAATTTTCGTAATAGCATTAGACTTAATCCAGCGTTAATGCGTTTTCGTTTTACGATATTAACCTTTCATATGTACATACATGCATCGTTATATACTACGTCGTTGATTTTCAAAATGGCGTCTTAGAATACATAAAAGCAGTGCTTCTTTTGTATTAAGCAAAGATTTTTCCCGATGTACAAAGACTTCTGGACGTCTTTGTACATTTACAAAGATTTTTGGGAAGACAAAAACTGCAAAAAAAGGTTCGAAATTTGCGAAAATTTTCGGCGCGAAATGAGTAATTGTGTGTTCTATATATCTTTATAATGTCAGAAATTACATGTTGAAAGGAAAAATGTCAAATTTCTCGGACTGTTTTGAGACGATTATTAGTGATTTTTGTCCCCAGAAACCCAGAAATTAGCTAAAATACACTAGAAAAGGCCGAACAACTCTGTTTTTGCGACACTAAAATCGCTTCTGTACCATATTATAGTACCCAAAAATTTGTATGTACAAAATGTACAAAGACGTTTAGGGACCATCTTTGTACATGTACAAACGTACCTTGTACAAAAAACACTGCATGATACAACCCATTCTACAGCAATACGATCATACATAGGCGCAGCCGAATTTTGGCTCTCCGATGGTACTAAATTGCCAAAAATAGCATCGAAAATTCAATTCCGAGGTCCATCGATTTTGGGGGTTCACCAAATTTCGGGGAGGTTCAGACTCCCATGCCCACGTGTGAATACGAGCCGCATTGAAAATTAAATAGCTGTACGATCGTTTAAAAATTCGCAAGTAATAAAAAATAAAAACTAAGAATAAAACATATGACTAAGAGATGAGTCTTTAGTGCCAACTGCCAACTTATGTTACGGTGCTTCTTATAATTAATAATCTCAATGCATTTTTGAGTCGGTCGGAGCAAAGTTGTTCGGAGGCTGTAAAAAAGTATAAGCTAATAGTTACCTAACTGAGCTCTAAAAAACGGACTTATTTAAACAATTAAGCAAAAATCAGTTATCACGTAATTATAGTTATTAATATTTAATTGTTAGCTTTAGAGAAAAAATAATGAAAAAAGTTAGATAACCTCGAAAAAAGCGCCCTCAACAGACCGAGGCGATCCAGGAAATGCTTGAACTGAACCGATTGCGTTAACTTCACTCAGGTCGATGCAACCTTTGCAATGCGAATCTTCCATCGCGTCATAATACCGCAACTTAATACGTACATATATACATATGTACGTATAAACTTCATACTCGTTCAAGTTCAACCGAAAAAGTACGATTTCAACAAAAGATGCGACACATAGAAAGGAATCTAGTGTCAGGAAAATATGCCAAATATTTAAGCGCAATTATGCATGCAAGTCCAATATGTGATAAATGACGGAATGACTACAATGTACGAGCATAGGTGGGCGGCACCAAAGCTATGGGGGTGTAAGATTTTTCAAAGGTCAGAAAATGGCCTTAAAAATGGTGGTATGGCGCAAAAACACCCTTTTCCAACGTTTCTCATCGAGCAATATCCATTGGCATCAAAAAATTGCGAAAAAAAACAAAAAAAATTTCGAAAATTGAATTCTGGGGATTGCACAACCCCAAACCCCCACGTCCATGTATGTGTACGAGCATAGGTGGGCAGCACCGAAATTCTGGAGGGGAGAGGGTGAAAAAATTTCTGGGGGGGGGTGAAAAAATTTTCAAAGGTCAAAAAATGGTCTTAAAAGTGGTTGTATGGCGAAAAAAAACACCATTTTTCGACGTTTCTCATAGAGCACTATCCAATGGCATCAAAAAATTGCTAAAAAAGCAAAAAAAATTTTCTGGGGGGGGTATTTTGATTTCTGGGGGGGGGTATTTCAACTTCTGGGGGGTGCATACCCCCCAAACCCCCCACGCCCATGTGTATGTACGAGTATAATGATTTATAGTGTACGTACTCCATACATAAAATCTAAATGTTGGTGCATGAATGTAGACAAATAATCTACGAGAATTTCGGCTAATACACGGCACATTTAAGACTAACTAGCATTCGAAAATGCTTTTGTGAAGATTTCAAGTATTTTTTGTATGCATTCGAAATGAATAAGCATGTAATGTACATTATGTGTATTTCAATTAATTAACAAATCCCAGAAAACAATAACGATACAATTCATTTCAATTAATTAATTGCTTCTGACTCATTAACATATGCTAAAAAGCCCCATTGTTTCAAAACATGTAATATGTAAGCACGAAGTATCTTAGGTTATCTACGTGAGTGTTCTGTTTACGATAGAAACGGCCGATTCTGATCACTTCGTAAACATTTATCAGTGTTATTTCAAATTCAGAGCAACCAGAAAACATCAGCGCATACACTCTTAATAAAAAATTGAAATATGCGATAATAACATCAGTTCTAGATACCGATTCAAGAAAATGAAAACCCTTCATCCCACGTATTTCTCGTTATTTTATTTATTTTTTGTATCTTTTCAGTTGTATTTCGCTATTAATTTTGTTTTTTAATTGTTTTCTAAATTTATTTTACAGCTCGTTGTGCAATGCAAATGTTCATTGAAGGCATATCACACTTTTCTTCAAACGCGTCAGTGAATGCTTCCCACATCTTTTCACGTAGAAGATGAGAGTTAAAGTTTTAAGGCGCCATGCTTATACATCATCACCATAGGTGGGCGGCACCAAAGTTCTCGGAAGGGGGTGCAAGATTTTTTCAAAGGTCAAAAAATGGCCCTAAAATGGTGGCATGGCGAAAAACATCATTTTTCAACGTTTCTCATCGAGCACTATCCATTGGCATCAAAAAAATTGCGAAAAAAACAAAAAAATCAAAAATTAAATTCTGGGGGGTATTTTTGCTTTCTGGGGGTGCATAACCCAAACTCTCACACCCAGGTATGATCATCACCATTAAGTAACAAGTCATACGATAACGACTTATACTTTGCGATTCAAACAAGCTATTATGGCACACCTGGGCGTGGGGGGAGGTTTGGGGGGGTATGCACCCCCCAGAAACAAATACCCCCTCCCAGAAATCAAAATAACCCCCCAGAATTCAATTTTTGAAAATTTTTTTCTCGTTTTTTTTCGCAATTTTTTGATGCCAATGGATAGTGCTTGATGAGAAACGTCGAAAAATGGTGTTTTTATCGCCATACCACCATTTTTAAGGCCACTTTTTCGACCTTCAAAAAAATCTTGACCCCCCCCAGAATTTTCTTGCTGCCCACGTATGTATTATGGCCTCAAAAACTGCTTAGGGTATAACAAAAGTTTCGATCTTAGATAAGTCAGAAAAGTCATGTTAAAGTGCTTCAATTTCAGATAATTTTTCTCGCATTTCATCCACATTCTAATATATTTTAATTAAATTTAGCCTAAAAACTAGCACATGAAATTAAAAATTTCCATATCTTGAAAAATGATCAAATGCTTTTCAATCGTCTGCAACATTAGGCCCAGCTTCGGCGTTCACTTAATAATATTATTGAATAATTCTTACGAAGTTTAATGTCTAGACTAAAAAATTGTATGGCTAGGTCACACAAAGTACGTGATGCTATTTTAATAATAAGTACTTTGGCAATTCGAGAATTCTGAAAAATACAACCTACCCTCATCCGGATTTTCCCAGCGTCTATTGTCTAAAAATACTACTCATTCCACATGTTTTCATGGAGGGGATTTACCCCCACAATGGCCGCTGACCCCACGCAAATTGGCTGCTGACCGCAGCTGGGCGGCGCCAAAGGTCTGGGGGATGCAATATTTTTCAAAGGTAAAAAAATGGTCTTCAAAATAGTGGTATGGCGAAAAAAACACCATTCTTCAACATTTCTCATCGAGCACTATCCATTGGCATCAAAAAATTGCGAAAAAAACAAAATTCAAAAATTGAATTCTGGGGGTATTTGGTTTCTGGGGGATGCATACCCGCAAACCCCCACGCCCGAAGTATGCTGCTGACCGACCATCAGGATTGTTAATATTTTGGAAAAAAAATCGTACAAAGTGTGCTGTTTTAAACGTTTTTAGCTAAATTTTTACTCAAAAGGGTCAAATTATCGGCGCTCCGTGCCATATACTAATTTTTTGGCTGCATTTTGTTCAATATACTCAGTTTTTAAATTTTTTTCGAACTTTTCTGCTTTTATGTTCTAGAATGAACGAGCACCGTCTGAAATATCGAACAGCAGTGTTCTCGACGTGTACGCTTGATTTTAAGCAAAAAACGAGCACCTTTTAAAATTTTTTGCGCCGCCCTCAGAATTCTATTCTGTACATGTTTAGCTCACTTCATGCTTTATACTGTCCAGGACAAACCACCGTTGCTTCCAAGCTTTCAGTAATGCACCGCGTTTCATTAGATATCCTTCATGCGTTCTATTTTCGATCGGATTAGAAATAAAATTATCGAAATCGGCAGTAAGCACTAGAAGATAAGTGATTGAGACATGTGCATAGCAGTACACGTATGTAAGAAAACGCAAGAAATTGGTTTGAGTAATTCCAATTGATCTTCATTTAAACAGAAAAACATAATTATTCAATCCCAAGTTTCTTTTGTAACGCTAAATTTTCATCGCCCTTAAAAACTTCTACATGAAAGTCTTGCTTTTCCAAATTTTTGATATATTTGTATATACGAGGGTTGTTAATTAAGTTCGTTTTAGCTGTCTAATAACTTTTTTCTATCCGAGTTATCAACACGCGGTTTTTTGCTCGTTATTCTGCAAGTTCTGCTTTACATCTCTGAACTCATCATTTCTTCTTATCTTTCTTTCGCTTTCCAATAAATTAATTTTGTTTTATCATAGATTTGAAAAATTAATTAAAAATAGCCCTAAACGGAAGGTCCCACGACTTCATTCTTCAAGGAAAAAGATAAATATTTTAGCTAAGAGTATCCAACGTTGTAAAGCACTTTTTAGAATGTTTTTTGTTCATAAAACGTGCATTTGTGATGAAGCGTTTTTTGTCAAAATCATCAAAAAATTGAGTTTTAAGGAAAAATGCATCACTAAAAAGAGGAAATTAATTACAATGGGATTTTTGGTAGTGCATCAATAGAAGTCATAAACTGCCTTTGTTTTACCGAAATTTTGAGATCAAATGCTAATCAGTGCCCAAGCTGCGACAAGATAAAAGTTGTTATTTTTACCCAAAGAAGCGAGGTATTTTGAAAAATTTTTCTAGAAAAGGTGGAAAAAAATGGTGACAATAGTAATTTAAAGCAGAAGTTGCGTCACCATATGCAAAAACCACATGTTGGTATCTCTTATACAGAAAAAGTTATTAGACAGCTAAAACGAACTTAATTAAGAACCCTCGTACATAGCATAAATGCAGTCAGGGTGGCCTGGCCAGGGAGGGGTTAAAATCGGGATTTATATCTCAGTAGTCGTGTTTATTAGGTAAATTAGATTGAAATTGCTTGAAAATACATTATTTTGGGCCGAAATCGTCCGATAATTTCTACTTTCGGACCCTACAGCATGGAGTGTAATACCCCCTCTCACCCCTCCCTAAGTGCATGTATGATACGAAGGATCCATTTTCTGAACTGTTTTTGTCATATTAACGTAATTCTATATTATTAGTCAAAGCTGATTTTCCCCTAATAAAGTCGAACAGTCATTCCTATTTATCAGAGGCACGATCAGCGAAAAGGATTAAATTCATATCGGTAACATCTAAAGAGATTTCCAACTTGTGACTTTTCCTTTGTAATCACTGTCTCAAGCAAGGAATTAGAATCAGTCATTGACGAAACTTTTACAAGAAGTCATTATCAGTTGATATATTTGATATAATTTTATAATTTATCACTCAACTTATGAGTGTTTTGCAATATTCGAATCAAGTCATAAACGTGTAGCGTTTCGAAACAGTGTGTTTTAGGAATATTTTGCGGACAAAAGTTAAGTAAGCATGTATTCTAATTGAGACGAATGCATATTTTACATATTTCTTATATATTTTTTATTTGATTTATTTATTTTTATTTTTACATATTCATTTTATTTCAATTTTAATATTTCCTCTCACATGTTTCTTACGTCTACTGAGTTCGTCGCAATCGAGTGAAACAAAACCATAATTATAATATAAGAAAGCCACACCTGGGCGTGAGTGGTAGGGGTGGTTCGGGGAATACAGTATGCACCCCCGAATTCAATTTTTATTTGTTTGTTTCTTCCCGCAAGTTTTTGATGCCAATGGATATTACTCGATGAGAAGCGTTGAAAAATGGTGTTTTTTCGTCATACCATTGTTGACGCCATTTTTGACCTCTGAAAAATCTTGCACTCCCCTCAGAATTTTAGTGCTGCCCACGTATGTATGAAACTAACTATCGTATTTCTGCTGCGAATCCTGCGTCGATTCTATTGAAGCAGTAGACGACGGCTGATGCTGTTGATTGTCCGCAGAAACGCCCAAACAATTATTTGGTGCCACCGTTGCACACTTTTCGTGACAGCAGAAATCGCAATTCGAACATTTGAAACCTGCGCGTTAGAAATATGAACTTGTTGCAAAATACGCCTCGGGAAATAATGCATAATGAATTTATCCAGTGTAAAATTCAAGCAATGATAGGGCATGGTGGCAAATGCAGATTCCTGCTAATAGATGAAAGTTGTCCAATAAGTTTTCCCATGATTGGCGGACTGATTTGGCGTTTAATTTTTTTAACTGGGTGCCGCAAATCGATCTGAACTAATCGCTCATTTTTGTAAACCACTCGCAAGTTGATTATAAGTAAAAGTAAGGATTTTAATTCAATTTTAGCAATATCTTTTTCAACACACCACTTGCTTTAGGTTACACTCGAGGATATATGTGGACGCCTGGGCGTGGGGGGTTTGGGGTTAGGAGGCGGGTATGCAACTCCCAGAAGGCCGGATACCCCCAGAATTCAATTTTAGAAATTATTTTCATTTTTTCGCAATTTTTTTTGATGCCAATGTATGTATAGTGCTCGATAAGAAACGTCGAGAAATGGTGCTTTTTCGCCATACCACCATTTTAAAGAATTTTGGTACAGCCCACCTATGCATATGTATGTATGCGCGAGTATGTACGTATGTATCACATAGTTACAGTTCTTGCCACAAAATGTAAACAATAAAGAAGCGATTGAGATTATTTAAGAACGCTTTCTCACGACCTAATCGCCGGAGACGTAAAGAGCATCCTGACATCCTTTATTTTCGGAAAACGCGACCTAAACGCTCAGGTCGGACCGTTTACGACCCGGTGCGCGTTCTTAAATAGACGCGGGATGATAGCGCACGTGCGCGCATTGTGTACACGATATCATATGCACATAAATCGCATGAGTATAAATGAGTATAATCAATATTAGCATGCTCTACGCGCGCTGAGTCGTGAACGGCCCGGCCTAAGCGTTTAGGTCGCGTTTTCTTGAAACTAATCAGCGCTTCGCAATATTTGGGTCGTGTTTTCTTAAATTATGTCAGGATACTCTTAAGGTCTCTGGCCATTAGGTCGTGAAGAAGCATTCATAAATAAACTCAATCGGTTCTTGAGTGTTCAAGTTCCGCGGCGAGCGCTTTACGTAATGTATGCAAGTAAGCAAGGGCTTATGCAGGGAACGCCCCTCCCGCTTTGCCAAAAAAATTAAAATAATGCATGACGGATAATGAAAATTGACATCCTTTTACCGGAAAATCTCTAAATTTTCGGTGCCGTAGCATGGTAATTTCCTATCAAGTTACCTCAAGCGCAACCAAGCTACAATTACATACAATAAAGGCTTAGGAAAAGCACAAACCTTGCTTCAAAACACCCCACAAGACTCTATTGCAAACGCTGCAGTGTTCTGGAGCGGCAAAATTGTATCTCCTTAAATCGTGCCTCTGATCTCCTTGCTGCTCCATATTAGCTGAAGATCTTTGTTGGCTTTGTTGGAAAGCACTTGATATAAAAACGATATAGAACAGTAGCTTTTTATGGAATAAACATACGTGAAGAAATGCGCAAACATAGTTACGATCATGCTTCAACTAGATGGAGCAAACAGAAAATTACTATAAAAAATAATTCTCGATTTTAAGAATTCAAAAAGTGGATTATATGCCAGCAATTGAAGCCGAAGAGATGCAGCTCTTAGCATACATGCACAGCATGGGACTTCTGGAGGTTAGGGGGAGTGGAATTTTAAAGTGCATTTTTTGGGCCTAGAGATAGTAGGTAGTGGGTACGCGTCAACAACATCGTTTTTCGGCGTTCCTGACGATGCTCTATCTTTTTAGAGCATAAAAACATCGAAGAATTTCGAAGTAAAAAAAGTCTAATGAATTGAACAAAATGCAGTTAAAACATGAGTACTATGGCGCGAAGCGCCAAAAATTCGACACTTTTGAGCAAATGGATAGCTAAAAGCGCTTAAAAAAGCACCTTTTCTGCGAATTTTCAGGAAATTCTTGGAAACTTTTGAAAAATCGCGAATTCTGGTGGAGAGATGAAAAAATTTCTAGGGGGGGGGGTTCAAAATTTTTTCTGGGAGGGGAGTGAACCCCCAAACCTCCATGATCATGTTTGGCTCTTAGCAGCCTAATGTCCATAGTACTGCATTTAGAATAGTATAAGTGTCAAGTGAAAGACTGTAATTACTACATATGTATGTCATTACCAGACATGCAGAGCATGGGAATTCTGGGAGGGGTGAAATTTTCAAATGCATTTTTTGGGCTCAAGAATGGCGGATACGTGTTTAAAATATCGAAAAAATCAAGGAAATTTAAATCAATTGAAGCAAATATAGTAAAAAAATGAGTATTCTACGCGAAGCGCTGAAAATTCGACATTTCTGAGCAAAAAAGGATGGCCAAAAACGCTTGAAACACCATCTTTACCACGATATTTTTTTTGCGATTTTTCGGAAAATCGTGATTTCTGGGAGGGCGCAAGCTTTTCTAAGGGATTATAGGCGGGCAGCACTAAAGTTCTGGGGGGGGTGCAAAATTTTTCAAAGCTCAAAAAATAGTGGTATGGCGGAAAAAACAGCATTTTTAACGTTGCCCATCGAGTACTATCTATTGGCATCAAAGAATTGCGAAAAAAATAAAAATTTCAAAAATTGAATTCTGGTGGGGTATTTTGGTTTCTGGGGGTAGGGGTGTCGAATTTCTGGGGGTTGCATACCCTCCCAACACCCCCACGCCCACGTGTGTGGGGGACCCCTCCATGATCATGTATGGTCATTACTTGATAATCCGAAACGGCTGCCAGTAGCTGAACGGCCTTTTAGCAAAAGTTCTAATGTAGCCTTTTTATGCCAAGTGCGATTTAACCATCGATACCATTGTAAAGCAACTTGATTAGATTCGTTATTAACCTCTGAGTTTTCACCTAAAGATCGCTCAACAGCCTGATGCGTCTTGGCTAAAATTTGATCCCAATGTTGGGGCAGCAGATCCAGATCTTGCTCCAAGGAATTTATCTCCTGCGGAGGAATTCACGTTGACTCTGATGCTATTGATAAGATTTACACGATTTACATGTATGCATCATGCATGAGCAGGGGCGGATTTAGGGGGAGCGGGGGGCAGCCCTCCATTGGCCGACAACAGTGCGCAAAATTAAGGATTTTTGAGCGATTTTCCGCTTTAAACGGCCAATTTTTCCGCCCTCCTTCACTGTGCATGAGTGCTTTTGATTGGACAGAGCCCGACCAACCTTCTAAATTTTGGAACTTTTATGACTCTAAATTACCTATTCTAAGTAAATGACCGATTCCTGTAAATGTGCCCCATGTTTGAGGAGACTACATATGTACTTATAAACTGCAAAAGAACACAATAAGGCTAGCTATTAACAACACGAACTTATCTGATTATTAAATCATTCAGGATTTTATTTATACCGTATAAAATTCTTAGAAAGCTCAGGTATGAATAAAAAAATGATATGTAATGGATTTTGAAAAATGCCCATAACGCAACTGTATACATTCCACGGTTTTTTTTGTATTCGGCAAAGATTTTTAGATTTTTCCCGATGTACAAAGACTTTTGAGGATCGTCTTTAAACATGTACAAAGACTTTGGGAAGACAAAAAGTGCAAAAAAAGATTGAAATTCGCAAAATTTTCGGCGCTTCGCGCCGAAAGGAATAATTGTGTGTTCTATATATCCTTATAATGTCACAAATTGCATTTTGAAAGGAAAATGTTGACATTTTTGCGGCGCTTCGTGCCCTTTTGAGACGATTATTAGTGATTTTTGCCCTTAAAAACCTAGCAATTAGCTAATATACACTACCAAACGTCGAACAACTCTGTTTTGCCACACTAAAATTGCTACTCTACCATATTATAGTACCCGAAAATTTGTGTGTACAAAACATACAAAGACTTTCAGGTACCATACTTTGTACATGTACAAACGGACTTTGTGCAAAAAAACACTGATACATACATCTAATAATTTCTTCAAGCCATTAGACTGCGAGAAATCAACTCCCTCATAGTTCATATCCACCAGGCGTCTTGCAGATCGAGCAAATGTCTGCTGCTGATGATAGCCAGTAAAAATGCTTCCTAAGACGTCCACTGTAGTAGGTTCTGTAGGGCTAGCAAGATTCGAAATTGAATTATCGGCTTGTCTCTCCAATAACTCCTGCTCCACACCTTCCAAATCGTATAGTGATCCTGAGAATTGGCAATATATAGTTCTTTTGCTCAAATTATCTACTAAAAGCGAAAATTAGATTTTTAGATTTATTCGTAATGAAAAAAATCTAAGAGAAATTACGGCCAATGCAAATAAGGAAGGAACGTACATACATCGATAGACCCCACAAAACTGGCTAGACGTCATAAGCGATCGTCTTGCGCTACTTTTTCATGCCGATAAGTAGAGTTTGTTGACAGACAGAAATAATTTCATGCTCTTCTGCTATTAAGCACGATCGAATTCTTGCTTTTCTGACCACCGACAATTTTCAAAACCCATGATACAAGTCCTCAGTCTTACACATGCTCAGTTATGAGTAGCATAAGCAGACATGCAACATGGAGATGGGGGATCCCCAACGCCATGCCTAAGAGTGGGGGTTAGGGGTACGCACCCACAGAAATCAAAATACCCCCAGAATTCAATTTAATTTTTTTTGTTTTTTTTTTCGCAATTTTTTGTTGCCAATGCGCTCAATGAAAAACGCTGAAAAATGGTGCTTTTTCGCCACACCACCATTTTTAGGGCCATTTTTTTACCTTTGAAAAATCTTGAACCCCCCCCAGAATTTTCGTGCCGCCTACCTACGGCCCACCCAGTCAGAAATTTTTTGGACACCCTCCTCAGATTTTAAGTAAAGACTTACGTTTGTAACCATTTTCCCCATCCACTAAAAATGCCCTAGGAGTACCCCCTCCCAAAATTTTAAGCCGTTACACGCATGAGGACAATACGAATCTGCAATATTTATGTACATAAGTGAGAGCTGAAAAATAAGTGTCGACTGTGTAAGTTATATCGAATATAAAGTCGCGTGTGAAATAATTTCAAAGACACAATTAGTCAACTTTGTTTACAACTACATTCGATAAATTAACATTTGGAAACGATGATTTTAGCTAGTCTCAAGGGAAGACATACAACATGTCTGATTTCCACATTTTGTTACTGAATATATAAAAACGCGTGCATACATAAATACAACTACAGCAAGAGTCAGTTTTTTTTGGTACAAGACCCCTTTTTACGTATAAATAAAGACAGAGCCCAAAAGTCTTTGTACATCCTATACATGTACATTTTCCGCAAAATCATATTTATGAAGTAAGACAGCCGAAATATGATTTAATTTATCTCCATGCGGAAAGTCGTTGAATTTCAGGCTTAAAAGGTGCACTAAAAAAGCGCGTGATTTCGCAATAGTAATATCACACATAATATCTTACCGTACGCCAAGGAATCGATAGAATAGTAATCCCAAACGTCCAAAACGGCTAGGGAACTCTGCGTCCTCAATATTTTTCTTTGCGGCGCAGTGTTTAATTGGGAAACTGTTGGTTTGTACAAGAAATTGTAAAACAAGCTCGACCATCGATGTTTTTCTAGCACGTAGTCCCAAAATGAGCTGTGCGCCATTGGAGAATTAGCCGAACTATTGCTCAGCAAATTCTGATGCTGACGACCCAACGAGCCGCTTTTTTGCTTGATCAACATCGCTGGGCTGGTGGGATGTTCGTGAGGAAAGTGGTTCAGCAAGGGCGACGCGCCTGTGGGGTTTCCTTAAAATGCGACTACATCTAATCAAATCTAAAAATCGAACTTGGACAAAGACATGTCTTCCAATCAGTGTTTTTTTGTACAAGGTCCATTTGTACATGTACAAAGATGGTCCCCAAAAGTCTTTGTACATTTTGTACATGCAAATTTTGTGTACTATAATATGGTACAGTAGCGATTTAGTGTGGTAAAACAGGGTTTTTCGATCTTTGGTAGTGTATTTTAGCTTATTTCTGAGTTTCTGAGGGCAAAAATCACTGATAATCGTCTGAAAAATTTGACATTTTTCCTTTCAAAATGCAATTTCTGACATTATAAAGATATATAGAACTAACAATTACTCATTTCGGCGCGAAGCGCCGAAAATTTTTGCGAATTTCAAACCTTTTTTTTGCCTTCCCAAAAAATCGTTGTATGTACATGTACAAAGACGGTCCCCAAAAGTCTTTGTACATCGAGAAAAATCTTTGCCGAATACAAAAAAACACTGGTTGGTTGATTGAAAACTCTTTGGGTTAATTAATTATTATTCAGATGGTTGGTCGTTGGTTGCTCAGTAATCGGTCGAATAATTGTTGGTTGCTTGATTAATTATCGATTAATTATCGGTTGGTATGCAGTATGCACATCAATAGGTAGGCTCGTTGCCGATTGACTGTTCCTTGCTTAAAGTAGTTGCTTTAAAATTATCTTGCATTCTCCTAGCATCCTCTCCATCTTCTACCATTTTTACCGCCTTCTGCGTTAAATTTTCTATTGGCACTGGCATGTTTTATCATTAATACCGGCCCGAATCCCATTGGCACCGGGTTTAATCAAGTCAGGCCTGTATCCAAGATTCGGCCAAGGGGGAGAGGGGCGGACCCAACAGGAATTGGTCTATGTCTCGAAAAAATTCGTCGGGATAGCTCGCTAATACCGCATTTTCCGACGTAAAGAGGCATGCAATTTTTCCATCTTTTCGTGCATTATCTTACCTTTCAAAATTTTTATCCAGTCAAGGAAAAAAGGGGGCGATCGCCTCCCCCGCCTCTTTCAATACGGCTCTGAATCAATTTATATCGTTTGTCCAGGTCCAGGCGAGCTAAATATTAAAGAAACAGGCTCGGTCTGATAAATCTGTATAATAAAGATAAGGCTTAGCATAAACCGATTCAAGATTTCGATACAACTTTTGTTCCAAAAATAATGGGACCATCAGAAATTAGGCCAATAATCCGCAGAAATAAAAAAACCTGTTTCATCAACAGCCAATGGCGCTGAATAAAAATCGGATGGACGGTGTCGGGATTTGACGTCGAATTGCAAAACTCCTGATTCGACTCTCTCCGCTTCGCTGTCCAGTAAAAATGTACGAAAATAAGCAGCAGTCGAGTGATAAGCCAAAAATCGCAAGAAGAAATCATTAAACTCGAAAGCCGATGGATATTGAGTCTGGATCTACGATTACAAAAGTAACCGATGTAAAGTTGCACTATGTTTAAAGAGTCAGAAATGCAGAAAGTACAAATAATACTACACATGAGGATAGAGGGATGAAAGGGGACCTTACCACACATTAACTCAGGGGGAGAGTGTTGGGAAGGGGAGTTTACCCCCAGATTTTTTTACCCCTTCCTAGAATTCGCGATTTTTATGCTCTAGAATGGTAGAGCATCGTCAGAAAAGCCGAAAAAATGATGTTTTTGACGCATTACCACCATAGGTGGGCGGCACCAAAATTCTGGGGGAGGGGGTGCAAGATTTTTCAAAGGTCAAAAACGGCCTTAAAAATGGTGGTATGGCGAAAAAACACTATTTTCCAACGTTTCTTATCGAGCACTATCCATTGGCATCAAAGATTTAGAAAAAAACAAAAAATTCGGAAATTGAATTCTAGGGAGTATTTTAGTTTCTGGGGGGTCTTGGTTTCTCGGGGGGGTGCATTCACCCCAAACCCAGGTCTGATAACCACCATTTGCAGGCTCAAAAAAGGCACCTTAAAATTTAACCCCCCAGAATTTCCAAGCTGTGCATGTCCGGATATTACCCTCGTCTGCCTGAAATCTTTAGAAATAAGATAGATACTGTAGGGCAATTTTGGAAAAATGTCAAGTTTTGAAGAATTCGAAGCCTGTGGTGCGGATTTCATCAAACTCACCTGATGTACAGCGTCCAAAAATTGAATGAAAATCGGGGCAAAGCCGCTAGAAGCATTCAAAAGCGTGTGGTTGCATCGGTGGGAAAATCTATGTCCGAAACTCAACCATTCTTTCTCAATCAGAACTCTGAATCCTTCGAGAGTGCGATAAAATGGATCGAGCATCAACTGAGCAAGACTTAAAATCTAAAGCAAACGTGTTAAGCGGATGAGAAAAGGATAACGAAATGGGAGGAAAAGAGGAAAACGTAAATAGAACAAAGAGGAAAAAGAAAAAACCATAAGCAAATTAGTATTCAACAACCAAACAAATTTGACAACCAAATATAAAGGAAAATTAAAAGAGAGAATATCAAGGAACTACAATAAAAATAATTGACGTCATGTAATAAAAATTATGCATTAATAATAATCATCATTTCCTGCACCAACATCCGAGATTTAAGAAGATACGCTAAAAAATAAAGGACAAAATAAAACACTGGACAAGTTTGAATAAGATCAAAAAGGGTGACTTTTAAAGAAATTTTTCATATGTACATATGTACATGTAGTACACTTGTATATAGTCACTTATGTACATGTATAACAAACCAGACATAGAATTTTTTATCGCTAAGCTTAGTAAATATATACAGAACTGCTAATAAGTCAAAAATTAGAAACTACATATGCATGTAGATAGGACATTAAGGAGGTGGATTTCTGGAACAATAAAAAGTTCACAAGTGCACAATTAAACATTTCTGTCATTATTATTCCAACGAACTTTCAAAGCACGATAGTATGTAGTTTTCGAAGAGAATTCAAGCCTTAGCTTTACTTGCGTAGTGACATCCCAGCCGTATTCTAAACAAACGGCCACAGAAGAATGCTGCAAGTCAATCAAATCCACGATTGCACTTGAAATCTGCAGTATGCACTTTATCTGGAAATAAATATATGCGTCCTTATTACTTAATCTTAAAAAACGTGTGGAATGAAAGCATAGATGCATAAGGTAAGGGTCGACAGGGGGGTAAATCCCAGAAATCAAAGACCGTATAAGTAACGCTCACGATTTCTTTTGCTGTTTAAACGACCAAAAGGTCAAATAGCCTAAAGAACGCTTTTTCGTGGTAATATCGCATTTTAAAAGCACTTTTAGTCGATTCTGACTACAGTATATCACTTTTAACACTAAAAAATATAGAAATTAATCAATTTGGTGCGCTTTGTGCAACCTGTACCAGTGTATTTCCTGCGGATGGTGGAAGAGCTAGAAATTTGGATTTTCGATTATATTTTATCAGCGAAATCAACAAAGGCTATAGATTTTAGCAACAAACAGGGAAGTTTAATTAACAATGAAAATTTAAAAAAGCCAAAAACAAGTTGGAATACAGACTTTGTATTTTTACATCAATTAGTATATCCAATACTCTCTCATGTATGCTATACACAATAGATTTTGCAGTAAAAAAATGATTCCTTTTCAACTAAGCGAAAATAGCACAAATATATGCCACGCATTCATCCCTTTAAAACGAGAAGAATTTGAACGGAAGTTTAACAACTAAAACTCAGTTGTTAAAGCCCTTTCGACAGTGTAAGTGAGCAAAAAATTACTAGACTAAAAATTAAAAATTACAACTTCACCTGCTGCAACCATCCACTTTCGTCCAAAGCTCTTAAATGCGAATACGACGAATCCGATTGCAGAAAATTCGGTGGCGCCATAACACGCATAAATTTTTTCAAAGACTCCTTGGCGCTGTGACAATCCGGATAATCGACGGGTATAAACTCGCACCTCGAGTCCAGTTTCAATACCTGATTAAAATATGAGAAACCCGAATCCAATAAGTCGGTCAGGCACGTAGCTGACCGTCCTATTTTGATGGACCAACACCAATTGGGGGGGCAAAGCCCAAAAGAGGCCAAAAATTGTACAAAATAAAGTTTAAAAAGTTATATTTATCCGATTTTTCTGAATTTTGGGGGGTCCAAACCCCCCTCATTCCCCAGAGATACGTGCCAGGAGTCGGTTATTTAAAAATTCGATTAGTGCAGTTGCACAGGCTGAAAATAAGTTTAACAGTATGTACTATTAAAATCTCAAGTAATACTACTGAACAAAATAGCATACGTACGTAGTAGAACATACATATTACACATGGAAATCATATTAAGTCATCTTTTTTCGGCATCAAAGATTGAAAATCTAACATGTGCTAAAATACTGTCGTCCACCTGATACAGAAACTATTTAAATATTTGCCATAGAAAGACTTTGTAAAGATTGGGATGTAGAAACAATACCATACACACCGCACTCTGAAACTCTGGCTATTTTACTAAATATTGATAGATGTGTATTTTTTATTAAATATATAATTTTAATATTTAATTTTTTGATAATTTAAAATTTATTTATACAATCTACTTTTTTAATGATTCATTTATAATTTATAATAATCATAGTAATTTATAATTGTCACGCCCGGTATTGAGTATAATATATTAATCATAGTTATATTCATTATATAACTCGAGTCACTCCGCGTACGTATATCTGTCGAGGCCCGTAATAATAATAATAATACGATTCCTTAGTCAATAATGTACTCCGCGTGACTTTGTGCACATTAGTCGAGTTCAACCAATCATCTTTGGGGTCAATATCATACTTAGCCCACGTAAGAGGCTGATCATATTAGCCGTCTTGCGGGTCGTGCGGCTGTATATATTGTTTGTGCGCACAAGCATATAAAAACCGTGCTGATGGGCGAACCCAACAGCTCAGCGCTGACTCCTCTCCAGACGTGTTGTTGGGGGCTTGACCCCCTGGAATAACAACTGACCCCCACAGAATTGTCAATTTTTTGTAAAAGTTGTAAAAAGTATGTCTTTCTGGCGTTTTTAGCTCATTTTTAGCTCAAAAATCACAAATTTTCGGCGCTTCGCACCATTTGCACATTTTTTGACTATATTTTGTTCAATTTACTCAATTTTTTCAAATGTTTTCTGAGATTTATTTTACGTTTTTATGATCTAGAAAGAGCGAGCATCGTCTGAAACGTCAAAAACGTGTGCCCATCGTTTTTCAGCCCAAAAAAGTCACTGTTAAAAAAATTTTTGGGCCTGCGCCCCCAGAATTCGCATGCTGTGCACGTGTGATCCTCTCCTAGAAGTTTTACCTATTAAGCAACAAGTAACCGTTCCATTAAAATGTTAGTTCTCTCCATTATATGCGTTCGTTTCCTGTTGTTCAAACATGCGCATCAGGTGCCAATAGATTACTGTAGTAGCGTGTCGTTTTACCCGACATAATAAATAATTATTTACCATTTAACTTTTTTAATTATTTGACACGTGTACATACCTTTTGTAGAACGCACAATCGTGACGCGTATGACTGCAGATCTGGAATCAGTAAATTCACCCACCTTAGCCTGACTCTTTTCGCCCAAAATGTATAACGAAGCTCTGTGAAACGACTGAACGGCGGCCACATCTGCTTTTTGAAAAGCCGAGTAACTCGAAGAATCGGACGAGACGCTCAATCGTTTTTGACGTTGTGAAACGCCTGGCGCGCTTAGAAATCGAGGAGTTGATGGCGGATTAAGCGTTAATGTCCCAAATCCCGGCTGAGATTGCTTGATACTGTTGGGCAATGGATTGCGGGCAGATCGGAATCCAAGACGCACTGTCATAGCTAGGATGGAAAAATATTTTTACACTCGGATCGATAAATTTATTGAAGGGAGCTCGTATAAATACACGTTTACTAAGTAAAATATAAATATAAAAACAAAGATAATACAAAAATAAATATGTATAAATGTATAAATATATACACGTGACGTGAATACTCACAACTAAAGTCTAAAATATGAAATGTCGAAAAAATTGAAAAGATATGTAGACGGACACAGTATCTTTTTTAATTTTCACAGGTACATACCAATGACATAACTTTCGAACGAGTGATCTTTACAGAATTGAAGTAAAGCGTGTACAAAAAATTTAACGTCGCATAGTGAACGCAACGCGTCATCAGGCACGTAGTTCTGGGGCAGGGGGAATGAGAGGGTCCGACCCCAAAAATTTAGAAAAAAACCGGAAAAATAGGAATTTTAAACGTTATTTTGTGCTATTTTTGGCCTTTTTGGGCATAGTCCCCCAAAATTGTTGTTGTTCCCCCCAAAATAGGAGGGCCAGCTACGAGCCTGCGCGTCTTGCATAATGCCCTGATAGACGCACAGGAATGTACGTACAGGGCGGTCCACTTAAGAATCCCCATCTTAATTTTATCGCAACTTAGTCAACTGTGCACTTTATTACAAAAATTTTTCGGGGTAAGTGCGTATTTGGCCCTTTAGGACATGTTTTACATAAGTTTTCATTAAATCCATCTAATGTTCTAATGAAACAGTAATTGTTTTAAGCTTAGGTAGTTTCATTCAATTGACGCAAATTTTTTTATTAAAAATTAAATGTTCCTTTCGTCATATAAGGGAGCTTTACTTTATTTATCACTATGATTTAAACGCTTAAGGTCGGATATGAATTTACGTTTCAAAATATCGAGTCAAATTCGATCCGCGTGTGATTGGCTAAACGAGGCATTTCTGGGAAGGTGAATTGATCATGGTTCACCCGCAAAGCCTTCGGCAACGCCTTCACCCGATTTAACCTTATGTACCTCCTCCAAATAGAACTTGATAATCTCAAGAGCCCACACAAGGTACACCATGATAGTATTAAAAAGTAACACGTGAACGCATTAATCAATTTCGATAAAACTTTGTCACAATTGTCCCAACAATTGACTCATAACGCGGTGAAATTTTATTGAATTTCATTAGTAAGTAAAAGCTTTTCGTAAAATATAAATAAGTATACTTACGTACGTTAGCCACCCAGTACAATTATAATGCACGGTTTTACAACGGCAACAGATTAAAGCTAAACGGAGCGAAATTATGAGGAATAAAATTAAAATTGAATCAGATTAATATTTGAAACACATTAAAATTAAAATTTTAATCAGAAGACCCCTACTCTTATTCTTTGCTTTATTCCACTGGCCACCGACGTTGAGCAGAGCGACCTGTTTACGATACAAGTCGGGCGTGTTGCACGACGTGACGCTACACGCGTCCAAGTTGGTCAAGAGCAGAGAATCGAGGCTGAGCAGCGAGCCACAACTGACCGAGGAAAGGCGTCCGTCATCGGGCCTCTTGGGCGACAGGCTGACCAAGTAAGCAAAGTAGCGTTCCTGTTCAACGCCCGACTTCAGCGTCGCCGCCGTCAGCTGAGAACGTTGCTCGGGCGATTTGGTGGTCTCGATCAGATCGCGATCATCCGCTGCGTGACGGTAATTAGCATGAGGTTCATAAATATAGATCACACCTGGGCGTGAGGAAACCAAAATACCCCAGAATTCAATTTTTGGAAATTTTATGTGTTTTTTCGAATTTTTTGATGCCAATGGATAGTGCTCGATGAGAAACGTTGAAACATGGTGTTTTTTCGCCATACCACTATTTTAAGGCTATTTTTTGACCTTTGAAAAATATTGCACCCGCCAGAATTTTGGTGCCGCCCACTTATGATATAGATACGTATTCTGTAAGCTATTTGACTCCCGAAAAATGTTGCCGACTTCCGCGCAATTTTCCATTTTCCGAAAATCTTCAGCAACCAAAATATTATGTTTCAAGCTTTTTGGCGATATTTTGACCAAAAGTATCGATTTTTTCGGTGCTTCGCGCCGAATAGTAATGTCTCCATTTGACCACATTTCGTTAAATTTGATTTTTTATTTCTATCTCTCAGAAAAAAGAGCATCGTCAGGTGATTCGTTTTTTACCACCCTTCACATATACAGGGTGTCCGGAAAAAAGACATATTTTTATTTTTTCAATAACTTATTTCTCCTATTTTTTCTATCTTCTTTTCTATTTTGTCTAGTTAAAGCTCAGTATTGTACAAATTTATATTATGAATGTCAAAATTTGTTTGGGTACCTTATGAAGGTTAATGAATAATGATAACATAAATGAAAACAACATTAAGATGACACTTAAAGCAGAATTTCGGGTTTAGCATGTTGACTGCTCACAGGGATAATTTTATCTCAATATTGCACATTTGCTAAGAGGAAGAGATTAGACCAGGTTTAAGCAAGCTGTGACGTTTTTCTTTGAAGTGCATAAATACCGACTAAGAGGCGTCTCTTTTAGCAAAAAACAATTCATTTAAAACAGGTTCTGGCACGTTTTATGCAGTCCTAATTTATTAAAGCATCGCACTTTGCTCCGCAAATGTTAAAGACTATAATTTGTGCAAATATTGGGCCCGAACTACCGAACGCAAGCTATCCTTTATTTAAAATTACTACATAATATTCAGGGAACATGTAAAATACGAAACAAATTCATTAAAGGTCAAAGTACAAATTCCTGATCTGAAGATTTGTTTAGCAGATAGCGTACGATGCACTGTGAAAATGGAAATTTTCAGAAGTAAATTTGTGGCTGAATTGGTTAATCAGGTATCGAGCCAGTAGCACCAGGCGATTTACTGTAATTTTTCGCAAGCATATTCAGAGACAGTTGTGCTATGGAATGGCAAAAAATCTGTTTCATTTTCCCAATATTCGTAGAGTTTCAACTAAAACTAAAATGTGTTCTTTTTTCCGAACACACTGTACATGTACAGTACATGTGCATCATGAACCCTAAATTTATTGCAGATGTAAAAGCAAGTACGAGCATATCTGCATTATGTATGTATATTAATAAAAAGGCACAAAAAAACAATTCGATGAATAGATAGGAAAATAGATGACCAGCATGGCCGATCTGGACGGGTCAGCCGGTCTGGGAAGGTCAAGAATCAAGCTTTTTCGGGCTAAAATCGCCTAAAAAATTGGTATAAGCGCTGGGCTAAACTGAAAACTACGTTATTACACAGTTACTGGTCAATTTAAGGGAGAAAATTTTCAACCTTCATCCATTCTTGGCTTTCATTTTGCCTCATTTTCCACAAAAAATTCCCGTTTTTCCATTCTGGGGGAGTCTAGACCATATGTGGGCGGCACCAAAATTCTGGATGTGGGGTACAAGATCTTTCGAAGGGCCTTAAAAATGGTGGTATGGCGAAAAAACACCATTTTTCAACGTTTCTCATCGAGCACTATCCATTGGCATCAAAAAATTGCGAAAAAACAAAAAAATTGTAAAATTGAATCCTGGGGTATTTTGGTTTCTGGGGGTACTTTGGTTTCTCGGGGAGGGGGGTGCATATCTCCCACGCCCAGGTGTGGTCTAGACCCCCAACCCCCACGTGCATGTCTGGACAGGAATGGATCACGATTATATACAGCCGACCCGCTTTTACCAGATGCGTGAGCAGCATGTTGTTTCCATCGACTGACTACGTTACGAATGTGAAATCCCGCGCCACGAATAAGCAAAGCTCCTTTGTCGCTGCACCAAGTTACCACGGGAAATCTTTTTGAAAAAAGACCAAGAGCATTTGTTAAATGACTAGCCTGATTTGAAGACAGTTTATTTGAAAAAACACATCACTTGATTAATTTCATGCGTGGGC
The DNA here is from genome assembly GCA_036768485.1 of Mermis nigrescens. Taxonomy (NCBI): domain Eukaryota; kingdom Metazoa; phylum Nematoda; class Enoplea; order Mermithida; family Mermithidae; genus Mermis; species Mermis nigrescens. The sequence continues at coordinate 22,150,241 of JAVLUZ010000142.1, read as the reverse complement.
ACGCTCAGGTTTTTCAGGTTCAAATGCCTTCCCTGGAAGAAGACACGGGGTTAGTCATGACCATACTCGTATGTAGATGCAGAGCATGGTCGATCTGGGAGGTCAGGGGTGGAAAATTAAACTTTTTTGGACGAAAATGACCCAAAAACTAATATAAATGCTAAAATAGCCTTATAACTACATTATTCCACAGTTTCTGGTCAATTTCGAGCACTTTTGAAGAAAATTTTTAATTTTAATCCATTTTCGGCCTAGATTTTGCCTCATTTTCTCCAAGAGATTCTCAAAACTCTTGCGAGATCGGTCCGGTTCCTCCTGCGGGGTTGCTCAGCAGCCAGGGTCAAGTCACTTGATCCTGTACTGACCCTGCGCCCACGTATGATTAATTTATTTCATGAATTTGCAGATTATAATGCTAAACGATAATTCATTTTTCATTATGTTTCCAATCGATTTAATGCAAAAAATGCATAGACTGGATAATCGTAGTACCTACGTACTTTGTGATACAGCGTAGGACGAGATTTCACTTAGGCCAGCATAACAGGGCTGTATTTGACGGGGCGAGAGAGGCCGTCGCCCTTGAATAATACTTCTACATATGTGCTTTTTGCCCAAAAAAGCGCCCGGAATTGATAGTTTTGTATGTTTTCTAGTGTTACACGCGATATATTACAATCTAAATTGACTAAGAATGCTTCAAAAATGCGGTATTACCACGGAAAAACAACTTATAGGCTATTTTGACCATTCTTGTCGTTTGAATAACAAAACAATCGTAAACACTAAATTTAATGTTTTGGATTTCTCGGATTTTACCCCATCCTTCCCATAGCCCCTGACTTCGTGCATCTGTATGTACCATATATAGTGCTGGCCTCTAAAAAAACCAGTCGATTTGTAACCTAAAAAAACCACCCCTTTTTCCATAACCAAAAGGAGATGACTGATGGTATTATACTGGCGAACAAGCTATGCCGTGAGGATTACAACTGATTCCTGATCTCTTTCCGAATCATTCAGAAACTTGAGATATAAATTTGTCGAAAAGTTCCTAAAAATTGCCGTTTTTACGATTTTTTAAAGCATTTTTGAGGGTCAGTATTTCTGCCCGTTTTCATATTTGCTAGAATCTTTCATGTTTTCACGTTAGGCTCCCTTGCAGACTAATATCAGAAAAAATTTAGTGGTCCTATGTCATCCACATAGCTACAGTATACCTTCAAAGTCAAAGCTAAAAAACAGTTGTAACCTAAAAAAACCAGCGCCAATTTCTACAAAACTTAGCAGGAATGTGCCTCGTAGCACCTTACATGATGCCTGATATTTATTTTTCACAAAAGACGGGAATCACCCCAAAAACTGCCAAAAAAGTTCGACTGTAACCTAAAAAACACTGTAACCTAAAAAGATCAATGCTAAGTAAACGTTGCCATGAAAACAAAATTACTTTTCATCAGGTTGCATAATTTTGCACTGATTTCTTACAGAGGATGTAGAAGAGACCTACCTAGAGTTGTTCTTATCACCCGAAGACTTTATTTGTGAAATTTTTAGAACTTTTAATAAAAATTCAGAAAAAAATTATTGATTTTTATCTAAATGTGATAAAATGAACGGAAATATCGTAAAGAATAAATTTTTTTACAAACAATATGATCATGTAATTTGCATAACATTGGGGGGTGGGGTGGTTTTATTTCCCATGGTTTTTACTTCCCAAATGGAATTTGCTGGCTTCTTTTAGTTTTGACTTTGATCGATTTTTTCGCCAAGACTTAAAGGATTTATGAAATTAAATAAGTGGCGAAAGATGGAGCATCGACGGTAAATTACTCTGATTATATAAGTTTCTAGACTGGGGTGCTTGCACAATGACATATATGCAAAAAAACATGAAACGCGGTTTTTTTAGAGGCCATGACAATATGTTTCCAATAAAATACAAATTGATTATAGACTTTCCGCTGATGCACAATTCAGACCATTGGCACGGCTTTGATATCGGAGTTGCGTAAATGTTGCAGATAAGTACGCTTGCACTATTTTTCAGTTTTTATGTATATATGTAGTCAGCACACTGAACGAACGTATATATGAAATGCATAGAAAAGATAAAAATAAGCGAAATTCAAGCATTAAAAAGCAGATAAAAGAGATGTCAGTGCACGTTTATGCGGGAACCGAAATATCGCACAATAATACCTGCCATGCTTGTGACCTTTGGCTATTTTTCTCAAACTTTCATCATTTAGCTTTGCAGGTACAGCCAGAATCGACGGATAACTAAACAAGAGAGCATAGATGTCATAAATAAGTGAAAAATTGATTACAACAAAATCAAAGACGTACAGTGTATGCTATGTGTGAATGTTTAATGGACGAATATAAATGTACATACAAACAAGCGACAGATTCAAAATAAAACTTGCAACATTTCAGCGAGAAGAAAGTTTGAAACTTGTCTCATATGTAATGCCAATGAATTCCGTTAAACTAATGAAGCAAATGAAAATAAATTATGAGAAAAAGTTAGTTACATATCTTTCAAATCTAAAAGCTGTTGAGATTTCCAGCTTCACAAGAGGCGAAAAGCTCCGAGTCAAAAATGCACAGGTATATTCAACTGCAGTCACGTAGCTGGCCGTCCTACTTTTGGGGGGACCAACACCAATTTTTGGGGGGACTAAGCCCAAAAAGGCCAAAAATAGCACAAAATAAAGTTTAAAAAGTCATACGTATTTTTCCGATTTTTCTGAACTTTTGGGGGGTCCGAACCCACCATTCCCCCAAAGATAGGTGCCTGTTCAACTACTGGAACTGAGTTGTGAAAATGAGCTGATCTGCTTGAAATGGATTATACGTAGCGTATGTACGCCAATTACATAGCACTAGATGATCATGTTAGAATCGTGATTATTTTTGCCAAAAAAGCTTAATAGTTTGCAACTATACGATCCAAACCGATAAGAGTCTTTTATATTTTTACTGTCATTTATTAATTTTTCATTTTTTTTACATTTTTTATGTTTAATCTTTACCTCCGACAAATGTCGTAGGTCCGGTTGGAGACCGTAAGACGAAAGGCGCCTTCCATCGACGCTTTGTTCATTTGTTTGCTCAAGGTTGATGGGCCACCGCTGTGAAATGTGACTTCGACGCGCGAGCAAAGGCCTAATCTCTGATAGTCGCGACAGTAAGAACGGTCGGACAAACGGTCCAACGTTCTATTCATGTTCAACTTGTTTGCATGAACAGCCGAATCAACTTGACTTTTTTCTTCTGCGAACAAAACGGGCGAAAATAAAAATAAAACATTCATAAAAACACAAAATAAAAATAAAAAATAAGCTAAAAATATGTACATACGTACTTCAATTAGATGCGTTCTTATGTACAATTAATTGAGAGAAAAATTGAAGCACGCAAGTATCGCGAAAGCTGCGAAAGGCGGGCTCTGAAATACAACGCAATTACGATATACACTTTCTGCTAAATTTGGATTTGCGTCAAAGACGAAATGCATGCATTTTAAGCAAAAAAATTTTATTTTATTCATGCAACTAAAGTAAATAGTGATCGGAAGCAAATTAGCAATTGTGCAATTTGAGTAAAAAAGAGTGGAAATATGTGAAAAGTAATAATGGAAAATTCGAGGAGCGCGTGGGCCAGGAATAAACTAAAGTGTCAATACATTACTACAAGGAATTTGAAGAGACTACTTTTTTACATATTGGACAATCGTTGAAGTAATCAGGTCAGTAAATTAACTTACATATAATTCTATTTTAAGAATACATGTACGAGATATGTGTATGTAGATCTACGCCCGTATCCAGGATCCGGCCAAGGGAGGGGGCGGATCCAACATAAATTGGTTTTTATCTCGGGAATTCGTCGGGATAGCTCGCAAAAACCGCATTTTTCGACGTTTTTCGACGTGCTCTATCCACTAAGATAATAAAATTCGAACTTTTCTGAAAATTTTTTCCATTGAAGCAAAATGATAAAAAATACTTCGCATCCGGCGCAAGGTGCCGAAAATTTGAAGATTTTACGTCGAAGACAGTCTATTTTTCCATTTTTCCGGGCATTATCATAACTTTCAAAATTTTTTTCGGCCGAGGGTGGGGAGCGGCGCCCCCCACCCTCCCTTAAATACGGCAATGTGTAGATCGTTCCAGATTACGCATTAAGAATAAAATGTATTATTTTTATATTTTTTTATTTTCTTATTTCTTTACTTTTATCCATTATTTTTCTACGAATATGAGGTGTTAAGATTTCCATATAGCCAATAATTATGCAAAGCAAGAATTTAATAATATTTTTCAATGCCCTTTTCTATTGATATTTTATTGCAATTACAACAGCTTGAATCGTTATCAAATATGATTTCTTCGACATCTATCTAGAATTTCTCTCAATGGGTTCATACAGTTTACACGATAAAAATTATAACATTTGGGTACTATGTAGGCACCAGTGTTCCTCTTACGAGGTCCCTTACGACATACATATGTACACTGAGGTACTAAGTACATACTACGAAAGTTGTTGGCATTTCTAAGTGTTTGTCCTTTCAAAAATCATTGTACACGCGCAAAGACGATCTCGAAAAGTCTTTTCGCATCGGAGAACAATTTTAACCAAATAAAAGAACCGTGGCAAATACACACATTTTATATACGAGTGTATTACACCAGCATGATTTCACTGCATTTAATATTTTTAAGCTAAAATATTTCTTGAAATAAAGTTTTTACAGCCTCATAATTCTTGATTTTAATCTTAACAAAAAGATACTTAATTTCAATAATAAAATCGCGTTAAATTATGCAAATGATCAGCGTGCCGTAGAACATACTATTTCCTGTGAAACCTTCGTTGCTTTCGTCAGAAGTCGGCGACAAACGCTTTGGAGAAGCTGTTGAGGCCGCTTGGTAGCCATGAAGCGGAGGCCGCATTCCGATTGGCAGTGTTTTGCAATTTTTAGTTTTTTCTTTAGAAAAACCAGCTTTTTTAGTTGTCTTCTTCCAAGCAGCTTTAGCCATTCCTCTGTAAAATCGAGTTGGAGCATTTTTATTGCTTTAAAGCGGTTAGAAAATACGATTAGGATATTAATAAAGAATCATTTAGCTCAACAGATGATTTAGTTAATTAAAATTTGACAAAAATCTAGTGCCGACAGAACGTATGTACCAGTATGTATTACATTTCTATTACATAAATGCGTTTTTCTAACTATGTGATTATCGAAGGAAATGTTAAATAAGGTAGCTATGATAATAAAAAACATGATTCAGTTGAATTCTTTACCATTAAGTGCGCAGAATGGCTAGAACAGGAGGGCGAGCCGACACACAAGCGCATAGGGGGTGAAAGTAGGGTATCAGCCCTACCTAAGGTATCAAAAAAATTAGCTTCTGTCCGCATACATGATTTCGGGAGGGGTTGAAGAGGGTTTGACCCAACCACAAAAATTTTCATCCTAACGCAGAACTTTTTTCACCCCCCCCGAATTTGCGATTTTTCGTAAGTTTCCCGAAATTTCCTAAAAATTAGTAGAAAAGGTGTCTTTCTAAGCGTTTTCAGCTAACTATTTGCTCAAATGTGTCGAATTTTCGGCGCTTCGCGCCAATATATTTATGTTTTACTATATTATGAATGTTCAATTAGTTCGACTTGTTTGATTTTCTTCAGAAAATTATTTATTATCCCTATGCTCTAGAAGGAAAGAGCATTGTCAGAAACGTCGAAAAACAACGTTTTTGACGCGTATCAGCCATTTTTGAACCCAAAAAAGGCACTTGAAAATTTCAACCCCTAGAATTCCTCATGCTGTGCATGTCTGTCAAGCGATGTTTTAGAAAATGCAAAGTGTTGCATGACAATCTCTGAGCTAGCTGCAGAAAAAAGGCCGAAAATTCTAACTAAAACGATAACAATATCAAAATTTTCTGGCGCGTCGCACCGTATTGATAAATTTTTGCATTTCTCATAGCTAGAAATCCACGAATTGACTAAACTTCACAAAAAGTATCAAAAAACCCAGTTTAAAGCACATAATGTGCTACTGTAGTACCAAATTATAACAACCTAAAATACACATGTACAGAATGCACATTGAATTTTGGGGACCGTATCTGTACTTAAATAAAGAGACCTTTACAAAGAATAATAACCACAATTTAATTCAGCATTTCACCCTCTTCCGGCCACCTCCACTCTGCCCACGTATATGTTAGCCGGAAAGCTTTATTTAACCGATTTCAAGAAATCGCTTGGATTGTAAACCAAATGTAGATTGTGTGAAACGACGAATCAAGCAAAAGACCATTCTAACCAAATATGTACTAACTTTATGGTAGCACTTTTGTCTTTTGGCATAATGCTCCGATCTGCGATCATAGTAGCCGAATTGTGACCCCCGGAAGAAAGAGCAAATATTTGCCAAATATCCTCAGGCCATCTCAACTGATCTAAACCTTGAGTGAAATTCTGCACCTTTTCCGACGTTACCTCCTCGTCGAAAGCGATTTTCATCATCTGAAAATATATAAAATGTTAAGTTAGATTTACGAAAAGTGTATGAATGAATTTTGCTGATCAATAAATTCTGATACATCTAGTATAAACTCAAACAAAAAAACGAGTGAAAACTAAATGCTCACTATCGATTTAAAAGAGGAGTTATGTGGAAAAAACCGATCTAGATTCTGAAAGCGAAATCCCACGTTTCCTACAGTAACGATTCTGCCTGTTAGAAAGGAGGCAAAAAGTCATTCCCATAATAGTAAGAAGTCATCAACACGAGAAAGAAGCAAGAAAGAAGAAAATGAGGAGAAAAATAGATAAATAAATAGAAAATAGATAAATAAAAAAGCAAATACCAAATAAAAAGAAAAGAGAGAAAAAAGAAAGACAGATATATGTATATAGATGTGCAGCATGCTATTAGTATGTAAGCAAGAAACAAAAAGGATGCGTGAAATAGCACAAGTGTACCTAAAAAATTATATTATGAGAGATTACATGTTTTATGAGGCGCAAAAGTCTAAATGAAAAAAGTAGGCAAGATTATAAACAAAAAAGTTACATAAGAAAAGAGAAAGGAAAAAAGGAAGGTAAAAAAATCATATAAACAGACGAGGTCAACAGAGAGGAACTAGCCCTCATTTTTCAAAGTTTCTGTAAACTTGCAGAACAAGAATCTTCGAGCTAAAGTTTTAAACGATCTTAACGATCTTATCCTATGACTGAAAGCGATATTTTAGTTTCTGAATAAGCATGAAAATTGGACAGCTATACTCTTTATTTTCCAACGTGGCCATTTGATGCGATACTTCACTAGCTAAGCTGACTTAGTTAGACCAAAGAATTAAATATGGCAGAATCAAAAAGAGAAAAATAAAGTGGCGGCCTAATGCTTAAAACGGAAATTTTTACCGCAACTTTAGTGCACACAATTAGCATAAACTCCGAAGAATTGTATATTCCTACATTCTGACAATGTCTGAAAAAGGTGAAACATTAAATCAATGAAATGAATAGATCTATTGAATCAAGTTAAATAATATTAAGTATATGTCCATGTACAGGGGCATACGCAGGATTTTTAGGGGGGCGGTCCGAAATTGGTGACCCTATATTTCGGGATATGTTCGCCGGAGCACCAAATAAAGTACATTTTCTGGCGTTTCCGAACATGATCTATCCGTTAAGCTCATAAAATTCAAACTTTTCGAAAAATTTTTTATCTTCTACCAATAAGCTATGGACGTTTTTTTGCCGCAATTGAGCCTAAATTAACGAAAATAAGGATTCTATGGCGCGAAGCGCCAAAATTTTGAGATTTTCCGATAAAAAGATGCCAATTTTCATGCATTTCCTTATCTTTCCAAAATTATTTTGGGCTAAGGTGGGGGCGGCCGCCCCCCGCTCCCTGCGTACGCCCATATCCATGTACATATGTACATAATGTAATGAAGTCCATGCACCTGAAATGTAGCGCTTCGAATTTGAATAATGTCGCGCAAGCAATGACCACCTTGTTCGACTAAATTCAAATATTGCTGGCCTACACGCTTCTGTTTTGTCATTGACATTATGGGCATCACTCGCATCACTACTTTGTCGCAAACTGGAATACAGCAATGCAATTTCGGCAATAATCACAATTCTTTCATTACCACGAAAGCATTTATACACAAATTTAGCTAATAGAATAACTCTAAAACCTCAAAAACTAAAAAACGCAGGACTGAGTGCGAAAATGTAGAAGCCCCTTTCAGCAGCCCCATTAAACGAAAAACTGTACTTGAAAATAAAATCCTGATAGGTATTTATCTAATCAGTTACTGGTTTAAACGTTACCATTATGATGTCTAAAATCCGGCCTACGCATGCAGGATACAAGAAAACTAAATGTTATTTTTCTAGAAAATTCGTCTTGATATTCTTTACAAAGACCTAAAATTAAGTACAAAGACTGAAAATTTTGAAAAATTTAGATCAGTCACGAAAAAGTTTTAATATTAAAATATTTGTATCCAAAGTTTGAATAATGGCAGAGAACTTTAGTTTTTGAAATTTCTTGTTTACCATTATGTACAGTTCGACAAAAAACGCTCAAAAATGCTTTTGCTTTCGCTTTCTACTAATCATTCTTGAGTGCCTGTAGATTTTTAAGCCTCCTTCCAAATAAAATCCTTAATTAGGTCGTGCTTGCATTTCACCATCATACCATTGATTGGTCCACCTCCGCATTACCTAAGAAATATCTATTTATCTGATAACTAAATTAAAGGATCAGTCCAAATGATCTGCATGAACATCATGGACATAACCAAATGTATAGATAGGCAAGGTAGAGGCGGTCAGAGGCAGGCACGTAGCTCTGGGGGAATAAGGGGGTCCGGATCCCCCAAAATTCAGAAAAATCGGAAAAATAGGACTTCTTAAACGTCATTTTGTGCTATTTTTGGCGTTTTTGGGCTTAGTCCCCCCAAAAGTTTTGTTGGTCCCCCCAAAATAGGACGGCCAGCTACGTGCCTGGTCACAGGGTGATAAATTCAGGACCTGAGATTTAGTGTGATGTAATCAATAGTGACCATAACATGAGGCACAAGATTATATACTTCATTGGTACTTTTCAACATATTTTTCAGATTTCTAAAATTTTTATTCCTCTACTCATAATGCTACACCTACCATTAATAAACAAAAGCGTACGCTAAATACATTATAAACATCATAATGAATTAGTATTTAGGCATAAATTTACATACGCAACAAGTTGCCTTGGTCAAGGTGAAAGAGTCGGCCTCGGAAGGGATATCCACATTAAAAATGTAAGGAAATATGAAATTCTTCTTATGACAGGTTCGATTTTTATTTATCTCAATATATACATAGTTAATCGAGCATTCTCTGAATTGGATAAGAAACACCCGCGGTTCTGTCGAAATTACTGTATTATATCGTAAAAATGTAAGAAAATTTGAAATCCTTTTTATGACAGTCTACTTTTGAGTCCATGTCATTCTTATTGAAGTGAACCAAACGAAATTAAAAGCTTGACCACATAATTCATAGACAAATTCATAAGAATTATGGCCAGTCTGATCTTAATTTTTAGAAATTCCGAGAGATGCAACGAGATAGACAGATTCGTCAAAGTTAAGTAAAAAATATTTTGAGTGGAAAAAAGAGTCCCTCTAATAGTGTATGCGGAACATGTGAATTTTTAAAAATAGGATAAGGAAACGCGCTAGTTGAGGACATGGTCTAGCCAACTCCGATAAAGCTATTTCTTAAGTATAATACATGCATATTGATCACGCAGCCGACTTACTGTATGGATCACAGGGCTGGCCGATAAAAATTATTCGATAAGTAGTCAAGAATATGGCCCCTTCGGCTGGAAGAAAACAGTTACTATGCATTTTTTCGACGGATTTCGGAGCTTCAAAGCGACCATCTGGCAATAAATAAACCCGCAAATAGCCTTGAATCATTTGCTCACCAGGTAAGAAGCTGGGCACGAGCATGCGGGGCTGAAATTATCAAGACACTATGTAAACAAATTCGATTACATTATTGGCCACGGCCAGGAATGGGCATAAACAGAACTGTGCTTTACCAATTAACGTTACAATAACGTACATTAACAATTGCTGTTGCAATAAATGGGCCTCATTGATCCACTGTAAAGTTAAAGATGCAGAAATACAACAATGATTATTCGAAGCATTCTGGTCCTCCGGGCACAAAGTTTGAACTAAATAAATTAAAGCGATTAATTTACTCCTTTTTGAACTTAGGTAAATTATTAAACCACAAACTGACGACAAGCACACTACTTATCACGTGAAAATCTGCGTAGTTAATGTATTTATATATTCGACAAGGATTAAGTGCTAGAAGAAACATTTCTAATACGATGTGTAATCAGAAAGCAATGAATGGACTTACTTTATGAATTGGTGGTAGCTTCTTGCTTTCTCTATGCACGTTCTCCAGAGTTTCTATCTGCATGGCGACAACGCCTGAAGAAAATATTTAGATAAGACTTCATATGTACAGCAGGCACGTAGCTGGTCGTCCTATTTTGGGGGACCAACACCAATTTTTAGGGGGGCTAAGCCCAAAAAAGTCAAAAATAACACAAAATAACCTTTAAAAAGTCCTATTTTCCGATTTTTCTGAATTTTGGGGGGTCCGAACCCCTCATTCCCCCCAGAGATACGTTCCTGATGTACAGCCAGTGAACGACCGAAGCTCCAAAATTTTGCTTCGGCCGAAGCTTCGGCCAGCTCTTGCTTCGGCTTCGGCCGAAGGCCGAATCTGTATAAATTCTTTCTAATTCTGATTAGTATGAAGAATGAATTGCGAATTGAGTCATAAATATGGAAGTTAAGCATGATTATGTTCCAGGAGTAAATATGAAGTAATGAAACAGTGTCATTCATTGCAAAAATTTTATTCAAAAGCGCAATTAATTCTCTTCATTAGCACTGATTTTATTATTAGACATTTCATGTATATCAGCAGCTTATACGTATTGATCCTCATCAGATTCACTATCCTGAATATATAAAAATATAATGTATTATTAGGAATAAAGCCTGGAATTCCTGAGAATTATAAAAACAATTGATTGATTCCTAATTTTCCTGCTGATACTTAAATTTGTAGAAGGTAGACATAAAAGCAAACGGAGATTTCTTCCCGTTATTAGATGCAGAAGTTTAAGAAAGTTAACACGTAGACCATGGAGCAATTATTTAATACAAAAGAGAATTGTACACTGCAGTGTTTTCAGTACTCGGCAAAGATTTTTGGGAAGACAAAAATTGAAAAAAAGGTCTGAAATTCGCAAAAAGTTTAGGCGTTACGCGCCGAAATCAGTAATTGTGTGTTCTGCATACCTTTATAATGACAGAAATTGCATTTCAAAAGTAAACATGTCAAATATTTCGGCGCTTCGCGCCGTTTTAAGACGATCCTTGGCGACTTTTGCCCTTAGAGACTTAGAAATTAGCTAAAATACACTACCAAAAGTCAAACAACTCTGTTTTTACCACACTAAAATCGCCACTGTACCATATTCTAGTACCCAAAAATTTGTGTATACAAAATTTACAACAATTTTTGGGCAAACAAAAACTATAAAAACGTGTATAATTTCCTAAAATTTTCGGTGCTTCGCGCCGAAATGAGTGATTTTTTGTCCTATATATCTTTAAAATAGCAGAATGTGCATTTAAAATGGAAAAATGTCAAATCTTTTCGGCGCTTTGCGCCGTTTTGAGACAATTTTTAGTAACTTTTGGCGTCAGAAACCCAGAAATTAGCTAAAATACTCTACCAAAGTTCGAAAGCCCTGTTTTACCACACTAAAATCGCCACTGTACTATAATATAGTACACAAAAATTTGCGTGTACAAAATATACAAAGACTTTTGGGGACCATCTTTGTACATATACAAACTAAGGATGCACGGGGCCGCCTTTTTGACCGGGGCCCGGGCCCGGCGCCGGGGCCGGTACTAGAGACTGGGACCAACCGGGGCCAACTATTTTTGCTATATCCAGAATATACCATGTATACATATGTATTTGGCAAAATGTGACTTAAGCAAAATAGCGTCTGGGCAAGTCTATGGCATCCGTTCCACATGTATTTTCGAGTTCAATTAATCATCATAGCTTATATAGGCCAAATTTGGCCCAATTCGCGTAACTTGCATCATTCTCAGCCGAATTACTCATGTTTTAGATCAGACGAGTTGAAAATAGCTTAAACAAGGATAGAAATTTCGCGTGCATAGTTTATAATGTTGACAGCCAATCCAACACAAAAAACATCTTTTGGAATTTTATCCGCAGGCATGTAGCTGGCCGTCCTATTTTGGGGTGACCAACACCAATTTTGGAAGGACTAAGCCCAAAAAGACCAAAAATAGCACAAAATAACGTTTAAAAAATCCTATTTTTCCGATTTTTCTGAATTTTATGGGGTCCGGGCGGACTCCCTATTCCCGCCAGAGCTACGTGCCTGTTCATCCGGCAAACAAACCTAGAGGAATGCCACAAAATGTTACGTATGCTTTTTCTCATGCAGAAGAAAAAGTCGGAACAGAATTGGATCCGATGGGCTTTTTGCGGACAAAATTGGAAACTTACCCGGCCCTGGCATATATAACTGACAAGGAAATATCTGAGCCCCCGCCCATGTGTACCCCGAGTGAACGCTTGTTCCGAACAAGCGGCAATATTTGCTCGGATTCCCGTTCTCGTTTGCTGCATGAGCGATTAGAAACGCTGGTGTATTTGGCGAAAAACTTGTAGATTATCGGTTTTGACTATTAAATTGTTGCAGCTATAAACGCGAATAAGCTGAATTTATGAAACACAATTTGTGACCAATGTTTTGCTATACATGCATGATATGCACAGGCGATTATGCACGATTTTTCCTCAAAATATCGCCTAAATCCGAACAAAAAACGTTGAGATAATTCTAAATAATAGGCTGAAAGTTGCGTATTTTGGCCCCGGGGCCGGGGCTGGGGCCTGGCCCCGGTGCATCCCTAGTGCAAACGGACATTGTTAAAATAAAAACACTGGTATACAGTAGACACACGATATACAAGGCGTTGGAATTTCGAGTAAACAAAGACATGCCTTCAAATGTGAGACATGTAGGAATAAAGGCGTGGCTTTTCCCTTAAGTGTTTCATCATTTTCGCGATCGCTAGTGATTCATTCATAGTCGAACTTTTTTAAAAATGGAATCAGATGCGGAGCAGATACAATGCTTAGATGAGTCAGCCTTTGTTATTACTACATGGTTGATTGCTGTTTATATAGTCAAAGTTACTGTTGTGAGCATATTTTCAACAAAATTTAAGGTGACTAAAAGATAAATTGAGCTAAATGGCGTCGTCTGGGGTTAATTATATTGCACATTGTCTAAATTTTAATGCGAATAAAAAATTGCCCTGAAAAAGCTTCGGCCTTCGGCCTTTTTTTCCTTTTTGCTTCGGCCTTCGGCCGAAGCAAGAAAACACCCCACCTTCGGCCGAAGCCGAAGCTTCGGTCGTTCTCTGTGTACAACTAGTATGTATGTACTGCGAATATTTAAATTCGATTATAAAAGAACACAAGTCGAGCTTATGGACTCAAAGCTGAGGAGGATCGATTAAATTTTGTATTAATCCTGAAATTATTTGAGCAACGGCTCAATCAAATGGTGCATATTAAGAAGACGAGTGGAATTCTCTCGAATTCCGACTGCATCAACACATTGACCTGACCCTGGTCAGATTTAATTATTTACATAATTTAATACCTGCACATATTTGTATTTCAATGATCTACAAAGATAAAATCACTTTTCAATGTGAACTTCCGACAAAGCAGAGTAATATGGTAGGTAAATATGTAGCTCGCTTTATGTCTGACGTCACTAAAACGTCTAAATGTTTTACACCAACAAAACGTCAACAATTATGGGTAATGCTGGTTCAGAGGTGCAGGTTTCACGTATTATCCTGCTTCAATTCTCAATAACAACCATATTTTGACTTAAATTACAGAAGGAACTTTAAAAATTTTCGTAAAAATGACTAATCGAAGCAGTGTTTTTTTGTATTCGGCAAAGATTTTTCCCAATGTACAAAGACTTTTGGGGACTGTCATGGTAAAGTACAAAGATTTTTGGGAAGACAAAAACTGAAAAAAGGTTTAAAATTCGCAAAAATTTTCGGAAATGAGTAATTGTGTGTGTTCTATATATCTTTATAATGTCAGAAATTGCATTTTGAAAGGAAAAATGTCAAATGTTTCAGCGCTTCGCGCCGTTTTGAGACGGTCATTAGTGATTTTTGCCCTCAGAAACCCAGAAATTAGCTAAAATACACTACCAAAGGTCGAACAGCTGTTTTTGCCACACTAAAATCACTACTGTACCATATTATAGTACCCAAAAATTTGTGTGTACAAAATCTACAAAGACTTTTAAGGACCATCTTTGTACGTGTAAAAACGGACGTTGTACAAAAAAACACTGAATCGAAGTAATGCGAGTACATATACGTGTGTAAATATTGCTGCTGTTTCTGCACTGACATGCAAATCTCACACGTCATAAGTCACATACAAATGTATAAATAAATACGAAGAAATCAATCTTAATTCAGTCAAGTGTTAGTCTTGAAAAAGCTCGCAACGCAAGATACATAATTTGAAAGAACCATTACCGGGGGCCATTAGATGCAGCTGTCTTAGTCGATCCGAACTCAATCCAGCGTCAGAACAGACTTTGTCTAAAAATTTGGAGATAAATCGAACCGTTCCATGACCCAAATCCGAGTCGCCGCGTTGTTCACTGTCCAGAAACCCGGACTCTATATCACTTTCCGTCATACTCTCCTCATCTTCCGCGCTTTATTTAGAGGAGGAAATTGAATTAATTTTGGCACATAAGTGTATAAGGCAGTGTTTTTTTAAGGTCCGTTTGAACATGTACAAAGATGGTCCCCAAAAGTCTTTGTACATTTTGTACATACAGATTTTTGTGTACTATAATATGGTACAGTAGCGATTTTAGTGTGATAAAACAGGGTTTTTCGGTCTTTGGTAGTGTATTTTAGCTAATTTCTGCGTTTCTGACGCCAAAAATTACTAAAAATTGTCTCAAAACGACGCGGAGCGCCAAAAAATTCGATATTTTTCCATTCTAAATGCAAATTCTGCCATTTTAAAAATATATAGGGCAAACAATTACTCATTTTGGCGCAAAGCGCCGAAAATGTTTGTGAATTTTACACCTTTTTTACAGTTTTTGTCTTCCCAAAAATCTTTGTACATGTACAGAGACGATACTGAAAAGTCTTTGTACATCGGAAAATATCTTTGCCAAATACAAAAAAAACGTGATATAAGGTTCGATCTTTTGACAGATTAAATAAAAAACATAGCAGAATAGTGCATACGATATGTACATAAGAGAGCAATGACTAGTTATCAGTGATCGTAAGGGGTAAGATTTTCACCCCCTGATCGGGGTCGGGGTCGGGGATGAAAAACCCCGGTTTTCGGGGTCGGGGTTGAAGATTAACAATTAACATTACATGATTACAAACGATACCTTCACTTGTTTGTAGAGCATACTAATAAAGCCACACCTGAGCGTGGGGGTTTGGGGTATGCACCCCCAGAAACCAAAATACCCCCCCCAGAATTCAATTTTTGAAATTTTTTTTCGTTTTTTTCGCAATTTTTTGATGCCAATGGATATTGCTTGATGAGAAACGTCGAAAAATGGTGTTTTTATCGCCATACCACCATTTTTAAGGCCATTTTTCGACCTTCAAAAAGATCTTGCACCCCCCCAGAATTTTCTTGCTGCCCACGTATGAATAAAGCTGGTTATGTTCAACATTTTATTTTCATTCCAAGTTCAAGCATGGTTTTAGCAATTTAGCATTACTTTCAATTTTAATCACTAATCGCTCTCGCTTTTTCGTATTCTTCCACAGTTTTTTCATAACGGTTTTCTATGGCGCACTGATTGTAGAGGAGCCAATAGCGCGAAGCACCGAAAATTTTTGAAATTTTTACCGTTTTCATGTAGAATTTACGCCTTTTTATTGACAAACAGTTCGGAAATCATAAGTGGCGCAAAGCATCAAGAAATTCAGTCATATTTTACCGCCCTGAGACAATAATCGGCGGTGCTAAGCGCAGGAAAATTTTGACGTTTTTACTCTTTAAACTCAATTTATACCGCTTAAATCATACAGAACAGAGAAACTAATTGCGGTGCGAAGCGCCGAAAATTTTTAAAAATTCCTAATCCTTTTACCTTTTTTGTCCTCCTAAAAATCTCTGTCAACATGTAGAACGAGATTGTACGGCTGGGGGTCTGGGGTGGCGCGCTCAAGCGCCACCAGCAAGGTCCAGAGCAGAACCCCCCGAAAATTTTGTAAAAAAGCACTCTAATTTTTAATTAGTAAAGTTAAAATTTTCGCAAATTGGCAAAATCTCGGTTCTGAATTAAGTCAAAAAAAGTTAAAATTGATGAACACCTACACTGCACAAAACTTCTGAGCTGAAATGCGTTTTTCGACCTCTGCTAAGTATGCAGCGCAGCAACGGGTCGCAAGAAAGATGTATCAATGAGAATTTTGTTCTTACCATTTTCAGGCCCATTTGTGGCCTTCTTATTAACTAGTTCAGAAAACAGAAAATGCGCAAAAACACAAGAAAATTTGGCCTTTCCTTTCATTTAAAATAGAATTATGTGTCCTTGTAAAGAAAGATAAACAAAGCAGAGAATAGATAAATTGGTACGCAAACATTTTCGCACTTTTACTATTATGTTCAACAAGCATGTGCAGTTTCATTCAATGAACTAATAGTGCATTAAATCACTAAAGTGCTGCGAAGTGCTGGATTATTTTAACAGATTCAAGCTTTTAAATTCATTGGATCTATATAACAATAAATAATAATGACTCGGCGCGAAGCGCCGGAAAATTTTGACGTTTGTGCCTTCTTGAACTCAATGTTCTGGACAAATTGCGCCAGAAAAATCAACATAATTTCTGAAAAATTCTGGGAGGCATGTGCCACCATTCCACTCCCCGGCTACGCCTGTGATTCCGCAGTAATTTCGGCGCGCTTCATAATGGAAAATATGCGAACATGTATGTACGTCTTAATAACATGGCGACCAGGCGTACTATTTATGAAATATCACGATTGTCTAGTTTAACATATTAATTTTGCTGGTGAATGAATAGCCCTTGTTCCGAATTTATTTGCTATTTATACAATTCTTCTATGTACCAACAAATAAAATGCTATATTTCACCCCCGAAAAAAGGTTCAACTCCGACTCGAAAAATCATGCCCCCAGTCAGGGGTCGGGGTCGAGGTTTAGGCCGGGTTTTTCGGGGTCGGGGTCGGGCCCGTACGATCACTGCTAGTTATTAAAATAATTTGAAGCTGTAAACATAGTAAATACATAGATAGAAACACGCATATATCCAGGTCCCATAAGCAGTACGCTTTCATCAGAAATTTCCAGAAAATTTCATTTCGGAATAAAAAATGAGGCCAGATTCTAATAGGAAAGTTTCAATAAATAAAAGTTAAACGATCAATAGCATGCAGAAAATAATGATAAAATAGAATTGACCTTTCCTCGTGCATAATAGGCATTACTGCCCATACGAGCTCTTATGTACAAGATTTTAGCACGACCCCATTGACATTCTTGTTAAGAAAATTGCCGGGTCATTTGAAAGCGTTTGACCGAAGTAAGGCGTTAAGTTAGAGTATACTTTTCACCATATTGAATGACCTGCTTTCCACCAAAATTTATTTGAAAAGAAACTCAAATAATTAAATTGATTCGGAGGACTCAGCAGTAAAAAGAAGATTGGAAAGTTGAAATTGTATTTTGAACACAATTGCTATCACGATATTTCGTTTCTTTCTTGATATTTTTTGTTCGCACACCACGCGAATGAGTGCCAAACTTAAATTGGATGGGTGGTTTTAATAAATTTGGATGGTGTGAAAACGCTGCGGCAAAGAAATTAACTGAGGCCTTATTGAAATGCAAAAGACTAAAATGAAATTAATTAACCTAAGGATCACGAAATTAATCCACTTTCATAACTAGTTAAATTATCTCACAAAAACTAAATAATAGCGAAAAATAAAATGTGTTCACCTTTGATTAGAAGAAACATTGCTTATGCTAACACTGACGCTGCTATTTTCTTCTAAGGTGCGAATATTGACTCGCTTCAAGCGGGCCGCATCCATAGGCACCAAAAAATAAACAATCCTATTAGCATAGTGAATGGCCTGACTATAAACTACGGCCTCTTCTTGCATTTGTAATTCCTTCAACTCTACTTCAGGTATCCACGCATTTGCCTTCAGCTGAAAAAGTTTACAGTACAGTGAATTTCATTCAGTTTGTATCATACATGCGTGTAACAGTGGATTTAGGAGATCCTCCACCCAAAGTTGTATGTCCCACCCATCCCCAAAAGTCAAAAATTTTTTGACCCCTCTCCGATATTTGGAAGAAATTGCATTTTTTTGGCCATTTTTATGTGTTTTTGGCCGTTTTTGGCCAAGAATTGGAGTCATTTACCCCCTACCCCACCCAAAATGGACGGAAATCAGTGATCGTACGGGGACCCTGACCCCGAAAAACCCCGGCTTAAACCCCGAACTCGACCCCCTACCGGGGGCAAGATTTTTAAAGTCGGGGTTGAACCTTTTTCGGAGGTGAAATATAGCATTTAATTTTTTGGTACATAGGAGAATTGTATAAATAGCAAATAAATTCGACAAACACCAAACAAGGATGATTCACTCACGAGCATAATGAATATGTTAAACTCGACCCTCGCGATATTTTATAAAATGTACGCCTAGTCGCCACGTTGTTAACACGTATATACATACATGTTCGCATATTTATCACTATTAAGTGCGCCAAAACGCTCTGCATTTTGTCATTCGTAAAAATACACTAAGGATTTATTATAATATTATGCGTTTGATTTGATTTTGATTCCACTGGTCATAAAATTTAAACTTTTTGTTTGCATCAGAAACGAAATTAAGTAATTCTATATCAGATTTTTACGCTAATTCCAAATCTAGCTTTAGAATTTTGGTAGCGCATCAAGTTTTTGAGATATTTGCATATTAAACTTTATGCAAATAATGATTTCTTTGTAAGCAAATATCAAATTGGGGAAAGCAAAGTGATCACAGTAGGACAAATTAAAACATTGTTCGTACATGATTCGCTCCTAAATTTAAAACTGTTTTCGTAGCTTATTTTACTCACTTCTGTAAAATAAAATATATAATTTGCATATTTCACACAATTTAAAGTATAAATCCTTGCCTGCCTAGTATGTCTGCCTCTAAATAATTCTCAACACTTTTTTAATTAATTTTGTTGCGCTGATTTCGAAATCTATTTTTTGTGTTGTGCTGGCCCATTAACTTCTTATAAATAATTCAGAATTTATAAAATGTCTGAAGAAAAATTTTCAACGCAAATTGAACAGTATAAAAACTTTTAAAACTGGACAGTTGGTGACTTCCAACTCTATCAAACAATTAGAATATACTTTGTCAGTATTAAAAGATGCGAATAAGGCAATGATTATGATTTTTCATTTACATTAGAAACCTTTTTCAAAAGTTCTAATGGTATGAAACTTTTCGAACCACATATACTGTTTTGCAATATATTTTAAGAC
The DNA here is from genome assembly GCA_036768485.1 of Mermis nigrescens. Taxonomy (NCBI): domain Eukaryota; kingdom Metazoa; phylum Nematoda; class Enoplea; order Mermithida; family Mermithidae; genus Mermis; species Mermis nigrescens. The sequence continues at coordinate 22,130,427 of JAVLUZ010000142.1, read as the reverse complement.
AGAAATTAAAAAAAAACAACTAGATTTGCTAGCGCGAAACCGTAAGCAGACTTGTAATCAGCGTAAAAGACTGTTTTAGAAGATGTTCAATATTTTCTCGATGTAGAACGATTATGCTGAATATATGCTTCAAACTTTAAACTACAATAAATTTGCAAATTAGGAGTAATATTTATACAGTAAGAATAAAGTAAGCAACACCAGTGATATTTAAATCACTAGTAAGTCTGTATAAAAACAATTTTAGAGTTTAAACTCCTGAAAAATCGTTGTGGATCCTAGATTTCCATAACTGATATCAATGAAAGCTCTGATTTGCATAAATTTAATATACAAATATCTCAAAAAGTTGACGCGCTAGAGAAATTCTAAGGCCAGATTCGGTATTAGCGAAAAAATCTGATCAAGAATCAATTGATTTTATTTCTGATGCGAAATGTTTGTTGACCAGTGTTCTTACAATAACTTTGTTCTGTCTGCTAGCTTAAATTAATTTATATGAGAGAGAATTCAAAGTTGGAAAACGCATCATTACCGATACACGGAATATGTTGTTGCCCAAAAATGCTGAAAAGCTAATTTGGCTCCTCTACAATCAGCGCGACATAGAATACAATTTAGAAAAAAGTGTGGAAGAATAGAAAAAGCGAGAGCGATTAGCGATTAAACTTGAAAGGAATGCTAAATTGCTAAACCCATATTTGAACTTGGAATGAAAATAAAATGTTGAACATAACCAGCTGTATTGGTATGCTCTACAAACAAGTGAAGGTATCGTTTTTATCCTTTTTAAATTGATATGTAATCATGAGATGTTAACTGTTAATCTTCAACCCCGACCCCGAAAACCGGGGTTTTTCATCCCCGACCCCAACCGGGGGTGAAAATATGACCCCGTACGTTCACTGACAGGAACCCAAAATTTTGAGCCGTTCATTACGTGGTTGATTTGCACGTACGAGTCGCGAGCTAAAGTTTAGAGCACCCCTGCAAAAGTCATGTAATCGACATATTGTAAAGAGCAGCCCTGTTACACATAAAATTGAGATTAGCTTTACACTGCCCAAAAGTTTTTTTTGCGCTGAATTTAAATATGAAGTCAGTTTTTGCCTAGCTTTCCTTCTTGACTATCAATTATGGACCGAAAAAGGTCTATTTAACCCACATGTCGAGCAAAAATTGTTAGTTTGATTAATGATGCGAAATTGTCACAAGTAGAAGTATCAAGACTTTTAAATGTTAGCCGACATTTGGTGTATTTAGTATTTTAATGCAGTTTACCGCAGTTGTTGTTATAAAAATTCGCAGAAAGGTGCTAAAATGAAATAAAACACATGTAAGCAAGGGGTGCTCTAAACTTTTGCTCGCGACTGTATGTACATTTAAGTACGAGTATGCAAAGGAATCTGTACGGAATAACAAGTGTTCCAAAGATGCAGCGTAATACTTGAGTGGTTAAAAATCAAAAGCACATATTTTATCCTTCTCTTTACATAGAATAAATAAACGTCAACTTTTAGCAAGAAATAAATAATATGCATATGGGTAAGAAAACGGAGAAATAAATAAATTTTTGAATTTTGAACTTCATATATGCACAAATATATGAGCAGAAATCCAAAAAATTTACACATGCACCTACTCGTATGTTATTATATTATATTATATTCCGATTAAACGAATATATTGATAAAGCCAGACTATCTGATAAATTGCGTACTTTTTCAGCGGTCAAATTCAAAATCGAGGGCTCCTCCCACAACGTCCACATGTCTCTCGCCGGCTTTAAAATGTATGTACAAAGCGTAATTAATTTGCCGGATTAAACTTAAGCTATTTTTCACCAACAAATACAAAATGAACACCTTTTTATTTCAGTCATTAAATTAAGCAATTATAAATAAACGAATACACAAAGAAAGCGTGGCAAAATAAGTCAATAAGTATTATACAAAAATGATTCAATAAAATGCAACCTCGGCCTCGTGTGGAGTCACCTATTTTTTAAGTCAAGACTCTGGACTGTACATATTTATAGGGGCTGAACGGAGACGACCGTTTCTCACCAAACAAAATTCTTTTTAAGGTAAGGTTATGGACGAATATATGGAAAAATCGTATATTTCGGCAGGAAGGCTTCAAATTTTTATATGAACTATCTTTTCACAATTTTATCTAAAGTGCGACGAAAAACAGCACCACTTACAAAATCATTGTAATATTTTGAGGGAGAAATACAAAAGCAATATTTCCATCCTTTGAACGTGCAGTTTGAATTTCTGAAACAGATTGATGATTTCTGAGCATTTAAAGCTAGTGACTTGCCCAATTATAAAACAAAATGTATAAAAACCTATGAAAATAAAGAAGCATCCTTCAAGAAAATAAGATGAAATATGTGATCAGCAGAATGTCACAGTAATATGACATTATTGGCCTACAACGCGTAAGAAATTTCTTATGAAAAATTCGACTCCCATAAAGTAGAAAAGATAGTTTTCATAGGCTACATATGAGATAGTTTTTTACAGATACAGAACAAAACATAAGAGTCCGCTCTTCGGGCGAAACTTCGAAACGAGAATATCAACACTTAAGTATTTTTATGACTACTTGCCTAATTGCAATTGTAATGAATTTTAGTTGACTTTTTGAAAACAAATAAAGTACAGTCGAAGTCGGATAATGCAAACCCCGGAAAATGCACTTTTCCGGTTAATGCACAGCAGTGCGCATGGCCCCGGCAAAAAGCAGTGTATTAACACAGTAAAACAAATCGGTTATTGCAAAACTCGGATAATGCGTAATACACACGGCTGATAAGACCATTGCATACTTATCAGTGTGTAAGCGCTCGCGCTTAATGCACACCTCGGATAATGAACACGCGGACTTCGGATAATGCTCACATGAATGCTGATATTTGTTGCACACCGTGTAACGTCATTCCGAACAAAGTACGAATAGTTATTATTACATTGTATATAACTTTATTATGGGCCTACGACGTTTTGGCGCCAGCAACTTATAAATTATTCTAATTAAATCACTTTTAAAGCAATTCTAAAATGAATTATATATTCAGAAAGCTTGTTCTACAAGCTACAAAATAGCATATTGTTCTTATCGATTCGATGAGTATCCATTTGTGTACGACTGAAAAACTGTAGAAAATCCAGTGTATTTTTAGATGCATTCAATTATCTCATTAAATTCAAAGATATTCTAAAAGTAATTCATACCATCACGTAGAGAATTGAATGGGCTTTCAGAATCTGTATTATACCAAAACGGCGGCGCCAAAACGCCCCATTCCGCTTAATTATACAGCACTAGTGTAGCAAGTCTGCTACCACTACACAATTTGAAATTGATCTTTCACGCTTTAATCCGTCACTTTAATGTTCCAAAAACTGAAAAATATAACAAATATTATTCGGAGAAGTGAGCAAAAGCCTGAGTAGTCGGTTAGTACTACACACGCGATTCAGAGCGGAAGATCCGGGAAGCCGGTGCGGTATAATTTTGCTCACATGTAACGCTGGCTCACAGGTTGCCACGTTACACTAGCAGGCAAGAATATGACATTCATTCTCTTTGTATTTCTTCTGTCATAGGATAAAAGAAATAAGACTTATTTTTCAATTAAAGTAGAAATGTTAAGAATAATGCACGCTCCGGTTAGTGCACACCTTTGACCTTGGTTCCTAAGGGGTGTGCATTATCCGACTTCGACTGTATCTACATCGTATATTTGTGAACATATTTTTTCTTGCTGTCAATTAATTTAGTTTAATTTAATTTAATCGAGATTCTCGTCTTTATGGTCACACGCTGTTCTAACTGTGAATGAACGGTTGATATCAACTGTTAATGAAGACATTACATTACAAGCATAGTGCATCTTCAATTATTGAAAGTTCTTTTCAAGGATTCTGAACTGTTAGTATACCTAAGCTTTTTTGCTTCACTTCAAAAAATTCGACCTTTTTATGTGATGTATACACAGTTCCGAAGTCATGAAACGTTAATTGGATTTTTTGGATCACTCTCTATAATACATGTGAACAAAATCGACCAGGTAGCGCACAAACAACTCGTGTGACTGAAAATCAATTTGAAATTTCGACAAATATGTAGTAAAACAAACATTTAGGAAGTGAGTTTAAAATATTTACTTGGATTGGCGAAAATGAACTAATGGACTTGCTGCGAGCCGAATTACCACTAGAATAAATATTTCTCAGCTCGCAATGTACATCGTGGAAAAATGATGCCTCCCAAAATTGCTGATTTTTCCAAACTGCATGATCTTGTATGCACGTATAGGCGAACTGCATGACACCCGTTGAAAGCCTCTGAATAGACAGAATTTACTCATAGACAGGCCGGCCCGTGCTTCAGTAAGACCTGAGGCGAGATGGTATAAATGAGGTCTTTTTATGAAAATTTTTTCATGCAATTTTATAATGTACATTCACTCATTTTTACTGTATTTCATTTACGTCACATAACCGGTGAGACAAAAGCACAATGTTAATATGCACGCACCTTATAAGTTGAACATATAAAATTAATTAACGTATTTATTTTTAATAAACAACACCATTTATTTTTTGAAGACTTTTAATTGGAGTGAGCTATTTGTTCTATTTTTTACTAAGAAATCTAAAATTTATAAAGCTTTTTTAAAATGTAACTGGTCAGATTCACAAAACTTACAATGTTTGTATTTTGTTATCATATTTTATGAAACAAACACTTCAGATGATCTAATAACTTTTTCTCAAAAAATTAATAAGTACCATAAAACTTTCAGTATGACACCAAACGTGTTTTTGAATAAATAATGTACCGTTTACAAAATCGCGCTGCTGCTTATCAAATATTTCAGAAGAATTACGAATATTGAAGTTCAAAAAGTAGCATAAACAATAAAACACAAGTGCACAGAGCTAAGACATCTGCGAAGCGACAAAAGATACTTTTGTAATAATTCAGAATGAAAAACGAAAGGTCCTGAAACTATGAATTTTGCTTTCATTTGAAGAGGAAATACGGTAAAATGACAAAATTACGAGTACTCACATCGGAGGTTAAACAAAATGAGAAAAAATTCGCACAAAACAAAACGAGAATGGTGAATTTTCAACACTTATTATAAGAAACAATAAAAATTCAACGCATGTAATTTGACGAAAATGTAACACATACAGTCAAAATGAAACTAGGTTAAGCTGGTCAAAGTTATCACCACAAAAAAGTCAAATTTTCGTTAGCAGACTAAAGACTTTCAGTATTCAGCAAAAATTCGAGAAGCAGAATCAAAACGCAAGCATTGAATTTTAGAATGCAAAAGCATCAAGTGTTTTAACCTACAAAAATTCTTCGCAAAAATGCTTGTGAACATGAAGAAAATTTGGTTCACCGCGCGTGAAGAAAATTTCGTACACTGATAACATTTTAACTATTTTGCAAACTGATAAAAAGAGCTTCACGTATGCGTCCTCTTCATTGCGTATGCGCCCTTTTCTGTCATAACAAAGTTCTGTCCGCTATTTGTTTTATTACGTTTTCTATCAAGCAACTTTATAAAGAAAAGCAGTATTGTCAAAAGCTAAGGAAGGCCTCGATCGAATTTATTGTGTTATGATTTGATTGTATATACACATATACCTATTTTTACACTTGATTTAGAGTTTTCATCAAACTATAATTGACATAAAAAAATAAAGAAAATTTATGGCCTTTCTTGTCCTGAGGCACAGGCCTCGGTCGCCTCACCCACGGGCCGGCTCTGCTCATCGACCACAACACCAATAAATTGCTTTGTTTATTTCTTGTACAAACTAATAAATCTAATTTAAACGAATCGTCTTAATGTAGGAAGTAGACAAAAAATTAAAATTTGTTCTTCATTACTTGATTAAGTGAGAAGTAGAGTTAAGATTACGCCATATATTTGTATTCTCAATTTACTCAATCCCGACTTTAGGTGTTATTAGCCTATTTCATAAGGCCATACAGATGTGACAAACTAGTGATACATAAATCTGCACACACATAGACACACACACAAACACAAATTGACGCGAAACTATAGTATATTTTTCAAACTAGTGCATGACTTCGCTCAGCAAACCAATTTCCTTATTACTGTAACACCCGACTTTCTTCATCACTCGACCCGTTACTTATAAAACTATTCGATACCGACTCCACCAAACACGGGAAAAATCGAATGCCACGGGATCACTTTTTTGAGCGGATTCATGCACTAGGTTAAGACTATACAAGCAGGATTGTCAATCAGATTATACTCAATTCAGTAACGCAAGCAATTAAAAAATGAAATTTTCTTCGTACGTCAAACTTTATTCTATTCGGCAGCTGGGAAAAAGTTTTTCATATTTCTATCACTGACTGAAAAAACTCTCAAGCACATGCATCGTGATAAAACTACAGCCTACAACGACAAAAAAATTAACGATCTTGCTCTACAAGCAAATAGATAGGAAAACTCTGAGAGCGCAAGTACGCTTTGGAAAGGCACATCATAGTCTATAGTTTTATAAATGAAACGAAACAATACGCTTGGCTAGGGAGCATATGTGTAAGACGGGGATGAGGAATCCCCCACTCAAAGTCGGTCGTCCCTCCCATCCCCCAAAGCCGAAATTCCCCCCCCCCATTTTTTGAAAAAAATTGAATTTTTCGGCTATTTTCATGTTTTTTTGGCCATGTTTGACCAAAAATTAGAGGTCATTTACCCCCAACCCCTAAAATTGGTCGGAAACCCTCCCACCCAAAATTTCAAGTCGTTACATGTATGCTGAAGAGACATACATAAGCAGATATGTAGGCAATTAAAAACTCACTCGACAGTAAACGGTAGCTAATGAGAGCAGTGAATAAGCGATTCCATATTCATCGGATGGATAATCATTCTGAAAATGACTTAAGTTAGCGCAAAATAAATATGAAAAATACCACTGATATTCAGATGGTAGCCTAAGAACTAAATTTTCGACAGAAAAATTATTGCACATTAGGAAAAATGCATATTTCTTACTGTGTAAAGAATTTATTCAGGTTTCTAAATTCGTTCTATAGTAGCTTACAGGCGCGGATTCAGAGGGGCGAGGAGGATGGGGGAGGGGCGGCCACCCCTGCCGTCAAAAATATTTGGGCGCAATAGAGAACAATGCGTACCTATCTATTTGATGATTTTAGCCAATTTTTTTGACGATTTTTCGACTTTTCCCGGCGCTTCGCGCTGGCTATTACTAATCAATGACATTAATTGACTCTCCTGGTGCTCTAAGAACTTTATTTTTACATCAGAAGAGTAGTCTTTATGCCGAACAAGGATTGTTTAGTTACTACATTGATTTTTCGAGCATTTTTCAGTGCTTTGTGCCGATTTTTTGCACTAATTTCCGCGTTTATCTTAACTTTTTTCGGATCACATATGATTCTGGCTATCAAAAGACGGCAGAAAACCGCTACATAGTTTAAGCATAATGGACGGATTTTTGGACAATCCTTGACACTTTTAGAAAAATTTAGGGTTCCGACCCCCTGTCAGAAATTCCTGGATCCACCACTGGTAGCATATTCACAAATTTTAGGTTAGCCGACGTGCATGCATATATATGCATATGGGATATGGAAATTTTGTAACTCACAATTCTTCCCCCACAATTCGCCCCCATTATTCGTCCCTCACAATTTGTCCCCGACACAATTTGTCCCCATCACAATTCGTCCCCCACAATTTGTCCCCGCCACAATTCGTCCCCCACAATTTGTCCCCGCCACAATTCGTAACCCCACAATTCGTCCCTCCACAATTCGTCCCCTAAATACATTTTTCATTTATATGATGAACCGTTTTAAAGAATTTTGTCGTTTATACAAATTAAACCACACATGATCTACGAAGGAGGAAGGTTTAGGGGGTTTTAACCCCTCCCCCAGAAATTTTTTCACCCTCTAAAAACGCGATTTTTCGAACGTTTTAAAAAATTTCTTAAAAATTTACAGAAAAGGTTCTTTTTTAAGCGGTTTCAGCTATCTATTTGCTCAAAAGTGTCGAATTTTCGGCGCATCGCGTCATATACTCATGTTTTGACTATATTTTGTTCAATTCGTTCGACTTTTTTTGATTTTTTTCAAAATACGCCAAAACTAGCGCAATCAGGAAGAATATTGTCAGACTCGACGACCATCTAATTCGAAAAAAATGCGACGCTATGACCGGCGAATAGAAAAAAATTGACAGGCGGACAGGCGAACGACGCGTTGTATAAAAATATCTAATTTGCAAAATTTTCATAATTTTCGCAAAGGTGCAGCTTTTTATGGCATTAACAGATGCACGTTTGTGTCTCACTTCATATTCTCTATAGTGAAAACAGTCGAGTACCCACTGAAACAATTACTGAGACTAATGCACACTTCTTACTGAAAAATCTGCTAAACATATTGCATCTCAAATCATCATAACGTATAATCTACGTTTGATCAACGCATAGCTATACACAAATAAGTATAATAAGAAAGGTAATTGAAAATTATCCGAAAACGCAGCAAGTCATCTCAGGAATGACAAAATTCGTCAAAGGGGATTTTCATCATATAAATGAAAAAAGCGTTCTAGGGGACGAATTGAGGAGGGACGAATTGTGGCGGGAACGAATTGTGGGGAACGAATTGTAGAGGACGAATTGTAATGGGGGCGAATTTTAATGGAGACGAATTGAGGGAGACGAATTATGGGGGACGAATTGTGGGGACGAATTATGGGGACGAATGTGGGGGACGAATTGTGGGGGACGAATTGTGGGGGATGAATTGGGGGACGAATTGTGAGGGGACAAATCGTAATGGGGGTAAATTTTGATGGGAACAAATTGTGGGGGACGAACTTTCCTCAAACCATATGCACATATGTATGTAGGTACATATTCAGTGTTGAACGTTTAACACACCACTATAATTCAGAACATCTATGTATGTAAATCCAAGATTTTGCATAAATGTTTCTTGTTGAGTAGTTTTAATATCAGATAACGTAATATCAGATATCAGAACCCTAATATTATAACGAATACTCATAACATGCACATTGCGTTATGAGTATTCGATCTACATTTCTCAATTAGCACGTATACAAACGCTTAGGAAAAATATTAAAAATAATACATACCTACATACCTATACGCTATCTTAATGCAAAAGCTGTAAATATAAGAAGTAGAATTCAGCTTCCTTTCAACAGAAATATCCAGAACCTATTCACTAGTATTTTAGTAATGACGGAAAAAACAGATCGATTCTGCGCATGTTCTAGTCCAAGTTTACATTAGTAATTTAAATACAAGTTAATGCACGAGTTTATCGGAAATATGGAAATTATTTAATTCCAATGGTCGAAATGGTTTCAATAAATTTTGAATGAAAAAAGATGATTAAAAAACTTTTTGGAATGGTTCCAAAGTATTTTGTGGGGGCTAAGCAGGTTTCTGGCGCATCAGAAGATCCAGGGCCAGAAACTCTTAAAATGCGCAATCTACAGTTCTAAATGTTCGATTCGTCTCGAATTCAAGATGAGAGAATGAAAAATGCTTGAGAAAGCAAAAAACCTGTAAAGCGCAATTCATCAGACGAACGATCAGGTCGAATTGCTGCGCCTCGAGCGTAGCGCGATTGGATATGCGGGCAAAAGCTTGCAATTCCTGACAAAACGCCACTCTGACTACGTTGCTTTTCATTGACAGCAGAACAGCCGAAAGCATCTGAATCGTGAATTGACCAATAACATTATTATCGGAGCTTGTTTAAGAATTAAACATCTACATATTGCATTTCAAGAGTACTCTCATTCAGGGGCGGATTTGAGGGGGCGGAATGGGCGGCCACCCACCCCCATTGGCTCTGCGTAATTGGCGAGATAAAGAATCGATATTTAATTTGCAATGATTTTTTGTTGTCAGTGATCATACGTAATTTCTCGAATTTTTCCGACGCGTTCTACATACTAATGACACTTATTTACTTTCTTAACGGCCTACATACATGCAAGCCATGTTTCCTCAAAAATAGATTTTAAAATGATTTCAAGAGCAGGAACAGCTATTTCGGCATAGTTTTCTTCTATTTTCAAGCAAAAGTTTTAAAAATTTCAGATGTTCCGCGTCAATTGCTACAAATACAGGAAATCGAGCAGGAATTCAGGCCCGTATGCACAAAGGCCGATTAGCGCTAATCGGAGATTAAACTACAGCTTTAATCTCCGATTAAATTTATCGGTATGCACAAAGGCCGATTAGTGGTAATCGGCGATTCGGTTAATCGGAGATTTTAATCCTACCCCTCCCCAGGTTTAAACGCCGATAAGTGTGAGTTTCTTTCGTTTTGTAAGCCAGTTGGTTTCTGTTTTCTTTGATTGCTGGACGTTCTTGACTTTCTTGACGATTTGGACGAAAATTTGGAAAACGTGATTCCATGGAGGGTATTTTTGGAACGAGGCAAATCCGCTAGAAAGTTACGCTGATGATAAATTTTTGGTTGCAATACAAGTTGAACAAAACAGCGCTAGGGAATTAATCAATTTATATGCCCCGAAAACTTTGCTGCGATCTTTCACGTGCAGGATTCGCTTTGAAAAGCGTCTTCAATAGCACCCCATGCGCTTGCTTTTAGCAGTCGCCGTTTTTGAATCCGTTTTTATTTTCGATAATTTCAGCTTTCTCGGAAGCGTATTCAAAGAGAAATTCGATTTCTTCATTGTCAAAATTTTGCATTCTTTCGCGAAGTTTATTACTGATGTCCATATTTCGCATTTTTAATAAATGCGATCAAATATGACAAAAAATTTCAAAACCACAGCTTCCCACCCAATCTGTTTTTACTTTTGTACTTTTATCAATCCTGTCCAGGCATGCAAAAAAAATGATTTATTCAAACAGAAAAATAGGTACTCGTTTTTCTACATACTGGACTTGCCCATTACCCGAAATTCCAATCAAAATTGTTGTTAATCGGCGTTTAATCGACGATTAAAAATTTAATCTGCGATTAGTTAATCGGCCTTTAATCGGCGTTTGTGCATACGGCTTTAAATCGGTCGTTAATCTCCGATTGATTAATCTACGATTAGCCTTAATCGCCGATTAAATTTATCGGCCCTTTGTGCATACGGGCCTCAAGCTCTAAACGATCCTTCCGCCTTAATTTCACACGTTTTTCAAAGCTTCGCGCCGGATTTTCGTTTAAGTTACAGGAATTTGATGAGTTTTAATACTAAATTAATAATTAATGCATTAAAAGAGGATGAAACAAATTTTTCAAAAGATCAAAACATATATTCCCAATATATACAGAATGTACAATAATGGATAAAAACTTACATAACGTAATATATGTACATATTTGCAATAAATATATTCATATTCACGTACATATGTACGAGTATTTACATACATATACGTATGAATCCACAAATGTACACAACTTACTTTTCTAGCATCAGAAATTTTATTATCGAAGATACATCTCATGCAAGACTTGAGTACATCCAAACGTCTCAGATTGCCAGAAAAATGAGATTTCAACGAGAGCGATTTGCTGGAACCCGAAGGCACTTCTTTAAACTGTGCAGAATGACACCACTGCGATCCTAGGATTGGGGTGTAAAGTGACTTTTGAGGCTGTTGCTGCAGGACGGACATTGAAAAAGCGGCTTCATTCCGGTCCAGATGCCCTTCGATCAAGCTTTTGACCTAAGATTATTATCAGCATATGAGATGATTACCTGCGATTCCTAAGAAAAATTCTGTATGTCTTTATTACGATTGCGTCGCAAGTGGGAATAAGACAGAAGCAGCAGGCGAGGCAATCCTATGCTTTTACATATATCGCACAATTTCAAAAAAAATAAAAGCACACAGGGCACAGGGAGGGGTGAGAGGACCTTCACCCCAAACAAGGACTTTAAAACATCGGGTACTGTCAAACGATTTTAGGATATAGCAATTATTTGTATTCAGCAAAAATTTTTCTCGATGTACAAAAACTTTCCGGAATCGTCTTTGCACATGTATACACAAGATTTTTGGGAAGACAAAAAACGTAAAAAAGGTGCAAATTCCCAAAAAATTTTCGGCGTTTCGCGCCGAAATAAGTAATTATCTGTTCTATATATCTTTATAATGGCAGAATTAACTTTTAGGAAGGGAAAATGGCAAATCTTACACCGTATTGCGCCGTTTTAAGACTATTCTTAGTAAAGTTTATCCTCAGAAAGCAAGAAATTGTCTAAAATGACACTACAAAGATAGAAAAATCCTGTTTTACCACAATGAAAGCGCTACTGTACCATATTATAGTACCCAAAAATTTCCATGTACAAAATGTACAAAGAATTTTGGAGACCGTCTTTGTACATGTACAAAAGGACCTTGTACAAAAAACGCTGGAATTAGCATATTACTGTACCTTTTTAGAATTATGGAAGAAAATCTGACGCCTTCATTCGAATTTTTGAATCAGCTTAATCAGTCTTCCACAAAAATATTATTTAAATTATGTTTGCTCATTAGGAATCTTCTATAGCCACACTTCGATGTATTTATATAAAACATGGTCAGGAAAGGCATTTCCTTCGATAGAATGCTCCCTTCTTCATCTATGTAACTAAGAGAGCATTTTAAAGGTCGTGTTGATATTAAAAATTGTAGAAGACAAATTTTAGGACCACTTTTTGCTGTTTGATGGAACCCTACCTTGTTCATTTATGGATTCAAGCGATTCTGTATCAAATCCACCAACATTTTGTTACAGAGGTCAACAGAGGCATTAGCACCATAACAATGTAAGAGCTTAACCATTATAACAAATGTAATGCTAAAAAGACCCCATATAATAAATGCGGAAACCTCTATACACACCTGGGCGTGGGGGTTGAGGCATGCACCCCCCAGAAACCAAAATACCCCCAGAATTCAATTTTTGCAATTTTTTATGTTTTTTTCGCAATTTTTCGATGCCAATGGATAGTGATCGATGAGAAACATTGAAAAATGGTATTTTTTCGCCATATCACCATTTTTGAGGCCATTTTTTGACCTTAGAAAAATCTTGCACACCCCCAGAATTTCGGTGCCGCCCACCTATGCCTCCATAGACAATGCAATAGAAAAAATAGTTTGATAAGCTTACCTTAGCGGTATCTAGAAGGGCAAACCGATGCAGAACTATATTTTTAGTACTGGCTTCGCTAGGCTGCGGTACGTTTTGCAAAAATGAGGAATTTGGAGGACATTCCTACAAAATATTCGAAGGATCAGTATGCTGAATTTTCAAAATTCAGTGAAATTAGAACATAAGGCATGCCACGCTGATTGGATGAGTGGGTAACGTTATAATATTGAGCAAGTACCTTAGCACACAGAGAATCATTGGGATTAAAGAATAGGACTAGCGAAAAGTCTCACTATGACATGTCCTAAGATCATAATAAAAATATATAAATAAAAATTTGATCGTAAAAAATGAAATTTTTTTTTACATTTCTAGTATTTAAAAAAATAAAATATTAAATAAAAAATATTGAAAAAACATTCTAAAAACATTTTTGAAAGGTCCTTGTCAACATTTAAGACTTATCCTACAAGTAATCCTTTCGTAGTATGATGCATGAGTGAGCTTTCATGATGCATAGAGTTACATCCGATGAGTGTACCCATACATGTAACGGCTCGAAATAGAAATATTGGATGGGGGTTCCCGGCTATTTGGGAGGAGGAAGGGGGGAGTGACCTCCCATTTTTGGCTAAAAACGGTCAAAAAATTCAATTTTTTCCAAGAATTAAGGGGGAGTCAAAAATTTTCCGGCTTCGGAAGGATTGGGGGACGACCAACTTTGGGTTTGGGGATCACCCCACCCCCTTATTAAATGTCTGAGTATACCACAATTTATCCAATTAACGTATATCACCTTCATAGACAAAATTAAACAACTTATCCTGAGTATGTGAACTTTAACCCCAGTTTATATTAAGTGCCTCAGACCATAAAGTTTTGTTTACCTTATTTCATTATGATGTTCAATAAATTTTATCGCTGAATACGAATGGCTGAAACAAATTGAAAATTTCCATTAATAATTTGCATAAACTAAAACTCGTAAGTTCAAATAAAAATGGGAAGAATTTCATGAATAAGCGCTGATTATGGGATTTTTAAACTTTTCCTTACAAAGATAATTTTCGCATCATCAATGCTAAATCGCTTGATGCCCATAATGCTTATTTTTCGTACAAAAACAACAAAATAACACTAGTCAGAGCAAATAACTAGAATACTAAATTGCGACTGGTCATAATTTCACTAGTTTTGACTAGTTCGGAGGAACCGCTTGTTGAAATTTTGAAAAGTGACAAATACTTGTCCGACAAGTTTTTGATGGAAGCCAAAAATTTGTCGGACAAAGACTTGTCAGGCCTGTTAAAGTCTGGTGCAACCGGGCCCAGAAGAATCAAAGTCAAGCCTGCACTGTAAAACAATTTATTCTTAGATGAAAGACTCGATATTTTTCGGCTGCTTTGCATTGTATTGATCAAATTATGCATCGTTTGTCGCTTAGAACGCTGGAACAGCATTTAAAATGACTAGATTATGCTAAAAGACTGCGATTTCAAGAGCACAAAGGTATGTTATATACCTAAGTTATTTTAACTGATCCAGTTTCCACATCTCTTTTACAAAAAATTAATGAAGCCTGAAATCCGGGATTTCAGCCATACAGACTTTCCCGGTCATACCTGGCATATATGCACATGTGAGGGGGGTATTACCCCCTGAAGGGTCAGCCGGAGAGGTACTGTCCGGCGATTTAAGCTTATGGAACGTTTTTTGCATCATTTTTGAGGTCAAAAGCAGTTAAAACGTCAAAAATTAATAAATTTTTGCATTTTTTAGTGTTAAAAGTAATATAATGCAGTCAAGATGGACTAAAAATGCTTTTAAAATTCGAGATTACCACGAAAAAACGTTTTATATGCTATTTTGACCATTTTTATCGATAAAACAGCAAAAACATCGTGATCATTAAATGCACTGTTTTGGATTTTTGGATTTCACCCCTCCCATGCCGACCCTGACATTGGGCACCTATGATACCTGGGCAATAGTCAAAGCTTTAGCCAATCCAATAATGGGATCTTAAAATTCGTTGGTTCCCTAGTTAGGCTGAAAATAGATTAAAAAAGACCATTTTGTTCGATTTTCCAGTTTTCTCATATCTTTTCAAATCAGCCCATTTAAATGGACCCTTCAGCCCGTCCAACTTTTGTGTTAGCCTGTTACATGGACAGATTGGGATGGGCTTTGCCCAGATGTGCGCCTGGCCTTTGCACCAATGGCTATCATCAGGTAAGGCGCGCAAAATATTTTTTTCATCAGAATGTTATGAATTTTATTTTTTTTAGTAACGCGTTATTTTTTCGACCATTTTATTATCAAACCGAAAATTATGTTCATTTTTTCAACTTTGTTCTTAAATAAGAAATTCTGTGTTCGCCGTTCACTTTTTGTTTTCTAGAAATTCAAATGATCCGCTCGATTCCCTCACAAAGAACTTATGTAAAATATTCCTCTGAAGTATGCAGCAAAAATTTTAAAAAAGAACAGTAGATACGAATATTGCCAAAATATTATTGAAAAATTGCGACACTGCTCTTCAGTTAAGCATGAAGAATCGAATGGCGCCGATAAGTTTTTTTAAATATTTCAGTTTATTTCTGAGGAACATTACCCAAGTGAATATGATTGAAGGTAAGATTTTTTTGTACAAGGTCCGTTTGTACATGTACAAAAATGGTCCCCAAAAGTCTTTGTACATTTTGTACATACGAATTTTTGGGTACTAGGTACAGTAGCGATTTTAGTGTGGTGAAAACAGAGTTGTTCGACTTTCGGTAGTGTATTTTAGCTAATTTCTGGGTCTCTAAGGGCAAAAAACACTTAGAATCGTCTTAAAACGGCGCGAAGCGCCGAAAAATTTGACATTTTCCTTTTGAAATGCAATTTCTGCCATTATAAAGCTATACAGAACACCGAAAATTTTTGCGAATTTCAGACCTTTTTTGCAATTGTCTTCCCAAAAATTTTTGTATATGTAAAAAGACGGTCCCGAAAAGTCTTTGTACGTCGGGAAATGTCGTTGCCGAGTACAAAAAAACACTTGTTGAAGGCCGTAATTTATTTCGAAATCATTTTCCATTTTAAAATAGCATTTAAATTTTACGTTTTCGTGTAATTGCTGGGCCAGCACAACGATGTTATCCATAATCTTGTCCACGTTGTCATTTTCGACTTTTAAAATTTGTTGGAAATCGGCGCATATCTAATTAAAATATGAAAAATAGTAAAGATTATACATTAGGAAATTGAAAAATAATGACACTAAAAAAATAGAAAAATAAAAAAAAATTAAATGGTGGAATGCTGAAACAGCTTCGTTTTTTCTTAAAAATAAATAAGTCTGCATCTTCGGTTGGATATATTCTTCTAAAAATTCTTACTTTTGAAATACGCTAGTTTTTCAATTTCGTTTTGAAAAATTTTATCGCAATGTCTCATCAAAGGGAGAGGAACTTTCGATTCGACCCGACAATGTAAAGAAATCACTTCAAACTTCAGGCCTTTCGAAAGAGTGAGCTTAGTGTGAGAAAAGCATACTTTAAATCGAATATTACAATACAGCACAGAGAAGAATTAAAAATGAGAAATAGATTAAAAACAGAAATTGGAAAAAAGGAAATTAAAGCAAAAGTGTAAAGTTACGACGAAACAGTAGATATTCTTATGAATAGCATGGATCATGTGCTAAAAGACATCGTAATCTAAAGGATTCACGTACGACAACACCTGACATTCTAAAGGGAATAAAAATTTGAGGTTCGTATGAAGATTTTGGAGCAATCTCTGTACAATCTAAAAAGAATTTTGGAGCAAAACTATAATCATAGCTTTTTGGGCATATTTTCGGTAAAAATTTCAAAATTTTTTAGCCGTAACAAGAGCATCGAATGTTGTCTGGCTCCAAGCTTGCGGTTTAAACATTCCACGATCAACTGTACTATGTGACAGGTACATATTTGGATTCTTCCGTTTTTAGAGATTAATCCAAGAAATAGAAAGTATGGGGATACTTAGCACTGTTGTTCTTGGTTGTCTGAAATAAAATTAGCTTCTTAACACTTATGTTACACTAGATCCGTAAGCGCAAAGGCCTTTATGACCAGATTCAATTAGCATATGGCAAGCGCAGTAACGTTTCATATTTTTATACAAATTTCAGCCCTCTGAGTGCAGCTAAAAGTATATATGTACATACATAAGTACGAGTATAGCTGCAAAACGCACAGAAACTTTAATGCATATTATTAAACATCATTTAGGGTGATGTAATATCGTTTTAGGCAGCATATGAGTCACTGATTACAGACTGATAATAATTATTCCTTCGAAAGAAAGTATATTTAACAGTATGTATGTATCTTACATGCACACGGTCAAAATTTCTGGGAGGGATACACCGAGTTTCATTGAGAGAAGGCTGATCGGGTAGGGGTGAATGATAAATTGTTCTGGCTAATTATGGCGCTAAAATAATGAGTTTATGCTGATTTTTAAGACATTTTTGTCGTTCCTTACCACCCGTCAGAACTCGTTGTAAAGTATCTGAATGAATGAATGGAGAGAGAACTACTCGAAAAATACTTCAGATAATACAACTGGGCATCGTTTGGCGCTCTTTCATAATTCCAACAATAGGTTTTGGTCCGCAAATGGCCTGAGGGGGTATGTCTTTCAAAAATTGTGTTAGGGGGATACATCCATACCTCCCAAAGTGCTTGTGTACCGTGTGGTATATGTGTAAATATACAGACATGCAGTGGCGGATCCAGGATTTTCCTAAAGGGGGCGGTACCCCTAAGGGGGGGGCGGAACCCTGACTTAAGCGGAAAAATTAGCTGTTTTAAGCTGAAAATCGCTAAAAATCGCTCAAAAATCCCTAATTTTGCGTACGATTTTGGGCCAATGGGGGGGGGCGACCGCCCC
Source organism: Mermis nigrescens (assembly GCA_036768485.1). Lineage (NCBI taxonomy): Eukaryota > Metazoa > Nematoda > Enoplea > Mermithida > Mermithidae > Mermis > Mermis nigrescens. The sequence continues at coordinate 22,112,295 of JAVLUZ010000142.1, read as the reverse complement.
CCGCCCTCTCCTAAATCCGCCCCTGCAAGCATGTATATATAAAAAACGTCGCTCCTATAAAGATTTTCTGCTCGTGCAAAGAATTTACAGACCTTTGAGCATTTATAGAAACTGAGATTTGACGATTTCAACTTTTGTCTACAAGTCTGAAAACAATTTCACCGTTTATACAACGATTACAATTTCAAAAATATCGAGCTTTCAGGAAATTTGTATAACCTCAAACTCAATCAGATTTACATTAAATCTTATCAATCAAGAACGTTAGTTAAAAAATTTAATATGGCCTAAATATGCCGCTGAACTAGCTTAGCAAAGCGATCGTATTATTGAAAAAAATTACAGAGTTAACAAATTAAAAACAGAATGCGCATAACGCATATTTCATCGAAAATATCGCACAAACGATAAGGTGGACCACGCTCGGTAATAAATGCTTGGAATGACATACTATCCAAAAGCCGACTCATAAATTCGTCTTCCTGAAATTGACGAAGGCCCAAAAAAGCAGCCTAAAAGAATATAACAATGTTGATAATCCACAAATATTTGAATTAAAAGCAGAGAATTTTGACAGATCAAATATTGAAATGAATGATGCATAAATAAGACGAGTACATATGAAAAACGAAAGCAGGATCGTCCGAAAAATTTGAAAGGTATGATAATACAAGCGAAAGATGGAAAAATTGTATCGCCTTGCCATAAGATCTTCAAATTTTAAAATTTTTCGTGCTGCGTCATATGTTAAGTATTTTCCATAATTTTGACTTAAGCGCGACTCAAAAAACACCTTCTACAGCCTATTGAGAGTCCCAACGAATTCTCTGAGATTTAACAAATTTATTTTGGGTCCGTCCCTCCCTTCCACTAGGGCGGATCCTGGACATGGCCTGTACGCAAGATACATAATAAAGCCATGACTCACGCAGTACATGAAAGTTGCGAAAGCTTCTTTAGAATTCTCGTCAATGAATGTTATGTACGTTTAGAGAAAAAGAAGAAAAATAAAGAAAAAGTAACGAATAATACTAAAAAATGTGAATACAGTTTATACAGTCGGTTAATTCTCCCAAAAAACTATGCAAGTTCAAGTCCTAAAATTTGCTTGATCAGTGCTACAACATGGGGCGCCGTAGGAGGACGTCGCAGTATGTTTTAGAATCGCGGTGTTGACGTTATCATGTCTTATGACATAGGCTAGCAAAACTAAACAAATATTGAGGATTGTTAAGGACTGACATTTTGTGGCAAGAACCACGATGCCATATTACAGAAACACCAAAAATACATAGATTTTTGAACAAACAACATTAAAAAATTGTGGCTAAAGATCGCTTGCCACCAGTAATATAACTTATCACAAAACGTAGATACGTGTATAAAAGACAAATTTTCGCTAACGTAGGTGAATGTCGTACATAAATACGACAGTAAAAAATGATAAGGACAAAGTAACCTTATGAAACGTAATGAACGGCTTGGGAAAAATGCGAACTACACGCAGGCAAGTCCTGTAATCGGTGAAGAGGTCGGCGAACAAACGGAGAAAGCACGCTCTGATTTGTTTGTCCTTAATTATGTGATAATTCTGATTAAAGTTCAAATATAAATATGCATATGTACGACAGACAAGAGACTATGGACAATGTGATTCCCTAGCCAGACCTACATTAATATATACACCAATTTTCCAACCAAGCATACCAAACCGAACCATATCAAAATTTCTCGGCCGCATTGGTGAATTTTTATATTTTTTTACTCCTAAAAAGTGACATAATGCAGTCTAAATTGGCGCAAAGTGCTAGAAACGCGAATTTACCATTTAAAAATGTTTTATAGATCTATTTTGACAATTTTCGTCATTTGACTAGCAAAAAAAGCGCGACACTAAATTTAATGGTCTCGAATGCCGATATCCACCTGCCCAGGCACGTATTTATGGAGGTAACAAGAACTTCGTACCCCCTAATTCAGAAAAATCGGAAAAATAGGACTTTTTAAATGTTATTTTGTGCTATTTTTGGCTTTTTTGGGCTTAGTCCCCCCAAAAATTGGTGTTGGTCACCCCAAAAAGGACGGCCAGCTACGTGCCTGCACCTGCCGAATTTTCCTTGTTCATCTATACGTATGTACGACTGGAGTAAAAAGATTCAATGTTATTGCTGTGCACTGATGTTAAGTAAAATGGTAGCAAACAAGCGAAAAAAGTACTTATTCAAATTAGCAACAGACGAAATTCTAGATTTGTCAAAACTGATAACTAGCCTACCACTATGTGGAGAGGTGCGTGACGACCCATACTGGGATGAAATGCAAAATCGGCCGTGTATAAATCTTTATTTAGCACCTGAATGGACAAAAATGGACAAATTTGAACACCTGAGGTACATCATATCAGCACAACAATAGAGTCAGTCCTAAAATTTCAGAATAAGAGCTTTGACAAAGAATGTTGTGTACGCGGTAACATTACAATATGGGGCCAAAAAAGAATCGATTATCAGATCAGACGTTTCAACTTCTTAAGAAACGAAGGAAAATCAAAAAAGTTGACAGAACACCTTTTATTTTTTATTTGAAAAAAACATTTTCAAAACCTATTTACATTTTTCCTGAAGCAAAGTTTTGAAGTGAACGTTATTCAAGGACATTCGTTTCTGGGCGTCGTACAAGCACTTATCAGAAGCATTATTTGCCTTCGTGACAAGGCACATAAGTCTACAATATTTACGATAGTTGAGTGCAATTTATTTAATTAAAAACTCCTCCATTCGACTAGGTATGTATCATGATTAATCTGACTTGGTTCACGGTATTTTAGGTAACTAAAAAAAGTTCAGTTTTTACCAAATTTCGCGCGTTTTGACGATCTATGCAAATTAAAAATCGTAATGCTTAAGGGCAGCAGCTATATGATAAAGCAGCAATTATTTAGTTATGACCCGATTTATAAAAATGAAACAAATTGAGTAATAAAGAAATAATTTTGGTTTTATTTTAAAAAATCGCGCTCAACTATCATTTCCTGTTGAAGACTTATAATAATGTAAAGCCAATTCATGTCCTGTTTTGTATCAAAAAACTGATAAAAAAATTGCTTAAACAAAGACGAATCGAGAAATTCGCAGCCGGTGTGTCAAATTTACTATCTTTCTACAGAGATGATATGGAAAAAGCAGATTAGCTTAAATTCAGTTGAGTATGTATCAACATATTTGAGGTCATACATTATAGACGGAAGATGCACCAAGAGTTAGCAAACGAATTATTAAATTTATTGAAAAAACCCTAAACCTTTTTACAGTCGAAACTTAATTTAAGCAGTATAGGGTGGATACCATACATGCACAGCATGTGAATTCTGTGGGAAAATGAAATTATGATGTGCCTTTTTTAGGTCCAGAAATGTTAGGTACGCGTCAAAAACATCGTTTTTCAGCGTTGCTGACGATGCTATATCTTTCTAGAGCACAAAAACATGAAAAAATTTTCGAAAAAAATCAAAAAAGTCGGAACAAATTGAACAAATATAGTCAAACATGAGTATAATGGCGCGAAGCGCCAAAAAATTTGACACTTTTGAGCAAAAAGATAGCTGAAAACGCTTAAAAAGCGACTTTTCTACAAATTTTTAGAAAATTTTTGAGGACTTTCGAAAAATCGCCTATTCTGAGAGGGGGGAGGGGGTGAAAAAATTTTGCGGGGGGGGGGGTGAAAATTTTTCCGGGGAGAATGAAAACCCCCTAAAACCCCCAAGATCATGTATGATGAACACCATACATATGTACATTATCGTTGGGCATTTTTTATCTCTCAAATATTTCGTCCCAACCCCTCACCCCCCAGAACTACCAATTTTCCAAAAACAACGTGGACAACGTAATGTTTCAAACGTTTTTAGCGATCTTTTAATTCAAAAGTGCAAATTTTTTAGCGCCTGGCGCCAAACAGCCATTTTTGACTGTATTTTATTCAATTTTATCGAACTTTTTCTTATTTTTTATCGTCTAGGAAGAAAGAGCAACGTCTCAAACGTCAATAAATGATGTTTTTGACGCGTACCCATCGTTTTTTAGCTCAAAACGGCACTTTATATAAAAATTTTCGCTTCATCTTCCATGGAATTTCCTGCTGTGCATGTATTATGGGCACAGAAGTTAACGATGGAAGGGTAACTGATTCATCATCCTATGTTTCTTACGAATACATCAGAGATGAATGCATTAATTGATTTGACTTTCGTGAAAAACAGAATTTAATAGACCTGATCAACTGATGTACATATAATGTGATATGCATTCGCCAAAAATGAACAAAGTCACGCGTATTGTGATTTTCCTCCAAGGGGAGGTTGTGGGGGTTGACCGATAAAATGGCTGCTAACCCCGTTAAATGGCTGCGAACCCCAGAATCGTCGAATTTTCGTGAAAATAATAAAAAGTGTGTCTTGTTTAGCGTTTTTATCTCATTTTCGGCTCAAAAGTCTCAAATATTCGGCGCTTCGCGCCATACATATATACATTTTTCGACTATATTTTGTCCAATTTACACGTTTTTTCAAATTTTTGCGAAATTTTTTCATATTTTCATGTTTTAGAAAGGACGAACATGATCCTAAACGTCAAAAGACAGTGTTTCTGACGAGTATCCATCGGTTTTTAAGCTGAAAAAAGCGCTTTTTGAAATTTTTCCCGGCCTGACCCTCCCCCTCGAATACCTACGCTATATATACGTATATGGTAAGCGCCAGCCACTTATGATGCCTAACTACATAATAGATATTTAATTTGATTACCTACATATGTACATGAGAAAGTGTTAGTAAAACAACTGATACCGCCGCAAAATCATGAATTACTAAATCCGTTTAATTACTCTTGATACAACCATGACAATTGTATAACATAATACCTACTATAGGCTTCATTTTTTCGACCTATCCTATATTTTTACGTAATAAAAATATATATAAACTAATTCCGTCTTAATTTTAAAAAAATAAGTGCAATGATGTCATAAATTAAAACGTATGTCCTTCAAAAAGAGTATTAAAGTATTAATATTATGTATAAAAACAACTGCGAAAGTTACATACTAAAGTTAAGCAGGTCAGAAGACGACTATGATAAGGTTCAGGTAACGGCGGTATGCCCACACTATCAGGCGTAAAAACGTTGCCGCTATCTAGATCAACGTAAACTATTTCATTCTAAAAGGAAACCAATATTTTAATCACCTCAAACTAAATTAGGTTAAAATAATTAAAAATGTTATATAAGTTTATGTATCTCAAAAATCTTCTATATTCAATAAAGTAGACCCTGTAAAATATAAATCAGAACATCAGCCTTATTCGCAATTTTCGTGTTTTACCAATTACAATTTTAAGAAATGAAAAACAGAAGCATTTCTTACTGGTCAGTCAATCAGTGTAAAACCGGTCAAAACCGATTTTAATCGTAAGTAAACAGCAGAATTAATATAATTTCTCAAATAAATTTCACTAGCTTTGTTTTATTTTAATTTTTTTAGCTTTACCAATAAAACAAATTTTTTTCGCAATAAAAGCCATTACCAGGCATGCACAACATGGGAATTCTAGAAGGAAGAATAATTGAAACTATAAAGTGTCTTTTTGGCTTGAAAATGGTGGACACGCGTCAAAGACCTCTTTTTAACGTTTATGACAATGCTCTATCTTTCTAGAACATAATTTTTTTAAAATTTCGAAAAAAATAAAAGAATTTGAATTAATTGATCAAAATATAGTAAAAAATGATTATACGGCTTCGAGGGCATAAACTTGCTTAGTCGAGAAGCTGAAAACTACGTAGAGAAAGTTGCAATGCAGTTCTAAACAAAAGGAACATTCACATTTAAAAGGATACCCAATTTTAATTTTTCAACTGAATATGATGCTACCTTGAGTAAGGCTAATATGGACATTAATTACATACTCATTATAATTATTATGCTAACCTTTTATCAATATTATCACACATGCACACTGCGGGGTATTGGGGTATCCCCCTACCACAACTTTTGGAAGGCATACACCCTCAGGCCATTTGCGGACCAAAACCTATTGTTGGAATTATGAAAGAGCGCCAAACGATACCCAGGGATATAATCTAAAGTATTTTTCGAGTAGTACTCTGTCCATTCATTCATTCAAACACTTTTTGTCCATCAATCTGTCCACATTTGATAGTCCAAGTCATTCCATCGTTCTTATTATGATTTGCTTTCATGCAAACTTATCACTTTCTTTACGGGTTGTGACGGGGAGGGGGTAGGGAACGACATAAATATTTAAAAAATAAACATGAAGTAATTATTTTAGCGCCATAGTTAGCCACAAAAATTCATCATTTACCCCTTCCCCGGAGGAAAATCGGTTTACCCTCTCCCAGAACTTTTGACCGTGTGCATGTATGAATATTATTAAGATATACATATATACAGGGCCGTATTTAGGAAAGGCGGGGGCGGCCGCCCCCCCTTGGCCGAAAAAATTGAAAGGTAAGATAATGCAAGGAAAGATGGAAAAATTGCCTGTATTTGACGTAAAATCTTCAAATTATCGGCGCTTCGCACCAGATATGAAGTTTTTTCCATAATTTTGGCTCAAGCGCGACCAAAAAACGACGCTTTTTATAACACTTTGAGTAGAAAAATTTTTTTCTTAAAGTTTGAATTTTATGATCTTAATGGATAGCGAACGTCGAAAAATGTCGAAAATGCGGTTTTTGCGAGCCATGCTGACGAATTTCCCGAAATATAGACCAATTTATGTTGGGTCCGCCCCTCCCCTTAGCCGAATCTGGATCCTGGATACGGGCGTGCTAAATACATATACTACACAGTGAATGCCAGCATGAGTTGTCATATGGAAACATTGCATGTTATGTTTCCTTCCAGAACCGTTCTCGGTACAAAAACGACCCGGGTACAGCTCTAATCTTCTTATAACAATGCATTTAATTTTCGACGTTTCGCGTCAGATACGAAGTATATCTTTTTCAAAATGTTGTCTCAAATGAAATCAAAACATGACTTTTTTCACAGCCTGCTGAAAAAAAGAATTCAACTAAAAAACAATCAAATTTTATGGTCTTAATGGATAGAGCACGTACAAAAACGTAGAAAAATGCGATCAATGACATCACATTTTACATTTTTATCTGAACATAAGTGGAAAAAGTGCGCAACAGCAAATAAGCAAGTTTAAACAAAAACTAAATGTGGAGCACGGGTATTCAGAAGACTTGTGTGCATATGTACTACGTGTGTGTGTAATAAAGTCCTCAATAGACTTCATATATATAAACGTCAAATCATTTTTATATGTACATAAATTCTAGTGTCGAAATGTGTAATAAGCACTAGCCTTACTAGATCCATGAGCTGAGATTTAAAGCTATAATGTAGACCCATAATAAAGGGCGTCGGACTATGCAGCACTTCAATTAATGATCCAGGTAGTAGCGGAACGTAAACGTAGCTAAAATAGGTATAATTCATGTACAACATGAAAAGTAGCGGAACGTTAACGTAGCTAAAATAGGTATAATTCATGTACAATCGCAGTATCAGTTTCGATTCTGTAATACAAATTATTTTAGCTATTTAAGTTTAGTTTTATGCGTAAATCAAGCTGAAAAACTCTTGAAAATTCGTGATCGAACTAATATTACCAACTGAAAAGCACTTTCTGGATAGCGACGGGGTCGCAGGGTAGATTACAGACTAGTTATATAGAGAATGGTGCACATATACAGTATCCTATATCATACGTATGTTATACTCGTACTAGTACAAATTTTTTGGCGCTCGTACAAACCAAGTGGATTGTACAAGAAAAAAACAAGCTTTCCCTCGTGATGTTTTGAAAAACACATAAGTTCCGAAATTTACACCATGTTCTCCTGAACTGTTTTTTCAATTGCGACAAATATGACTCTAAACATCAAAAGTAACAGAATTTTTGTCCCACACGAAAGATAAAATCGAGAAACCCACTTGTACTTAAAGCAGATTATGCAAACAAGCACAAAATTGGTGAGGGGCATTACTCCCCGCTGAGGGGTCAGACAGGTATTGTCACACACAATTTTGAGATTATGGAACATTTACTGCATCCTTTCGAGGATAAAAGCTGTAATTCGACTGAGCTGTAATTTATTATATCACTTATAACGATGAAAGTATATTTATAAGTATATATTTAAGCTGTAATCATAGGAAAATTCTTGGAAATGAATAATTTTTTATCCGCTTTGCCCAAAAGGCGCTTAAAATTATACAAAAATGCAGCCGGATGGGTAAATATACTTTCATCGTTATAAGTGATATAATAAAGTTACAGATGGGCTACAAAATGTCTAAAACGATATCTTATCATATACGTAAAAACGTTTCATACATGGGCTATTTTGACCATTGTCGCAATTCGACTAGTAAAAAATGCATGAACACTAAATTTGTTGTCTTGCTTTCGGAATTTAACTCCTAGCGGACCCCGACTTTGTCTTTCTAAGAGTAATGGTTATGCTAATATTAACAGCAACACTAAAACTTTTGGAACTATTGATTCATGTAAGACAGGTGAAACTGATCGCCTACCAAAAGCTGACCATCCTAAATCCTCAAAAGTTGAAATTTTTTTTCACATTTTTATAAAGATGAAAACTATCTTTTCAGGTCTTTTCCGCGAAATTTTTCCTTGAGCCTCGATGCTCAGTTGGTAACGCTTTTATCTCTGATCGCGTCCAGGCGCGTAGCCAGGATTTAATTTGGGGGGGTCAAAAAAGGGGTTAGAAATTGCGACGTAAAAACGCAGTGTGCTTGTGAATGGTCAATCAAAAGCATCATTTTCCGTGCAGAAGATTAGGATTTTCAATTATAGTAAAGTTTTAGAACAAGTTGTCGATAAAAGTACTACAAACAGCGCGGCTTAAACAGAAATAACAAGTACAAAATAAAATCATTCCGGCGCAAAGCGCCGAAAAATTTTGAAATTTTGACTCTCTTTTTTGCATTACAAAAATTGTCTAAATCGTTCAGAAGATAAGAATTTTCAATTATAGTAAAGTTCTTAAGCAAACTGTCGGTAAAAGCGCCTGAAAATTTTGAAATGTTACTATTCTATAACGCATTTTTTGCAAGTTCCCTAGCCCTTCTGGGACCAACAATGCAATTATAGATGATACGGCGAGATTGGAGGCTTTACGTTTGAAGTAAACAATATAATGTTGGGAAATATATTGGTATCACACAGGGGCGGATTTAGGGAGGGGGTGGGGAGCGGCCACCCTCCTTCTACTCACCGGTTCAAAATAGTGCGCAAAATTAAGCATTTTTGAGCGATTTTCAGCGATTTTCGGATCAAAACGGCTAATTTTTCCGCCCAAAGTCAGGGTTCCGCCCCCCCCTTAGGGGTACCGCCCCCCTTAGAAAAATCCTAGATCCGCCACTGGTAACACACCTATTTAGTAGGCGCGCGGCGCCGAAAATTTTGTGGCATTTGATTAAAATTGCGCGTAAAACTTATTCAGGGAATCCGGTGCGAAACGCCAGATAAATGCAAATTCAACCTGGAAACAGTCAAATTTCGAATTCCCCCTTTGCATTTTTCTCACAACTTTTTCATTTTGGAGGTCAATCGATCCGACTGACCCTTACTGGCTACGCCTCTGGAGTCGACCCGAATTCGACCACTGCTGGAGACGTGTTTTTCTCGGGTAGCCGGCTCAGGCCAACCTAGCCTTTCATCCTTCGGTAAGGTTGATAAATGGGAAGCTACATTCGTAGCGAGGTCAACCCGAGGGAGTAGCGACCATAGGTGGGCGGCACCAAAGTTCTGAAGGGGAGGGGGTGCAAGATTTTTTCAAAAGTCGAAAAATGGCCTTAAAAATGGTGGTATGGCGAAAAAACACCATTTTTCAACGTTTCTCATCGAGCACTATGCATTGGCATCAAAAATTGAGAAAAAACGAACAAAAAAATAAAAATTGAATTCTGGGGGTATTTTATTCTCTGGGGGGGGTATTTTAATTTCTGGAGGGTGCATACCCCCAAGCCCCACGCCCAGGTATGGTAGCGACCCCTTGCGGTACTCAAGCGAGAAAACACACGCTTCTGGTGTGTAGGCAATACTCAACTTTGGGTGAAAAGCCTAGTTTGAACCTTTGGAACTGTTTCCTATCGAACTACTACAAATCTCTTTCTGTTACACTTGTCCGAATGAGATGCAATAAACGGTATATGGAAGCATGCATGCGCAGTCAAAAGTTCTGGTAGGGGGTAAACTAAGTTCCCTTGGAGGGGGCAAATAAATACTAATTGGCCATTTAATGTCCAATTTTAATACTTAATTCGCTGTATTTTATTCTTTATGAATTTTTGTAGTTAAATTTGCATGAGAACAAATAAAAATAAGGGCGATGGAATGACCTTTAACATCAAACATATACAAAATAATTGAAGAAAATTATTTGAATGAACGAATTAAACATTTTGCTGATACAAAAATAAATATTTGTACATAAAGTTATACTGTTAAAAGCAGACATGCAAAGCATGAAAATTCTTAGGGGGGGGGTTAAATTTTGAAGTGCTTTTTTAGCCCAAAAATGGTAAGTATTATACATGATCTTGAGAGAGGTTTTACCTTCAAGTTAATCCGACTTTTTTCATTTTTTATGGCCAGAAAGATAGAGCATAGTCAGAAACGATGAAAAACGATGTTTTTGACGCGTACCTACAATTTTTGGACCCAGAAAGGCACTTTATAACCCCAGAAAATTCCCATGCTGTGCATGTATGGTAGGTACGCGTCAAAAACATCGTTTTTCAACGTTTCTGACGATGCTCCATTTTTATAGAGCATAAACATATTTGAAAAAATTTCGAAAAAATCAAAAAAGTTGAACAAATTGAACAAACATAGTCAAAACATGAGTGTATGGCGCGAAGCGTTAAAAAATTGACACTTTTGAGTAAATAGATAGCTAAAAACGCTCAAGAAAGCACCTTTTCTACGATTTTTCAAAAAGTTTTCGGCAACTTTCGAAAAATCGCGCATTCTAAGGGGGAAAGGGGCAAAAAATTTTTGAGAGGGAAGGGTGAAAGTTTTTCTGGAGGGTGGGGGTGAAAACCACCTCCCAGACCCCCCTCCCCAGATAATGTAAGGTCAGAGATCGTTTGACACTTTTCCTGCTTCAAGCAATAGGTTTAGTCCCAAAACAGCCTAAGGGGGTATGCCTTTCAAAAGTTCTGGTAGGGGATATCCTCCTCACACCCCCAGCAGTGCGCAAAATTAATGATTTTTGAGCGATTTTTAGCGATTTTCGGGTCAAAACGGCTAATTTTTCCGCCCAAGTCAGGGTTCCGCCCCCACCCCCAGGGATACCGACCCCTCCCCTTAGAATCCTGGATCCACCACTGTTTGCCAGGAAAAATTTTATGACCGCGCACGATCCTTGAAGCCCATCGAACGTAATTTGAACGAATAGACGTAAGAATTAAAAAAATTAAATTAAAAATTAACCTTAAAAATTGCAATGAATTAACTACAGCTTCATACATACTTGACGGTAAAAAATTAAATATTTATCGTTACCTATATTTAAGAGGGTAGATCAATGAGGACAAAGCATGGCAAGCTTCCGTTAATCTGCTAAAAGATTGCGACAAGAACAAGATTTTCCTGTCCGTTAGTACGGCTGAGAATAAGCAAATCACGTTGTAAATGCCTAAAAAAGAAAGAAAGCAACGTAGATACATTTATGAATAAGTTGAATTAATCTGTTTGATATTTTTCAATGTTACGTACGTACAGTACATTAAGAACATTTTTTCTTCAAGATAATACCTACGTAAATTAGAACAGCATAATAAATTATTATAAAAAAGAGTGGATGTTAAATGAATATCAAGAACAGTTACGCAGCATCAGATGGAACGTTATTTGAATTCGATGCATATCATTTCTAGCATCTCAGTATAAAAATACCTACATATAATGATTAAAAAATCCTAACTGATCATTACATGATTTTAGGCGCAATTATGAACCTAAGCCAAAAAGTAGGGCAAAAGAATAGAAAATAGCTTAACAGATTGGTTAAGTAGTTTAGTGTTATTCTTAATATTCAAATTAGAAGCAGAAAGCACTGTCATCAGAAAATAAATGCGGATAGAATATTTTTAATTAGCACTGCATTGTACAGTAGCTACTTAAGGTTAGTCCATGCTTACCTAATTGTTTCAGCAATAAAGCTATGCACGATTTAGTAATTGGCACTGTAATGCTTTGTGGAGGTTGAATCGATTGCCTATCACAAGCTCCTAAGCTAAATTTAATGCGAGGACCACCTGAAATGAATTTATTCTAATTCCTAATGCATGTTATATTGTACGTAAATCATTCACATATCAAAATTTACCGGCTGAAGGAACGTAAATGCCGCTGACCAACTTGGCAATGAGAGCCTCTAGCTCATAAGGTAATTTATCTATATACACTGCGTAAATTGTACTGAGGCAATTCTGCGAAGCGGTTAAAGAAAAAAGTAGATGACAAGGCTGAAATTAAATACATTTAGCGCTGCCACCACGCGTCTTACAATACAATGCGCACAGTGCCAAAAAAGGGCCTTCTTCAACAATTAAGACATCTGACTTATCAGTATCATGCGCTAGCACAGAGAAAAAGCTACATAATATGCGTGAGAAACGCAATTACATATGCTAAAACGTATGATTCAGATATGTACCCAACAGTGTTTTTTTGTACAAGGTCCGTTTGTACATGTACAAAGATGGTCCCTAAAAGTCTTTGTTCATTTTGTATACACAAATTTTTGGGTCCCATAAAATGGTACAGGAGCGATTTTAGTGTGGCAAAAACAGAATTGTTAGACCTTTGGTAGAGTATTTTAGCAAACTTTAAGTCGTATAACTCGAGAACTATTAGGAGATAGGCGGAAATATAGGCATTTTTAAGAGTTTCTCGACGAGCTCTATGCGATTGCGAAGAAAATTTAAAAAAAATCCCGAAAATTTTCCAATTTATTTCATAATCATATACACAAAATCTATCGTTCAAACTGTCTGCATAATTGATTTCTCATTTTCCGATTCATTAACAACTTCTCAACTTTTGTATTTGTATTTCGCAAACAAAAACGACAGATAAAATGAATAATCCGGCGCGACCCTTGTTAGCAAAAATTTTTTTATTCCGGGGAATGCATTCATAAGCGATTTTATGTATTAAACGACATTTTCGAGTTGTTTTGCGCTGGATCAATTCTACAGCTTAAAACAATGCAAAATAAACATGTTGAAAAATCCGGCAATTCACCGAAATTTTTTGACATTTTAATCGCTTTACGCTGCGCCTTTTTAAGCCTACATATTCAGCTCATTTTTGCGCCAAACACACATTTTTTGACTATATTTTGTTCAATTTTCTCGAGTTTTTTTTTCAAATTTTTTCCTAATTTTTTATGTTTTTATGTTCTAGAAAGAAAAGTCTGAAACGTTTGAAAAAATTTTTTTGGCGTGTACCCATCGTTTTTAGCCCAAAAAAGGTACTTTTGGACAGTTTTTGGACCTGACCCCCAGACTTTCCATGCTGTACACATGTATGTACGTAATACACGATTTATGTAAACAAGGTGCGAAGCGTCAGGACAGTATGACATTTTTAGCTCAATTCTGCTGCTTTCTGAATACAATCAATGCATTAGTTATAGCTGGCGCGAAACGTCGGAAATTTTCAACATTTTTCCTTTCAATTTCAATTTGCAGCTTTCCGAGCGTAAACAATTGAAATTATACCTGAATCGAAGTGCCAGAAATTTTCAACATATTCATTCTTTCAAGCTCACTTTTCTAGTTTTACAAAAGTAAGCAATGCGGGAATGATAATCTAGCGCGAAGCGCCAGAAAATTTGGACGTATTATGCTTTTATGCTCAAATTTGCACATTTTTGAAGAGAAGAAATGCAATAAATTCAATCTCGCGCAAAATTTTATCTCAACAAAAGATTAGAACATGTAGTAAATAGTGATTTTGATTAAATTAATGGCGCGAAGCGCCGAAAATTAAAGCATTTTTCTCGCTGGGGAACTTAAAAAACCTCAATAGCTTCATAGCTAAACATTCTGAAAAAAATTTCAGGGGGAATCCCCCTGGATACGGGCCTGTATGTACTTTACATACACTAGATTTACTGATAATTTAAGAGAAAAGATAGCTAGTCAGCTTCACGTCAACTACCTATACACACATACGTAAGTAAGTAGCACTATGTTCATATTAACTATCAGTAGCAACCTGCCAGCCACGAATGTTTTGAGCTTTATCATTGAAGAAAAAAGAAAAATCGAGCATCGTTATTTTTTGTTGGCCAAAAATACTTTATTTATACCCCCACAAGCAAGGCACGTCAGCCCTACCACAATGCAATGAGAAACATCGAACGAGAATTAAAAATAAGGCACTAACCACACATGATCTTGGGGGAGGGTTTGGGGGGTTTCATCCCCAGAATTCGCGATTTTTCAAGAGTTTCCTATAATTTCTTGAAAAATTCGTAGAAAAGAAGCTTTTTAAGCGTTTTTTGCTATCTATTTGCTCAAAAGTGTCAAACTTGTTGGAGCTTCGCGCCATTGTACTCATGTTTTGACTCTATTGTGTTCAATTTGTTCCGACTTTTTGATTTTTTTTAAATTTTTCATGTTTTTATACTCCAGAAAGATGCAGCATCGTCAGAAACGCTGAAAATCTATGTTTTTGACGCGTACCTATCATTTCTGGACCCAAAAATACCACTTTATAATCTCATTCCCCACAGAATTCCCGTGCTGTGCAAGTATGGTGTCCACCCTATACTGCTTAAATTAACTTTCGACTAGGTTTTTTCAATAAATTAAATAATCTTCTATCCTGTTCAATTTGTCCGACTTTTTTGATTTTTCCCAGAAATGTTATTAAAAATGTTCTTAAAAATAAATTCTTATTCTTTATCCCGTGTTGTGCATGTCTGGCACTAACTGACCTTAAAAGCTTCGAAATAACAATGACGAGATACCAACACTAAGCACTTTGGGTCATAAACGAACGACGCATTATTGCCAGATGTGAAAGTCGACGATTGCTTGGTCGTCCATGCACGCTTCGACGGCGATTTCTCAGCGTCCTTCTCCGTGACGTTACGTTTAGACGCCGACCAAGAGGGCGATGCCCCGCTTTCAGCGATAGTAGCGCCGTCTATAGACGGCAGCGGGTCTATTTTTAGGTAAAAAAATGAATATAAAAAATGTAAACAAAAAATAAATATAAAACATAATGTAAATAAACACCAAATAATATGAGACACAAAAAGGAAAAATTCCAATCAAAAGAGTGACACGATGTGCTAAAAATTCGTAAGAGCAGGTTGAACGATAAAGATGAAAATCAATATACGAAGCAGGATGTCTCCGACATTATTTAATGCGTTAGCAGCAGAGAAAAGTAAACTTTATGGGAAAGCGCAAACGGCAAGGCTACGCTGAGAAATGCATAAAAACAATCATTTACTTACGTGTAGATAGTAAAGATAAATGAGCCACTGATGCTAACATCTGGGAATAATAAAGTGCAGTATTAAACGCATGATTTTAAAACGATGGTAGGTTTGAATTTTTTCTAATTTAGGTACTTCTAATTAATCATTGTTGAACTGCTAAGAAATCACTTATGCTCAAACATGCACGTGAGCATATGTGTGGGGGAAAGCGGGGGGAGAGGGGAAGTCAGATCCAAAAAATTATTAGAGTGCCTTTTTGGGCTAATAAACGAAGGGTACACGTCAAAAACACAGTTTTTTGACGTTTCGGACAATGCTTGTTTTTTCTATAACGTAGAAACTTAAAAAATTTTCAAAAAAATTTGGAAAAAATTGAAAAAAAAATTGAGCAAAATATAGTCAAAAAATGTGTATATGGCGCGAAGCGCCGAAAATCTGACTTTTTTGTCAAAAATTGAGCTAAAAAGCATAAAAAGGCGCCCTTTTACAATTTTACGGTAAGTTGACAATTCTGTGGGGTCGAAGCCGTTTTGCGGGCGGTCAAAAGCCAATCTGAGGGGTTCAAACCCCCTCGAGAACACGTATATGCACGTGACTAAAAAACGAACAAAGCAGCATGTACGGTAAATTGAAGACATTTTTACCGACTAAGCAGAATTTTAGTAACCGTCCTAATTTACTCGCAACAAAATTTCAAAATAAAAGTTTTACCCGCGCAAAAAGCCGCAGCGCCGTCTTTCGATCGAGTCAACGTGTTTCGCAAGTCGATTGAAATGCTTCGCGTCGACGGTGACGAAGAAACGGCGTCGGCCGCGACGCTATCGCTGTCGTCCAAGTCGCCGTCGTCATCGACGGCGCCGCAGGAGGGCAGGCGGCATTCGCTGAACGATAAGCAGGCGACGTAGTGGCGATCGGCGCCTATATCGGTTAAAACGCTGACGAAAAACGTAGGCGGTTGTGGAGCGGAATGGCTTTTCCAGCCGTTTGGTTGGCAAAACTGTAAAACAAATTTTCTTAAACTAATGCATGGCGAACGACTTACATAATTGCCTATAGTTTACACATGGATCTGGGAGGTTGGGGAGTTTTCATTCCCCCTCCTAGAAATGTTTCAGCCCTCCCTCAGGAATTCGCGATTTCCCGAAAATTCTAAAAAATTCGTAAAAAGGTGCTGTTTTAAGCGTAATCAGCTATCTGTTTGCTCAAAGGTGTCAAATTATTTGCTTCGCAGTACTTACTCATTTTATGACTATAGTTTCTTCAATTTATTCGAATTTTTTATTTTTTTCAAATTCTTTCATGTTTCTATGCTCTACAAAGATATGCCATCGACAAAAACACCTAAAAACGAAGTTTTTAACGCATATCCGTCATTTCTGAGCCCAAGAAGCGCTTTAAAGTTCCACCACCACCCTGAATTTCCATGCTGTGCATATCTGCGCATGTAAGCATATAGATGTTACAGGGGGTGTGGGATTTACCACCCAAAATTGATCGTCCCTAACCCCTAAAGTCAGAAAATTTTTGACCTCCCCATTTTGACCAAGTTTTGAACATTTTTAGGTGTTTTTTCGCCATTTTGGCCAAAAATTGAAGGTCATTTACCCCCTTCCGCTCTATAAATAGCCGAAAGCCAAGATCAGGGCCGGCAGAAGAGGGTCAAAAATCACAGAAACACAGACTATAATAATAAATTTTCACCATTGTTTTGCCAGTCAAATGACGACATAGACGAAATAGCCTATGAGCATATAAGGGTGAGCCAAAAAACGAATTAATATCAGGTCCTGTAACTTCTTATCGACTGAACCAAATTGAATGCAGTTTATTTTGATAAAAAGCTTGTCATCAATACATATACATGGTCCGGATCAGCAGGGGTGGGCGGGGAAGGGGTAAATTTCAGAAATCCAAAACATTAAATTTAGCGTTCACGATTTTTTTGTTATGTATTTCAAACAGCGAAATTACCAAAATAGTTTATAAAACGCTTTTTCGTGGCAATACCGCATTTTAAGTCCATTTTGACTGAACTATATCGCTTTTAACACTAAAAATAGCAGTTGATCAATTTCGGGTGTTTTTCGAGTAAAGAGCCCATATAACTATTGATCAGGCGCAAAGCGCCCAAAAATTGGCATTATTACTGTTTTGTACACAAAAATGATGCAAAAAAACGTTCCTTCAGCTCGAAATCGTCGGACAGTCAAACGTGATCTTTGAACGCCCGTTACATTTATGCCCCCTTTAGAAAAATTTTCACCCTTTTAGAAATTTTATCACCCTTCCCAGAATTCGACATTTTCCAAGCTTTCTAAAAATTCGTAGAAAAGGTACTGCTTTTCCACGTTTTTAGCTGGGTATCTATTAGCTCAAAAGTGTCAAATTTTCGTTCGCTCCGTACACTCATTTTTTGACTATAAATCAATCAATTGTTCGGATTTTCCATTTTTTCGAAATTTTTTCATGTTTTTATGCTCTAGAAATATAGAACATCGTCAGAAACGCCGGAAAACGATGTTTTTGACGCGTTTCCACCGTTTGTGGGCCTTAAAAAATACACTTTCAAATTTCACTTCCCCCTGAATTTCCATGCTGAACACGTCTGCTTACAGTACCTGTCTGGCGGACCCTTCAGCGGAGGGTAATACCCCACACCCTCTGTGTGCTTGCATGCTGTCATCCCTATATTGGAAGTTTAAATTTATACTTATAGTTATTGAGTTGTCCAAAAGGTAAGCGCAATTTTACAAAAGTCGTTTTTTCGACGAGTCATAAAAGCAACTGCCAGAAACATAAATTGCATTTGTTGTCCTGCAACTTTACAGCACTCTGTGATAATTGAGTATAACTTGTTTTACTCTTCAACCACCTATAGTCTGTTTCGCATAAGTTTGGGCATAAATTTTGAGAATTTTTTCAGAAGTAAGCCGACGGATTACGATAATTATATGTATATCAAATCAATGCTATAATCGTAATCTGTCGGTTTGTTGTCGGACTTGATTTTTATAATTATTACCCAAATTTGTGTGAAACAGACTATAATTTAGTTAACCCATAAGTAATTTACTTTATGGCATTTTGAAATACGTACTGTATAATGAAAGCATTAATCAACAGTCACACGTTTCAGCAATTTAAAAACGTGATCACGAATACAGCAACCCGTAATAAAATGGCATTTTTTCATAAAGACTAAACGAATAAAAATAAAAATAGTTAAGGCACTAAACAAGGACTTTTATTTTAGGTAAAGCGAACCGCGGCATCTCAATCAGCATAATTGAAACTTTACTAAATTCCTGCAGTGATGATAGGCTCTTAGACAAAGCAAACAGCGTTTTATTTGGTTAAGTTTTTGAGAAGTTATAAGGACCAAAATGCGCTTCGTTATTTTGGCCCATCATACGCCTTCATGTACGCTAAGTGATAATTCAGCATATTTAAGCATTTTTAGTCAATTTGGACTGCATTGCATCACTCCTAACAGGCCCGTATCCAGGGGGATCGGGGGCACGTGCCTCCCCCAAAACGAAATATGAGAATGATTTTTCCTTTACTCTCTCCGTTGCTTTTTTGGCCAAAAATCGCAAAAAATTTTCGGCCGATTTTTTTCGCGCCGAATTTTTGATTATAATCAGAGTTTATTTAGCCCCTAGCGCGCGGTTTAAAAAATCCATTTTTAGTGTTTAAACAACCTAAAGCGTATTTAGCATCTATGTCTTCTGTTTTGTACAGGTTTCGTACTGAAAATGAGATTTGTCCAAGAGTGTCCATTGGATTCTCACCACATTAACGGCATCTGGATAGCAAAATTTACAAAATGTACAGCTCTCTTGATCGTAAAAAGTCTTTTTCCATTCAAGCTTTGGTCCCCCCTCACATTTTTAGATAAATTTTGATCGTGCTTCTCCAGTAACAAAATCCTGGATACGGGCCTGACTCCTAACATTAAAAATTTGAAATTGATTAATTTAGCGAGTAATTTCGATTTTTATACCATCTTGACAAGACCTTGGACACTTATTGAGTAAGCAGCACGCAGGATTGTTGCTTTAGTCTTCGAAAATGAAGCAAAAATCCATCAGCTCGAACGGACATTACCAGCCTATCTGACCTCTCAGATGCCCCATGCGCATGTTTACAAACTATTCTAAAAACCAAATTTATGGTCCTGCCTGCCTCAAGTACAGAGCTTTCTGGAGAGGTTCAAAGGAATGATTCCTATTGAATTCTCAATACCATTTTCCAACGATAAAAACACGAAATGTGCTAGGCTCATCATTTGAGGAAATCATGAGGAGGCCAAGATTACAACCTAGAACCATATGAATAGAACATTCAGCTCAAATTAATCCTGGTGCCAATAAAATCTTTGTTTAAGCACATGATTTATCAATATTATTGGCTTACAAGCTCTAGACCGTGAAAAAATGGGACATCTGGCCAATCCGAGCCCGGAAAACGTTGAATTATACGGCCGACGCTTGACCCGTTTCCTAAAAATAGTATACCCATACATAAATCCGAATTCAAAAAATTTAATAGAAAATAGATCATGGTAGTAATCGGCCCTGTATCCTCATTCTCTTTGCGTATTCAATCAGCAATACTAAGGCCAAAACGTGGAGTAAACCTAATTGTGCTGACGCAGTTATGTATTTATTGTACCTGGAGAAATGCTGTGTTATACAAAGTGACATTTTTCTATTAGGAGACATGATACACTAACACACATTGACTCAAAAATGTTAGGTTAAAGGTTAAAAGACGGGCTTTTTCACCCATTTCTGGGCATTGCCCGCACGTCAGAGACGTGTTTATCGCTGAGGTACCTCAAGGGGTCGCAACTCCCAAGGGCTTAACCTTCGCCACACAAGTGTAGCTTCCCATTCATTGACCCCGGAGGGATGAAAGGCTGGGTTGACCTGCCGAAAAGAACTGCGTCAACGTGGTTTCGAACCTAGAACCTTGCGATTCGTAGGTTTAACTGTTAACCACTCGGCAAAAATGTTACGCAGCAATGACTCTACTTTTTAAGCCTAAAAAAGCAAAAGAATTGTTAAATGTTATTTCAATACGTAAGATTGGTTCTAAACACACGTAACATACATTTTCAAAATTTTGGTCATTTTCCTCTGAAATAAAATCCTTGATACGGGAATGCATATAGTGAATAATCATACATTAGATATCATCATTGAGTAATGATGCGTCAGTTAATAGAAAGATAAACAAACTAACTTTCTTTTTTCTCGTCTAACCCGATAACGGCAAAATAATCTACAAGGCGCGAAGAAGAAGCGAATTCAGCTTGTGACATATCAAGGCGAAAACATGAGCAAACGACAATGCAAATTCCAGCGCGCTAACATGTCGTTAAATTAAAGAAAGCTGGAAGCACATAAAACGAATGAACCAGCAAGAGTGCAAATGGACACGCTAATGTACGTTTTAATTTTCAGTCTAAGCAACGCAGATGCGTGAAATCGAGAACGATTATAAAAACTTATCCCCATTGCACTTTACATTATGTATTATTATATAATAATTATATTATTAATACATAATATAATAAATAATTATTATATTTATTCAATAAAATTAAACGCAAAGGCGAATTTACATTTTACGTCGAATCTTACAAAAATTTTCGGAGCGACTATTGAAAATTTTTTGGGGCAAAGCTATTTAGAACAAAAATATAAAGACTTATAAATCTTAGAATATATTACCTGCTTTGCACTTCTCCCAAATTTTCGCAAAAACTGATTTCATTAGTGATATTTTTAAACAATGATGTCAAGCGCATAATCTAGCCACTGGGTGAAGCATAGGAGCATAAGCGACTGGAAGCTACTTAGAATTAAAAAGTTATTAATACTAGCTGGCGTAGTTAGTGAGGGGGAGTAAGGGGGGGGTATTTTCCACTGAGGAAAATTTCGACATGTTTGAAAACTGATCAATATAGTTGCACGATGCTGTTCTTTGACGTAAAATCAAAAAAGTCAGAGCGTCGATTTCTTCTATCTTTTGGCAGTTTCTACCGTTTTATTGCAGGAAAACTCAAAAATTGCACTTCGAGCGCATAATAAGCATTTTTTCCGTCAAAAACGTAAAAAACGCAAGACAATGTGAAAAGCCCAAAGAGGCCACATAAAATTACATGTATTTTTTCAGTACATTCAATACACTGTGTTATATCTATTACTTGCAGTCAAGGTCGCTGGTGTTTGACTGCATATGATATTACACTGCGCGCGATGATATTTGCAGTCTTGACCGCTGATTAATGACTGCAAATCAAATTAAATTGTAAACTGTGCCCTACACACTGGTTTTTGACTGCAAATAATATTAGATTATAGTGCTGGCCTCTAAAAAAACCAGTCGATTTGTAACCTAAAAAACCACCCCTTTTTCCATAACCAAAAGGAGATTACTGATGATATTATACTGGCGAACAAGCTATGCCGTGAGGATTACAACTGACCCCTGATCTCTTTCCAGATCATTCAGAAACTTGAGATATAAATTTGTCGAGAAGTTCCTAAAAATTGCCGTTTTTATGATTTTTTTAAGCATTTTTGAGGGTCAGTATTTCTACCCATATTCATATTCGTTGGAATCTTTTATCTTTTCACATTAGGCTTCCTTGCAGACTAAAGTCAGAAAAAATTTAGTTGTCCTAAGTCATCCACATAGCTACAGTACACCTTCAAAATCAAGCCTAAAAAACAAGTTGTAACCTAAAAAAACCAGCGCCAATTTTTACAAAACTTAGCAGGAATATGCTTCGTAGCACCGTACATGATGCCTGATATTTTATTTTCACAAAAAAATGGGAATAACCCCAAAAACTGCCAAAAAAGTTCGATGGTTACCTAAAAGAACCACTGTAACCTAAAAAAGACCAATGCTAAGTATACGTTGTCATGGCAACGAAATTACTTTTCATCAAGTTGCATGATTTTGCACTGATTTCTTGCAGAGGATGTAGAAGAGACTTACCTAGAGTTGTTTTTATCACTTGATGACTTTATTTGTGAAATTTATAGAACTTTTAATAAAATTTAGAAAAAAATTATTGATCGTTATATAAATGTGATAAAATGAACAGAAATATCGTAAAAAATTATTTTTTTCAAAAAAATATGATTATTTAACATCAAATGACTATTTTACACTGCTAAGCACGCACTTCGCATAACATTTTAGGGTGGTTTTTTTATTTCCCGTTGTTTTTTTTACTTCCAAAATGAAATTTGCTGATTTTTTTAGTTTTGACTTTGATCGATTTTTTCTCCAAGACTAAAGGGATCTATGAAATCAACTAAGTGGCGAAAGATGGAGCATCGACGGGAAATTGCTAGTACATAACAGAGAAACCGTTGAAAAAGATGTTGAGAAAGCTGAAACTTTTAATACTTTTTTCGCTAGCAATTTTGTTGTTGATAATAATATAATTCCTCATTTTGCAAAGAGGTCTACAAATGAAATTTGCCATATATCCCCTAAATTTGACTTCGTTACGATTTCTGAATCTCTAAGTATGCTTAAACCATCGCATTCACTCGCACCCGATGGATTATGCGCCTACTTCTTAAAGAAACTTAAGAGAGTTTTGCTATTACCTTTAGAAACAATTTTCAATGTTTCATACAGAACAGGACGGATATCTGATTTATGGCGTAGAGCGCTAATTGTTCCCATACACAAAAAGGGGAAATGTCTTCAGTTGAAAATTATCGTCCCTGTCTCTTTATGTTGCATCCCCTGCAAACTAATGGAATTTACTGTAAATAAGTCCCTCGTTATCTACTTGGATAAATATAATTTATTAACTGAGCGACAGTTTGGCTTTAGAAAAAATAAATCATGCGCATGACAATTATTAAACTGTAAAAATAAGTGGTCAAAAAATTTAAATGAAGGTTCTACTATTGATATTGCATATATTGATTTTTGTAAGGCTTTTGACACAGTTTCACACAGTAAAATATGTATTTGTCAAGCTTGCTTCCTACGGCATTAATAAGCTGTTATAAATGGATTCAAAATTTTCTTAGTAATAGATCTCAACAGGTAAAAATTGGAAACTCTTCCTCTCAATCACTTCCTGTTATTAACGGAGTTAAAAGAGTAGTATTTTAGGTCCTGTCCTCTTTTTAATTTTTGTTAATGATTTGGGTGATATCCAACAACGTAGTAATCTAGCTTTTTTGCTGATGATGTGAAAGTCTGGAATCTTTCCTCAAACGTTTTGACTCTTCAAGCAGTCTTAATTTATATTCAGGAATGGGCCAATACTTGTCAACTACAAATTTCAATTAATAAATGTGCAGTCTTATATTTAGGTAAATCAAATCCTAAGCATTTTTATTACTTAAGTGATTTCATCTTGCCCCTCAATACGACCTGCGCTAAAGATTTAGGTGTCTTTCTGAACTCTGACCTTACTTCTAGATCACACTGTGAAAATATTGTGAAAAAAGGATTGCAGTTAGGCAATTTAATCTTGCGCAGTTTTGTTTCTAAAGATAAATCTTCCTTTGTTACTTATGTGAGACCTGTACTTGAATACGGATCGGTTGTTGGGAACCCTTTTCTACATTGCGACATAGATTCCGTTGAGGATGTCCAACGTAGGTTTACAAAACGACTTTTCAATGATAAGTCTTTCACATGATCAGAGATTGGTTCAACTTGGATTAGAAAGACTTGAATTAAGGCGTTTATATAATGACCTCACTTTAGCTTTTTCTATTATTAGATTTAATATTCTGCCTTTTGAGGATATCTTTACATTTAATACTAATTCAAATCGAGCAATGAATTCTTGTAAGCTATTTGTTAATCGGGCAAACAAATACTGCAGAAAATTTGAATTTTGTAATCAAGTAATCTCTGTTTGGAATTCTCCACCTGAGGAAGTTATAAGAGCTCCAAATGAACATGTTTTTCTTAATAGATTGGAAAGGGTTGATCTTAATCATTCAATTCAGGGGCGTAAATGAGCGCAATTTATGTACTGCCTTTACGTTATCCCGCTTTCCTCGACTATTTATGTATTTTATTGACTTGTCTTTCTGTGTATGTTTATATTTCATTTTTTCTCTTTACTTATCAATGTATTAATGTTATTTGGTTTGTAGTCAGATCAGCGAATAAATTTATAATTATATAAGTTTCTAGACTGGGGTGCTTGCACAATGAATATATGCAAAAAACATGAAACGTGGTTTTTTTAGAGGCCATGACTATATAAAGATTAAAAATGGTGTGTTTAAATCGCACGCTTGGGACTAACTGGTAGTGATGAAATGGATCCTCAATTTCAATTTGTCCGGATCCGGATCCGGATCCTAATTTTTACAACTTCCGGATCCGGATTCGGATCCGGATCTTACTTTCTACAACTTCTGGATCCGGATCCGGATCCTATTTTCTACAACTTCCGGATCCGGATCCACCTTTGCAAAACTTCTGGATCCGGATCCAATATGAATGATCTTAAACTGTGCAGCGCATTAATGTACTGGTTAATAATTTGATATACATGCAATATCATCCTAAATTAAATATGTTTGCTATCATACTCGCCTATCTTTATCATTATAGATGTACCTCATTTGTCATTATCATTATCCCTCACTATCATTAATATAATTGATTGTGATGAAACGGATTTTAAACAAAATCGGATATCTTCTGACACGTTAATAAAACCGTGGAGTGTGACAATTTGTAGTGAGTCGGGTGGACATTTTAAATGAGGCAAAATATTTCAAGTCACGTAGCCGTTTTTGGTCAATAATGGCTCTTGGCGCCTGTTGGCTTTACTTAAAACAGATAGTTAAACAAATTCTATTATCAAAGTTGAGCAATGCACAAATTACGCTTAAGTGTACTGTCAATCAAATTCGCCTCATTTATATGCACGCGCAGAATAAATTGTTGCATCGCTTAACTGAGCAATCGTTAAATGTATATGAAATTCGGGTAGTGAAAATTCAAACTTCCGGATCCGGATCCGGATCCGGGTACTTAAAATTCAAAGTTCCGGATCCGGATCCGGATTTCGATCCTAAAAATATCCGGATAATACCGGATCCGGATCCAGGTACCCGTTTCATCGCTACTAAATGGACTCTAATTATAATTCGAAATTCGGCCCGAAGCGCCAAAATTCTTTTACGATTTATGGCTAAAAACAGCAAAGGGGAGAGTAAAGGACAAAATCACTCTTATTTCATTTTGGGCCTTGATATCTATTCTACTACTGATTTTCACTCATCTCAATGCTTCAATCGCGCTTTGCTGGTCGATAACAGTGACAAAGCCCCGCCGAAATAGAGGATTAAAACAGTGAGTGGTGTAAGAAACGTGTTTGCCGATCATTTGATTGTGCTTACCACATGCTTAGGCTTAGGCTTAGTTTATGTGCCTTCACATTGGTGCCAGGGGATGATTTAAGCCTGAGTCAAATAGGGCGAAAATTACGGAGCGAGCCATGCGAGCGGAGCAGTTTCTGCCCCATCTTTGGCTTATGCTAAGATCATAGCCTGGCCCCCATCTGAAGCCTCAAACAGCATTTTTTGGGTTTCTAACAGGGTTAGCAAGGCTGGGTTTTTTGAATCTGGGTTTTTTGGATATTTTGGGTGCAAAAAATCATTGGGTTTTGGGTTTTTTGGGTTTTTTATCCACATGTTACCAATTTTTCAAATAGACTAATGCACTGCAGCTTTGTGATTCCATGTCAGCAGAATTTGAGCAAGATTGTTATGAAGAGGAAGTGAATACTATAGAGTAGCTGGGTAAAATTACAGTCAAATATATGTTCTTGTGTCAATTACAAAGCAGTGTATGAAGATTTTATCAAAATCTATGTTCGATCATTTCCAAACATCTTGCAAGTATGCAATTAAATTTTATAGAAAAATGGTTACGAGTCTGGGAGTAAGTTAAGAATAGGGTACTTTCAGAATACTATATAATGAACTTCAGAAGAGCGGATTTTTTCGCTCAGTACTTAAAACTTGTTGAAAGGCGCGGAAAAAATTTCATCCGTCTATGATCAATATTACAAAGGCTATGTGTTCCGTTAATTAGCCTCTTCTCCCAAGTTATTTAGGGCTGATTAGTTGTTCGAAATGGTTTACTGGCCACTGGTCAAAAAACGAGCTATTCAGTATATGCGAATTGCGTGGTATAATTACCCGGAGCTAGTCATAGGATGGCCACTTGGCACATTTATTTTTTTCGGCGCCTCTGAATGCAATACTTCGCATTATAAGATCAAATATACGGTGTATCGACCGGACGACCCTCACGTGCAATTCATGCGCCGGCCCACCGACTATCCTCCTTATTATCACACTCTGAGAGAAAATTTGAGCTATACTAAAGGGGAATCTGAATATTGATTTTTAAATTATCATAATCCGTTTTTCGCGAATCGATCGGAGTATTAAGTTATCGATATTTTGGGAGTTTTGTCCTGTGTAGCTAATATATGTAGTGGAAGTAGTAAATATTGTCTTACACCCTTTCATATGTTTGAAGATTCAAACATTGGAATGCAGAATCACATGTAGATACACAATTTACGTCGACCTAAGCATCTATACATCGACCTAAGCATCTATACATCGACCTAAGCATATATACATCGATCTAAGCATCTATACATCGATCTAAGCAAGCATCTATACATCGATCTAAGCATCTATACATCGACCAAAGCATCTATACATTGATCTAAGCATCTATACATCGATCTAAGCATCTATACATCGACCTAAGCATCTATACATCGACCTAAGCATCTATACATCGACCTAAGCATTTATACATCGACCTAAGCAAGCATATATAAATTGATCTAAGCATCTATATATCGACCTTAGCATCTATACATCGACCTGAGCGGGAGCGACCTCGACCTAAGCAGCTTTAAACACCTTTTCAGATACCTATACTAAGCCTAAGCCATAGTATAATAGAAGCTAAAACTTAGATTTTCGTAGAACCGAAAAAAACATGCAAGAAATATGAAAATTTTTTAAAGTTTTTCTTCAAAATTTCAAACAGCTTTCCGCGTCTTTTTTCTTTCTTCTCCTTCATTGCAATGCTTCCTTCCGTAATTTCAGCCAGATTATTTATTTCTGACAAATGTGTACATAAGTCCTTGGATCGAGCCGTTTAACCGTCTCAACACTCAAATCGAGAGTTGCCTGCAACTTTGCAAGTATGGCTCAGATTTTCAACAAAAATTTTTTCAGCGCTTCAATTTAACATGTTCTACCAGTTTGGCGAAAAAATTTTGGCGTTCCGTATTTGCTTTGCTCCTTTTGTAAAAGTAGGTACCATATTCTCAACTTTAGCCACAAGTCTGATATGGCGTCCGTTTCCTAATATTTTTTTGAGCCAGTGCAGTTTTTGATTAAAATCTGGTAATGTCCGAGCATTGAAGAGACAGATACATGCATATAGGTATGTGGCATTCGCAATGAACGATCGATTTTGTTGTTGGATTTCAATATTAACTAAATAAAGTTGTTGCTCTTTGTTTGTTACGTGTCTCGCAGCTGTTGGAAGTATTTCCAGCTACTATTATGTAGGTAGTTCTAGTGGTCATTTCCATAAAAAAACCAATAAAACCCTGATAAACCCTAAAAAAACCCTTTAAAAACCCAAAAAACCCCAGAAAAAACTCTAAAACCCAAAATACAAAATTTTCAAATCTGGGTTTTTCCATCCCTGGTTTCTAATCATCAGGAGCAGCGCTATGAACCCAAGACTTGCCATGAACCATGTTTGCAATATACAAATTAGCCTAATTAGCATACTATGCAAATTATACTAATTTGCATATGAAAACCTGGTCTCCGCGGCCAGTTTTGGGTTCCTAGCGATGCTCGTGATGATTAAAACCAGGGATGGAAAAAACCCAGATTTGAAAATTTCGAATTTTGGGTTTTTGGGGTTTTTTGGGTTTTTTGTGGGTTTTTTAGGCTTTTTGGGTTTTTTGGGTTTTTTATGGGTTTTTTTATAAAATCCTAGCTCGAGCTATAGATAGTAGCTGAGAATACTTCAACAGCTTCAAGAGGAGCGTGGGTAAAATCCGGAAATGGAAATGGAAATGGAAAATGGAAAATGGGTAAAAGCCGGAAATGGAAAATGGAAATGGAAAATGGAAAAATGGGTAAAAGCCGGAAAATGGAAAATGGAAAATTTTCCATTTCCTTTATTTTCAACGGGAAATGGTTCATTTTCAAAATGTTCAGTCGTAAATGTCAAACTCATGTCATTTTTCATCAAATTTCTCTATTTTTGAAGAAATTTCGAAAGCGTGACTAAAAATGGAAAAAGTCTACCTACAAAAAAATGGAAAAAAAACTGAAAATTGTTCATTTCTTCGTCTTTTCACTCAAAATTCTCCTCTTTTGAAAAAATTGACCTTTCAGATCCGAGAAAATCGTTATCCACTTCGACTACAACGATTTCGTCAAAGATGGAAAAATCGCCGGAAAATGGAAAAATAGGGTAAAACCCGGATATGGAAAATGGAAAATGGAAAATTTTCCATTTCCTTTATTTTCAACGGAAAATGGTTCATTTTCAAAATTTTAGGTCGTAAATGTCAAACTCGTCGTTTTTAACCAAATTTCTCAATTTTCGAAGAAATTTCGAGGCGTAACTAAAAATGGAAAAGTCTACAAAAAAATGGAAAAAAGTGAAAATTGTTCATTTCATCGTCTTTTCACTAAAAATTCTCCTCTTCTCAAAAAATTGACCTTCCAGATCCGAAAAAATCGTTATCCACTTCGACTACAACGATTTCAGTCGCAGATGGAAAATCGCCGGAAAATGGAAAAATGTGGTAAAACCCGAAAATGGAAAATGGAAATGGTAAATTTTCCATTTCCTTTATTTTCAACGGAAAATGGTTCATTTTCAAAATTTTCGGTCGTAAATGTCAAACTCATGTCGTTTTTCTCCAAATTTCTCTATTTTTGAAAAAATTTCGGAAGCGTAACTAAAAATGGAAAGTATACAAAAATGGAAAAAACGGAAAATTGTTCATTCCATTTTTGTTGAATTTTTTCCATTTTTAGTTGCGCTTTTGAAATTTCTTCAAAAATAAAGAAATTTGGTGAGAAACGACATGATTTCGACATTCACGACCGAAAATTTTGAAAATTAAACATTTTTCGTTGAAAATAGAGGAAATGGAAAATTTTCCATTTTCCATTTCCGGGTTTTACCCTATTTTTCCATTTTCCGGCGATTTTCCATCTGCGACGAAATCGTTGAAGTCGAAGTGGATAACGATTTTTTCGGATCTGGAAGGTCAATTTTTTCAAGAAGGAGAATTTTGTGTGAAAAGACAAAGAAATAATTAATTTTTCGTCTTTTTCCGTTTTTTGTAGACTTTTTCCATATATAGTTGCGCTTTCGGAATTTCTTCAAAAATAGAGAAATTTGGTGAGAAACGACATGATTTCGACATTTACGACCGAAAATTTTAAAAATTAACCATTTTCTGTTGAAAATAGAGGAAATGGAAAATTTTCCATTTTCCATTTCCGGTTTTACCCTATTTTTCCATTTTTCCAGCGATTTTCCATCTGCGACTAAAATCGTTGTAGTCGAAGTGATAACGATTTTTTCGGATTTGGAAGGTCAATTTTTTCAGAAGAGGAGAATTTTGAGTGAAAAGACGACGAAATGAACAATTTTTCGTTTTTTCCGTTTTTCGTAGACTTTTTTATTTTTAATTACGCTTTCGAAATTTCTTCAAAAATAGAGAAATTTGGTGAGAAACGACATGAGTTTGACATTAACGACCGAAAATTTTGAAAATGAATCATTTTCCGTTGAAAATAGAGGAAATGGAAAAGTTTCCATTTCCATTTTCCATTTTCCGGCTTTTACCCATTTTTCCATTTCCATTTTCCATTTCCGGCTTTTACCCATTTTCCATTTTCCATTTCCATTTCCATTTCCGGATTTTACCTTTCCTCAGCTTCAAGACACAAAACAAAACAAGAAAACAACATTTTTATTCAGCTAATACACAAAATTCAACAACAAAATCGGTCATTCACAAGCACAATCCATGCTGTGCGAACAGAATGAAAAATTGGGCAGAACAATTTTTAAATGCATAATATTGAAATTTCTTCATAAATTCTGCTGTGCTTCAAGAAAAAACAAAAAAATTTGCCACATTAGTAGAAAAATCCATGCCACATTGCCACATAGCCTTTATTGGGCGGCTTTTCTCATTTGAAAAGTATAGTCTATAGGAGAAAAACAGCAACAGGAAGGAGAAGAGGATGAGAATGGATGGACACTTAACCCTCGTGCATCGCAAGCGACTTGGCTTTTCAGTGCGGTTATTGTGGTTCGTGGGAGCACGCCGCGTGTGCTTCCATCTCGGACAACTTTCATAACGAATTCGCCGCCTTGTCGTCTGATGCCTCTAAACTATTCATTTATTCTTGCACGCAATGCTACGTTCGCAGCGTTCCTACACTCGCTTTAAACTCCTATCGATTGCTGCAGAAGCCGAACTTTGCCCCTTTGCCCGCTGAGCCTTTGGATTTTGCTCAATCATCAAACATTTCTGCAGCCGCCCCTCATCGTCCTACGTTCGCAGGTGGACCTCCTTTTCGCGGCGGGGCCTGTTTGTGGCCCATCGGTGTTGGACTCGGTTCGTATAGCCGTTGACCTTCAAGAACGTTTCTACCAGGGCTGTTGGTTTTAACATCAATGAAGTAAAAGCCGGCACCGCTTCTGATCAAAAAAAGTTTGATCTAGCCGAAGTTCGTCGCTTGGCGGATGACCATGATTTTGATCCCGACGACATTACCGATTGCTATCGTTTGGGACGGGGCGATATACCTAATCGACAATACGAACGCTTGCTCAAAATACAATTTTCCTCAGCACACGCCCGCAACTTGTGGTTGCGAGCTTTCCAGTCGCCTAAACCTGCGGCGGGCGACAGACGGGATCCTACGCGAATCTGGTTTCGACGCGATTTGTCCGATCAGGAGCGTCAGGACGCTTACGAGGAGCGTCAGTTGCGTCGAACGTCCGGCGCTGATGCTACACGAGCGTCGATCGTCGTGGAGGAATACTGTCGCGCATAATTTGAGGATGCGGGCCCCCTCGCGGACGGCAGTCAGTTTTGCGTTGTTGTTTATTTAATGCACGTAGTATACTAAATAAACTAAATGAGTTTGATGCATTTTTAACAGCAAATGATTTCGATATCGTGTGTGTGATAGTGAATCCTGAGTTAACTCCTAGTGTATCTAATAGCTTACTTTGCAATTTAAACCGTTTTAATGTGTATCGTTCCGATAGGATCAATCGAAAAGGTGGAGGTGTTTTTATTCTTTCAAAAAGTACTTTTAAATCCTACTTGCCGAAAGTACCGGAAAATCTTTTCAGTGAAGAAATAGTTATTGTTGATTTCATTGGCGTAAGCTCCAAGATTCGTGTGCTACTTTTACAGGGCGCCGGATTATGATTTCTCCCACATGAGAATGCTTTGCCGTGTTATAGAATGGGCCTCTCAGATACAGTATCCTTTTGTCATATTAGGTGATTTAAATTTTCCTAATGTAGACTGGTCTAGTTTTATTCTACCTTCGAGTCCTATTAACCGATCTTTTTGCGAGTGTATGCTTTCTCTATCTTTTAGTCAAAAAGTTTCTGAACCAACACACGGTATGCATATTTTAGATGTTATTTTTGATGCCCATTCTATCGAAAACGTTGAAGTCAACCCACCTTTTTCTACTAGTGATCACTCGGTTGTTACTTTTTCTCTTAAATGTTCTATCTTGGAAGAAAAAGTTCTGCTAAACTTAATTTTCGCAGAGCAAATTATGATCAGATTGAATTATTTTTGTCCACAATTTCGTGGCCTGACATTTTTCGGATTGCGTTACTTGTGATGATTTCTACAACAAATTTTTGTCTGTTATAAATCCTTTAATTTCCCAGCATGTTCCAAAAATTGAAGCTAAACCTGCAACTGTGAAAAGATACCCAATGAACATAAGAAAGCTGGTTGCTAAAAAACTGAGGCTGTGGCATGTTTATAAACAGAGAAAAACGCCTGAATCTAAAGCTGTTTATAATAACTGTGCAAAGTTATTAAAGGCCGAAATCTATAAATTTCACTCTTCCAAAGAGGATAAACTTATTAAATCTGGAAATTTGAATTCTTTTTATAATTTTGTTAATTCTCGTATTAGTGGTGAAAGAACTATTCCAATTTTAACTGATGGCGATCGTGTGATTGCTTCTACTGACAAAGATAAGGCAAACGTTTTTAGCACACTTTTTGCTTCAGTCTTTAGTGTTCCTACGCAAACGAATTTTGGTCTTATTAATGCTTGTGCACAGCCAAAGTTATCAAACATTCGTTTTTCTGATGATGTCGTTTTTTCTGCTATACGGAAAATTAAACCATCATTATCGATTGGCCCTGACGGACTTTGCGCATTTTTTGTGAAAAAACTTGCTTTTGTACTTACCCAGCCCTTAACCACTATTTTTGAAATATCTTTCAAAACCCATTGTATTCCTGCACTGTGGCGCACCGCTAATGTTGTTCCTGTGTATAAAAAGGGCGACCGGAGTGATGCTAAAAATTACAGGCCGATATCGTTATGTTGTATTACGTGTAAGATCATGGAATCTATAATTAACAGTACGATGCAAGCACATTTACGTGAGAATAATTTGATCTCCTCCGGTCAGTTTGGTTTCCAAAAGGGTAAATCGTGTGAATTGCAATTACTAAAGTGCAAAAATGAATGGACTAAATTAATTGATGAAAAAAACACTGTTGATGTTATCTACATTGATTTTTCTAAAGCTTTCGACACTGTAGTTCACCGTAAATTAATTTATAAACTGGAAACTTTTGGATTTTCTGGAGATTTATTGAGTTGGTTAACTTGTTTTTTGAGCGATAGGACTCAAAGGGTTGTTATTAACGGTCAGTTTTCGAGCGAAAAATCTGTCACTAGCGGTGTTCCTCAGGGCAGTATACTTGGCCCGATTCTTTTTGTTTTATTCATAAATGACATTAGCGACCGCTTAAATAGCAAAGTTTGCCTTTTTGCCGATGACGTCAAGCTTTATAATTTATCTAGCAATCACACCCAACTTCAAGATGATATCGCTAAACTCGTAGTCTGGTCCAAGGATTGGCAGTTAAAAATTGCTACTGAAAAATGCTACGTGTTATATCTAGGTTTTGGAAATCCCAAGCATTCTTATAGAATTTCTGACCTGACTGTAGAACAGAGTGTAAATTCTGTAAAGGATTTGGGTGTTTACGTATCAAGTAAACTTGATTTTAATTTCCACTATAATGATATAACGCGTAGAGCTTATGCTAGGGCTATGCTAATATCGAAATCATTTGCTTCTAAAAATAAACTAAATATGTCTAGGGCTTTTACTGTTTACGTCAGACCGCTTCTTGAGTATTGTAGCACTGTTTGGAATCCATACCGTAAGACCCATGTTTCAATGATCGAAAATGTTCAAAGGAAATTTACACGTAAAATTATTGGATTTCGGGGACTTTCTTATGCTGAAAGACTCAGTTCCTTAGAATTGGATAGCCTGGAGATTCGCAGATTGCGTAGTGATCTGTGTATGATGTATCAGATATTGAGTGGTAGATGCGTTTTGCAGCAAGCCGACTTTTTTACTTTTTGTGAAAACAACACGCGTGCTCAAAATTCAATGAAATGTGAATGCACTCCTTTTCGGCTTGATGTTCGTGGGTATGATTTATCCAATAGGTGGATTCACGTATGGAATTCTCTCCCTGAAGCTGTTGTAAGATCTCCTAGTGTTGCTTCCCTCCGTGAAAAGTTGAAAAAAGTTGATCTAACGGGGTA
This sequence comes from Mermis nigrescens, assembly GCA_036768485.1. NCBI lineage: Eukaryota > Metazoa > Nematoda > Enoplea > Mermithida > Mermithidae > Mermis > Mermis nigrescens. The sequence goes on along the minus strand of JAVLUZ010000142.1, from coordinate 22,077,758 downwards.
TTTGCTAGGGGGCGTGTTCTAAGTGCATAATTTATTTAGCCTGCGCGCCTACCTTCGTCTTTTGCACTAATCTCGTATAAATGTACTTTAATTAATAATTTCTTGCTTTTAGAATATGTGATTTTGTATGATGATTCATGTCGAATGTTTATTTATAATTGTATTTCATTGTATATTAATGTTTCTTTTCTTATTGTGTTCTTTTTTTTGTGCGACGAAAATAAAATATTTGTATTTGTATTGTATTAAAATTCTAAAAGGAACAACCGTGATACAAAAAACACTGACAATACGCAGTATTTAATTCCATTACAAATAAATTCTTAACCTGTGGATAAAAAACCCAAAAAACCCAAAACCCAACGATTTCTTGCACCCAAAAAACCCACAAAAAACCCAAGTTCAAAAAACCCAGCCTTGCCAACCCTGTTAAAAACCCGAAAAATGCTGTTTCGAAGAAAAAATAAAAAATCAGTAATATCGAATAGATTCCTGTTTTTGTTGAAAGCTTGAAAGCTTTATTTCTACTTGGACAGAAGTGGCAGGAAAATTGATCAGATGATTTCTCTCATCTACAGGGCAAATTTTTCATGCTAATTGCTAATTCACCAAATCAAACTAGAATGAGATATTTATCATTTTGGATTTACAGTAACAATATATGTTTTTTATTTAGGTACATAGTTTAACTTGCGTTCATAGGAGAAATACCAAAAATAACGCTAATGAGAATTTCGCTTCAAATAATCGTATTTTGAATTAGCAAAAAAATTCTATCTGGCTCTTTAGTGTGCAATCTTTGGAACATTTAATAAAGTTTGACACATCGTTTAATTGACATGCATACATATATTTTTTACCTGTGGTTTAAACAGAAACAAATATATAGTCTATTTAATGAGACTTTCTGCACGGAAATTAATTTTTTAGCGGTCTACAGCTACAAAAATGGTCTATAGGCCGCTTATGTACTGTGATGAAATTTTGCATAGTAGAACATCATATGCTTATGATTTCCTGCGCAAAGTACCATGATTGCTGCTTTAGCTTAAAACACTTTTGTAATCGAATTTAGGAATTGTGATCCATGCACAAGGTTTTGTGAAACAGACTGTAGAAGGTAAGAGGTAGCCGTAGACACCGAAGCGACGCACAGACGAAGCTTAATTGCATACGTGGAAATTGATGTCGGATCTGCATATTATCTAGTCTGTTCACATAACTTCGATCATAAATTTTAAAACCATCTCCGACAATAAGCTGACAGATTGCGATTATAGCATTGATCTGATATATAATTATCGTAGCCCTCGGCTTACTGTCATTGAAAATTCTTAGTATTGTAACGGGGGCGCCGCCTCCCACCGTTACGTGAGCAAAATTTTACCTGCACCGGTTTCCCGGATCTTCCACTCTGATTCGCGTGTGTAGTACTGATCGACTACTCGGGCTCTTACTTACAATAGCGCAAAGTATTGAATAATATTAAGAAACAATGAAACAACAACTTCGCGGGTAAAACTTCAAAGTAGGCATTTCTAGCCGTGTATTAGCACTCCTGCTACACTCCTCCCCCTCTAGGAGAAAGCGTAAGCGCAGACAACTCCAGAGAACGAACTCTAGGACCTCCAATATGCAACGGGGGCGCCGCCTCCCACCGTTACGTGAGCAAAATTTTACCCGCACCGGTTTCCCGGATCTTCCGCTCTGTATCGCGTGTGTAGCACTAACCGACTACTCGGGCTCTTGCTCACAACTGCGCAAAGTATTGAATAATATTGAGAAACAATGAAACAACGTCACGGGTTAAACTTCAAAGTAGGCATTTCTAGCCGTGTAGTAGCACTCCTGCTACAGTATTTATGCGCGAAGTTATGTGAAACAGACTATAGTTGATTTCACGAAAGCTTTAGCCTGAAAATCAATTTTTATGAGAAATAGTTACAAAAATGGCTTCTAGGCCGCCTACAATAATACAAGTTACTAAGCAAAACTTCAGATATTTATCAAATGCCCTGCACAGTATCACCATATGCAGGCGGCAATGAAGTTCTGAGGGTCTGAGTGGTTTTAAACCCGCAAAAATCTCAAAAGCATTCGAAAACCCGATTCGCTTTCGCAATCGATTTACATTGATTCAAAATTGCAACACATGCACAAGGTTTCGTGAAATAAATTATACCTACTTAAGTATCTATTTGATTTTATGCCGTTTGATACGTAGGAGATTTTTCCAAAACCATTTTATTATTGACACAAGTTACTGGTAAAATCGGTCCCTTGCTCGAATAAACAGCATTTAATCAACAAGTATAAATAAGTTTGCATAATACGGTCCGAAAACTGTCTACAAAAAAATAAATTGAATTTCATGTAGGGAGCATATACACACGAGTTACATCCATACGTGGGCAGCAAGAAAATTCTGGGGGGGGTCCAAGATTTTTTGAAGGTCAAAAAATGGCCTTAAAAATGGTGATATGGCGATAAAAACACCATTTTTCGACGTTTCTCATCAAGCACTATCCATTGGCATCAAAAAATTGCGAAAAAAACGAAAAAAATTTTCAAAAATTGATTTCTGGGGGGGTCTTTTGATTTCTGGGGGGGTCTTTTGGTTTCTGGGGGGGTCCAGACCCCCCAGATCCCCCCCCCACGCCCATGTGTGGTTACATCCATATCAGTTATGTAGGTTCCTATTACAACTTCAAGTTCAAAGGCGTTGAATATAAGTTCGACGTTTCAACCACTATTCCTACATAGACACTTTAATTCAACGATAAAATCTGATAAGCTTTCTCCATTCGCAATTCAAATTAACAAAACATTTAATCAATTGTATTACTGAAAATCAACTCGCGAAATCATGTAGTCAATGGAAGTTAAATGGAACTTGATATTACAAGAATATATTGAAACGTTTAAATAAGCGAACGAACGCTTTTTCGAAAAACCGAAGAAATTTCTCTATATCCGACTGACTATAATAAGTAGAACTTAAGCGGCTTATACAACGTTTATTTATATAGAACTAAATGGTTTATACATTTTTTGTTTACAAGTCATTTAGTATCTGAGTAATAAGTTAATAAGGCTAATTTGCATACATGGACAGGGACACTAGGGTGGGGGGCATAAATGGGCAGCAAGAAAATTCTGGTGGGTGAAATCGCCAAAAAGTTGCCAAAAATGTTACTAAAAATAGAATTTTGGAGGGGATCTACAGTAATGTGCGGGGGTTTTTCAACTTTTAAAGATTGTACATATATACCCCACGCCCACGTGTGGTCGGGGTATGGCAGGTATTCCCCTACACGACTTTTGAGAAACACACCCCCTCAGGCGAGTTTAAACCAGAATCATGAAAAAGCGTCAAATGACAGTTAAATTCATTCATCCAGACTTTTTTCTTCCCTTATTTTGTATATATTTGATATTGCAGGTCATTCTATTGCCCTTATTGTTATTCTTTTAAAGCGAATTTCAACCATAAACATTCATCAAAAATAAAATACAAAAATAGAAAAATAATTAAAAAAAATTAAAATTAAAATCTAGCATTAAATAGGTAACAAAATTAATCATTTACCCATGGTACCCACGGAAATCCGGTTTACCCCCCCCAGAGCTTTTGACCAAGTGCATGTCAGCTAATTTGCATAAAACAGATATTCACACGGAATTACGGAATATCTTCGCCGGACAAAATAATTATGCACACAAATACAGGTTATACTTCCATACAGTAAATAAATAATACGATCGGTGTAAAGAAGGTTTTTTGTTCAAGTTTACGATCGTATGGGCGACGAAGGAGCCGACGACGCGGCAGTCGCGTCGTCGTCAACGCGGGGCGCGAAAGTGTTCAGTTTGTAAAAGTAGCAATGATTGCAGACGCGAACCGGCTTCGCATAGCCAAACTGAGGCAATGGAAAAACATTGGGGCTGCAATGGGAGCAGAAAATTTGCCCACAATTGCGACAGTGATGCCGGCGAACGACGAATGTAAACGCGCGTTGGCAAGCGGCGCACTGCGCGCATTCGTTGTCGGGTACCCAAGGCACGGCTGCGAAAAAACAAAGCATCGCTTCAATTGCATTGTATTTTTATTAATTTTTTATACACAGTCGGACCTCGTTAATAAACACTCGGATAGAAGACATTTCCGGCTAATGAACACCCTTTTCGTCGGTCCTTGCCAAACTCTCATGCTTTATCACAGTTGGACACCCGCTTAATAAACACTCGCTTAACGGACACCGTGGCTCTATGACGACGTGCTAATGACTTCGATAAGTAAACACTTGCTCGGAACATACATATGACCGAACAACACTGTGAAGTCATTTTTTGTTAAGGAAATCCGGTTAGTAATTTGGATACTAAACATATTCTGTGCACAGTGAAGGTCAAAATCAGTAATATTTAGAGGAATGCAATAGTGTTCAGCCATGTCATAGTACTTTTGAATACGTATAACAGACCTGGGTGACATGCGTAAGTAAATAATGTCAACTCGTTTACTAAGCAAACTGGGTTAGTAAAAAGGGAGCCCCTGGGTCCCCTCAGCAGTGTTTATTTTGTACAAGATCCGTTTGTACATGTACAAAGATGGTCCAAAAAAGTGATTTGCTAGTGCAAAACCGTAATCAGACTTGTAATCAGCGTAAAAAACTGTTTTAGAAGATATTCAATATTTTCTAGATGTAGATCGATTAAGCTGAATATATGCTTCAAATTTTACACTACAATAAATTTGCAAATTAGGTGAAATAAAGTAAGAATAAAGTAAGCAATACCAGTGATATTTAAATCACTAGTAAATTTGTATAAAAACAATTTTAGACTTTAAACACCTAAAAAATCGTTGTGGATCCTAGATTCCCATAACTAATATCAATGAAAGCTCTGATTTGCATAAATGTAATATACAAATATCTCAAAAATTTGACATGCTAGAGAAATTCTAAGGCCAGATTCGGAATTAGCACAAAAATCTGATTAAGAATCAATCGATTTTGTTTCTGATGCAAAACTGTTGTTGGCCAGTAACTAAAAATTGTCTCAACACGGTGCGAAGTGCCAAAAAATTTGATATTTTCCCATTCTAAATGCAAATTATGCCATTTTAAAGATACATAAGACAAACAATTACTCATTTCGGCACAAAGCGCCAAATTTTTTTAGAATTTTACACCTTTCTACAGTTTTTGACTTCCAAAAAATCTTTGTAGATGTACAAAGACGGTCCTGAAAAGTCTTTGTACAACGGGAAAACTTTTTGCCGAATACAAAAAAACACTACCCCTCAGGGTAATTATATTAACGGGCTTCAACTCTATATCATGCATAGCATTACATACGTTACTTCCGTTAAGATAAATACCATAAATGCCCAGGGCCCGGTTGTCAAAATTCAATAGTTCAGCGATTCATTACCACAATAGTATGGGTTGCATCAGACACTATTAATACTGCAACCGTACATGTGCTTGGGGATCTCCGGGTCTAGACCATACATGGGCAACAACAAAAATTCTGGGGTGTCCGATTGGGTGAAATTGCCACAAATCGCCACAAATCGCCACAAATCGCCAAAGATGTTACGAAAAATAAAATTCTGGGAGGTGTACAGTAATCTGCGGGGTGTTTTTAAACTTCTGGGAGTGTATAACCCCCCTTCCCACGCCAACGTGTAGTTTAGACCTCTATCGATAATCCAGCGCATTCCAAAATCGATAGACCCCAGAATTCAGTTTTCGGTACTATTTTTGGTCACTTTGCCTCGTCAGACCCCCAGAATATGGCTGCTGCCCATCAATGAGTGCGACTTTCACTATTCTGATATCCTATCGAACTATTCTAATACTTCGTTCGTCCGGCCAATGGTACAACCGGATTTTTCGCTATTGAAATATTAAATTAGGCGGATATATAGTTTATTAGACGATATCGCAACTGGGCCCAAGTCGGGCTTCGCACAGGCAAAGTCACAGAATTCATAATCATTTAATATAATGTTTATCGGACCTGTGTACGGCATGGGATTTCTGGGAATTAGCTGTCTCAAAAAATTTTTGCATACAAAAGGTCCTTTCAATGGGTATGCGTTAAACACATAATTTTTCGATATTTCTAACGATATGCTTTATTTTTAGTAGGTACATAAAAACAAAAACTTTCGCGAAAATTGATGAAATTCAAACAGTGGAAAAATGTCATCTGACGTCTTACATGATAAGTTGATACTTAAAGCCAAAATATTGCCAAAAATGTAAAATTAGTATTTTATCTTGCGTATTTTTGCAAATACGAAAAAAAATCTGTTTGCGATCGTAAACATTCTGCGAAGGAGGTCAGCACAGCAGCGATTATGTATGTGGAGCAGTTTTTTTTGTATTCGGCAAAGATTTTTCCCGATGTACAAAGACTTTTGGGGGCCGTCTTTGTACATGTACAAAGATTTTTGGGAAGACAAAAACTGCAAAAATGATTTAAAATTCGCAAAACTTTTCGGCGCTCCGCGCCGAAATGAGTAATTGTGTGTTCTATACATGTTTATAATGTCAAAAATTGCATTTTGGAAGGGAAAATGTCAATTTTTTCGGCGCTTTGCGCCGTTTTGAGATGATTATTAGTGATTTTTGCCCTCAGAAACCCATAAATTAGCTAAAATACACTAACAAAGGTCGAACAACTCTGTTTTTGCCACCTAAAATCGCTACTGTACCATATTATAGTACCCAAAAATTTATGTGTACAAAATGTACAAAGACTTTTAGGGACCATTTTTGTACAAGTACAAAGGACATTGTGCAAAAAAACACTGATGTGGAGTCAAATTAAAACTCAAACACCTGCATATGATGCTAAAGCGTTCTGGCAGGCCAGACGATTAAAATGGGAAGAAAAGGCGACACAAATGTAATGTATGATGCAGTAAGATAGCTTTTTTAGCACCACGCTATGGCGTTTTCAACCATAAAAAATTAAGAAATTAACATACGGCGAATCGATTTTAGGAGACGTTATAAATAAATACAACAAACTTTTATCCTCCCGTAGACTGCGAAAAAGCAGCAATTTTTTAGTGAAAGATAACCAGCAGAAGCTTGAGGATAAGCTGCCCCATTGGTAAAATTTGAAAAATTAAAAATTATAAAATACATCGATTAAAAAAACTGGCTCACCCAAAACAGCACCGGCACTCAGCGGTTCGTCTACTTCTAAGCCCGTTTCTTCCTCTCTGGCTGTTGTCGTTGTTGATCGGCCACTAACCTGAATGGGTATCATATTTTATTTATATGACACATGTATGATAGCGAAAATTCCCCAGGTTAGAGGTGAACCGATCTTACAGCCAAATCCATGAATTATCGGAATTTTTTCAAACTACTAAACAATTTCGTACGTATTTTAAAAATCGGACGAAAAATTTGAAGAAATAAGTAAATGAAGGACACAGGTAGACGAAACGCTTACGATCACAGGTGCACAAGGTCAGAGTCAGCAGGGAGGAGGGGGGAGTGAAATCCCGAAAATCCAAAACATTAAATTTAATATTCACGATTTTTTTGCTGTTTAAACCATCAAAATGGTCAAATTGGGCAATAAAAGGTTTTTCCGTGGTAATATCGCATTTATAAAGCTTTTTTAGTCCATTTTGATTGCAGTATATCACTTTTAACACTAAAAAATACAAAAATTGATCAATTTTGCGCGATTTTTGTGTCTCAAAATCGTTGGACAGCAGTGTTTTTTGTACAAGGTCCGTCTGTACATGCAAAGATGGTTCCTAAAAGTCTTTTTACATTTTGTACACACAAGTTTTTGGGTACTATAATATGGTAAAGTAGCGATTTTAGTGTGGCAAAAACAGGGTTATTCGACGCTTGGTTAGTGTATTTTAGCTAATTTCTGGATTTCTGAGGGCAAAAATCATTAATAATTGTCTCAAAACGGCGCTAAGCGCCGAAAAATTTGACATGTTTCCTTTCAAAATGCAATTTCTGCCATTATAAAGATATTTAGAACAAACAATTACTCATTTCGGCGCGGAGCGCCGAAAATTTTGCGAATTTTAGACCGTTTTGGAAGTTTTTGTCTTCCCAAAAATCTTTGTTCATGTACAAAAACGATCCCCATAAGTCTTTGTACATTGGGAAAAACCGTAGCCGAATACAAAAAAACCGTGCCGGACAGTACCTGTCCGACTGACCCTCCAGTGGGGGGTAGTAATATACCCCCACCCCTACCTATGTGCGTGTGTGCATACGATTTTTTAATTTTATTTGTCAGAAAATATACATTTGAGCGGATAAGCTAGAGATTCGCAGCCTAAATTAAGATAATAATTCAACGTAAATTAATAAGTTCACGGTGTATCGCCAGGCAAGTATGTAGCTGTGAAGGAATGGGAGGACTAGTACAGTACCAAAAAACTTTGAAAGTGCGAGTGTTTTTACAGGAGTTCCCAGAAAAAAAAATTGAAAATTCTTGAAACGTAATTGAAGGAATGCCAGAATTTGAAAAACTTTTGATTTTCAAATTAAGACAGTGAATATATCATAATTTTCTGGTACTCCACCTAGACTCATTTATTTTTCGTATTGTTTTTCTTTATAATATGCCTGCCAGAATCGAGTAAAAAAAGCTGAACAATTTTTCAGCATCGTCAAGCTGGTATATAATTTTAAAAAATCATACGTGTGACCATTTTCGATAACATGTTTTTCAATGTGATTGAAATCGAGATAATTTTTTCAAGTTTTATTCTTCTCCAATGTATAGAGCTCGAAAACGCACAAAAAGACCATTGTTTTTGCCTGATGTTGAGTAATTTGACTTCAAAATTCACGTCCCAAAATACAGTAGGCCAGCTTTGACGAGCCTGTTTAGAGCCGAAACTGTGAACAACATAGTGAGGAATAACGATCTTTTGTATGGTACCACTGGGCTAAACTGATTGTAAAACAAGCCAGGAACCAAGAGCAGAAAAAATATTTATCACCTATTTGTGCAATAAACATATCTAGATAGGTACCATAGGTGGACGGCACCTAAATTCTGGGGAGTGCAAGATTTTTCAAAGGTCAAAAAATGGCCTTGAAAATGGTTTTATGGCGAAAAGACACCATTTTTTCAACATTTCTCATCGAGCACAATCCAATGGAATAAAAAAAATTGCGAAAAAAAACCAAAAAAATTTCAAAAATTGAATTCTGGGGGGTGGTATTTTAGTTTCTGGGGACGAGGTATTTTGATTTCTCGGGGTGCATACCTCCCCCTACGCCCAGTTGTGGTAGGTACCCATTTCGAATCAATAGTCCACCGTAAAATCCTGAACTTTTAAATCGCCAAGATAAGAAATAACAACTTTCGACCTCAACTTTATATCAAAAATTAACCTACGATAAAACAAGGACATACTTCAAACACGGGAATAGTTGGCTGCGGATGGAGCACTGATTTGAGTACGCATCTTAGATCTGCCGGATAATTGCTTTGCAGTTGATCGGCTACACCAGCAATACAAACGAATAATCGGTGTATTAAGTCATCAGATGACCAAAATCGAGAACGAAGCGCGTTTTTGCTCTGTGGCCTAAAACAGGATTTAATGGATGCAATGCAGCCATAGCCATACACGTAAGAGGGGTGGGAGGTCCCTCACCCAAAGTCGGACGACCCCACCCCGCTCCCCCTCAAAGCCAAAAAATGTTTGACCCTCACCCCTGATTTTTGGAAAGAATCGAATTTTTTGCCGTTTTTAGGCATATTAAGCCGTTTTTGACCAAAAATTTGTGTTCATCAACCCCCCTGAAAATGGCCAAGATTCCTTAAGTTTCGTTCCGTTACATCTATAGCCATAACAGCCTAGAAATTCTAAATAAGGTCAGAAATTTCTCAAATGCCAAAAATAACAAAACCAAAATTTTTCCTTTCAACCCTACTAAAAGTTCATCGTCCCTCCACATACCCCATTTTAGCGCAATCTTGCGTTTTTTTTGACCCGACAACTACCACCTGGAATTTCGAGTTGTTACTTGTGTGGTTCTGTCCGTGAAAATTTTTTACGTAAGCACGAAATTCAGTCGCTAGGTTCGAAATCGAATTTAGCAAAATTGTAATTGTGCGTGCCGGTTAGGTTATTGATGAAAGGTAAAGACGGAATGCATTGCGTGATCGGTTACATGACATATCATATTGTATTTTTCGAAAACCTGATTATAGAGCCAATAACACATGGGCGTGGGGAAAGGGATCGTACCCTCCCAGAAGTTAACACCCTCCAGAATTCTATTTTTAGTAACATTTTTGGCAATTTTACTCATCCTGACCCCCCAGGATAATGCCAATGCCTAATCAACAAAAATGAGGTACGAATTTCCTTTAGAACATCAAGCGAAAAGCACAACGTGAGAATGCAAAGCCTGTACGCTTTTTTGCCTTATAATAGTCAGAATGGATACAGTGCTGGCCACGAAATTTGAACAATAACGAACCGATTGAGTACATTTAGAAACGCTTTTTCACGACCTAATCGCCGGAGACCTAAAAAGTATCCTGACATACTTTACTTTAAGAAAATGCGGCTCGAACTTTTTCAAAGCGCTGGTTACTCCTAAGAAAACGCGACCTAAACGTTTAGGTCGGACCATTGACGACTCAGCTCGCGTAGAGCATATATGTAAATATTGATTATACTCGTGCAATTCATATGCAGATGATATCGTGTGCATGATGCGCACGTGCGCGCTATCATCATGCGTCTATTTAAGGACGTGCGCTGAGTCGTAAACGGTCCGACCTAAGCGTTTAGGTCACATTTTCTAAAAGTAAAGCAAGTCAGCATACTCTTCAGGTCTCGGGCGATTAGGTCGTGAAAAAGTGTTTCTAAATAGACTCAATCGGATCTTTATTGTTCAAAGTTCATGGCGAGAACTGTATGTGTGCATTTGGTATATGTATACACGCTGGTTTCTTAGATAAGACGTACAAACGCTATTAGTATTCGAATTTTTTGGCGAAAAAATTACTTTGACCACCATTTCACTTTCTCGCTTCCAGCCTATCACTAAGATATCATTCATTTTTTATATTCGCTTTCTACCTTCGACTGGGTCGATTTTAATTGCATTTCGCTCGAATGTTCAAAAACAGCAATAAGGCTAGACCAATGTTGCAACAGTTCACACAAATTATTTAACAAACTAAAAGTTTTATGCTAAAAACTAAATATTGGACACCGGATAATATTGAAATGCAGCTGGGGAGATAACGGTCTCGTTTTCAATAGATACGTCTTGAAAAAATAAGAAAAGCGCATTCAAATACGTTACTTCTTTGTTAAGCTTCTATTCGAGGATAAGTATATACTGTTCTAAAGCTTCGATAAAGTCGAGAAAGATAGATTATGAGCGGGAAACAGAACATAATAACCTAATCTCTATGATAACGAGCTATCTATTGTTATGAATCAATTATTTTATATTACCCAACAGTGTTTTTTTTGTATTCAAAAAACATTTTTCCCGATGTACAAAGACTTTTAGGGACCGTCTTTGTACATGTACAAAGATTTTTGGGAAGACAAAAACTGCTAAAAAGGTTTTAAATTCGCAAAAATTTTGCGCCGAAATGAGTAATTGTGTGTTCTATATGTATTTTATAATGTCAGAAATTGCATTTTTGAAAGGAGAAATGTCAAATTTTTCGGCTCTTCGCGCCGTTTTGAGACGATTGTTAGTTATTTTCGCACTCAAAAACCCAGAAATTAGCTAAAATACACTACCAAAGGTCGAACAATACTGTTTTGGCCACACTAAAATCGCTACTGTACCATTTTATATTACCCAAAAATTTGCGTGTACAAAATGTAAAGCCTTTTAAGGACCATCTTTGTACATGTATATACAAACGGACCTTGTACAAAAAACACTGTTACCCAACGTTATCAGGAAATGAATTAATTTAAAGCACACTCTTAACATGGACAATAAGCATAAAAGCGAAGCAGGGGAATTCTGGGCGGGGATGAAATTTTAAAGTGTCTTTTTGGGCTCAAACATGGCGTATATGCGTTGAAAACATCATTTTACGGTGTTTTTGACGAAGCTCTATCTTTCTGAAGCATAAAAATATTAAAAGAATTTGAATAAAATCGAAAAATCTGAATAAATTGAAGAAAATCTAGTCAAAAAATGAGTATATGGCGCCAAGCGCAGAAGAAATGAACTTTTGAGCATACAGATAGCTAAAAACGCTTAAAACAGCACCTTTTCTACGAACTTGTTGGAATTTTTCAGAAAATTGCGAACTCGAGGAGGCATATGTGGGCATAGGGGGCACACGTCAGCATGGGGGTTTGGGGATGTGCACCTCCAGAAGGTTGAATACCCCCAGAAAAAATCTAAATTTTAATTTTTGAAAATTTTTTCGCAATTTTTTGATGCCAATGGATAATGCTCGATTAGAAACGTTAGAAAATGGCGTTTTTCGAAATATCAATATTTTAAAGACCATTTTTTGATTTTTTGCACCCTACATTCCCCCTCCCGTCCTATAATTTTGGTGCCGCACACCTATGATAAGGAGTGAGAGGTGGGTATTACCCCTACCTGAGGTTTTGTAAAATCAGATTAATAATTTTTGTATTTTTTATCGCTAGAAACCCATAAATTGGCTAAAATGCACTAGGAAGCGTCAAGAAACCCAGTTTACTGCACATAACGCGCTCCTGTACCATTTGCATCAACTTTTGGGAACCGTCTTTGTGCGTATACAAAGAGACCATGTATAAAAACAATGACCACAACGTATTCTATGAGGATTCTTGAATCCCACTCCCTCTGGACACCTCTACCTCGCCCATATATGCTGGGAGGGTTGAAAAAAATTCTGAAGGGAGGGAAGGGCGTTAAAAATTTTCTGGGGGCTGGAAACTCTTACCACCCCCTCCCCAGATCATGTACGACAGAGGAGACAAATCAGTGCGTAACCTCTCGGCCCGCTCAACCCGGTCGTCGTCGCTAAAGCTTGTCATATCCAGCGCACTTTTGGGGGTTTCTTCTGGCAAATCTTGCTCTTCTCCAACTTGCCCCTCGGGAGAAAAGAATTTTTCACGTGCTGCGCACGTTGATTTCCGTCCGTGTTCGACGCTTTGATCAGAACTTATCGACGCGACTTCAATTCGCGGTGTAACATCGATTTTATGAGTTTTTACAATTTTATCTACAATATCATCTTTATTGCAAGGCTTTATATTGGGCACAGTTTGCGTCTTGTAGAAAGAAGGCGACTGTCCGCTACTGGATGAATTGGACGACGATTTGCGATGAGAGTGGCTTTTGTGCGACGATTTTCTGTACCGAAAATCTGACATCAGGGCGACTTTTTGTTTGTCCACAGAAACTTGTTCTTGGCTGCTAAGAGCTTTTTCCAGCACCGTCAATTCATTTTCACTCAATGTTAGCAATAAGTCACTGAAATGAGATATTCTAGAAACGAGCGCGCACGAAAATTAACACGAAATCAAATGCAAATTTATTGTACAAGCTATGTGAAGGACCGTGCTATTACTTTAATATCCACGATTAATAAACATTTAAGCATCGAGTCTACTACATACACCCCCGTACAAGTTTAAACCCCCCGCAGATTACTGTAGACCCGTAGAATTCTATTTTTATTAAAATTTTTGGTAATTTTCGGCGATTTCATCCCCCCTTCCCTGAATTTTCTTACTGTCCATATATGGAAAACAACATAATAAGGTGGGGTCAGCACGCTTTCACCCCCAGAAATAATTTTTTAATTTTTCAATTTTTTCAAACCCCTGCACTTTTTGATTTTCACAAAAAATCGTAGTAGAAAAGGTGGTGTTTTAAGCATTTTTAGCCATCTGTTCGAAATTCTCTAAATGCATTATGTTGTCAAAAGGAAGAGCATCATCAGAAACACATAAAAATGGTTTCACGCATATCAAATCGATCGTTTTTGAACCTAAAAAGGGCACTTTGGAAAAAATTTTTCGTTTCCTCCGCCCCCCCCCCTTAGAGTTCCAATGCTGCGCATGTCAAATGGTAGGTATGTAAAAATCTCCAAGATAACTTACCCCTACCTGAGGGACCGAGATCTCACATCATTTTTGGTTCAAATATTTTGATTTTTTAAAGCTTTTTCAACAATTTCTACCAATGTGAAAGTGAAGCCAGTAATCAGAGCTCGGTGTACTATGAACACGAACAAGTAAGCAAAAATAACCCGCAAATTATTACAAAATAAAAACAAGTGTTAAGCTAAAGTGCAGCTGAGACATCATCAGGAAAATGGAACTTAAAAATTATATGCGGATGAAGAATGGTATCAGACGACTTAGTTCACTAATCCCTCCAATTCTGGGATTCTATCCCTCTCTCAACTCTGGACCTTGAGATTGATAATTAGGGAACATTTGAGCTTATTTAATTCCTAACCTCAACTTTACTATAATCATGTTTGACAATAAAACTTACAAACAAAAGCTTACTGTGGGCCTATCGTAAAGGGCTGGAATCGGACGACGTTTGAGTAGTGTAATGATAATAACGCAGTGCTAAGACATTGAGTCTATGCCATTTACTGTGTAAGACCAGGAGTTTAAATACCAGAAAAAAGCCCATCAACAATGAAATGCAAAGTCAAATCACCCAAACAGACACAAAGACAAATATCAACGTGGCATAAAAGTAAACAGAAAGAGAAGAAATGCTTTAGCTTGTTACATTTTTTGATAGCTTTTATGCTTGATATGTCTTAAGTAACAATGAGATGTGTCTAAAATGTGTACGTGTATGTTGAATGAGTTTAAAGGTATAGGCATTGGTGCACGCTAAAGGTTGGAGAGGCTTAAATCTAAAGGGTTCTATACAATTTGTTAATTTTGAGATAAGACATTTAGTTTGCGCAGATGGCTCGGAAAGTTAGATAGCGTCGGTTGTTTTGCAACATTATACTGTATCAAATAGCATGTTTTTCAATTTTTCATACTGTAGATTATACTGTAAATCTTTCCTTACATTAAGTGCTTACTGTAGTTCAGACTAATGACTGAATACTCTGTTACATTACAGCCTTACCGTATTTTTTGCAAAAGAGTCCTAAACGGTTGAAACATGTCGGCTAAATATTCGGCACTCCGATCAACGCTCAATGGACCATCCGGATATATTGATAATCCGCTGCAATGTTCAAACACTGAGCGTATTGCACTGCATGTTTGTATTGCAACTAGTACCTACTGTACATGAAAATGTTTTTTTTATAAATTATTCGAAAATGCCTTACTTGTGAACCACAACGAAAATGATTAAACTGATTAGCCTAACAAAAGCAAGACAACGAAGGCTGTCCATAATCTGACTATTTTGATGTAAGCATGCACGCGAAATTTTAAAGATACGTCATCAATAGAATTAAAGAAACAAGCAAAAATGCATATATAACAAGGAATTTTACTATAATTTGTATTTAATTAATCATCTGGAGCAGGAATATGTAGAATATGACAAAATCTATGTTGTACAACTGTATGTAAGTACGACGCTTACCATACTATAGCCAATCTGGGTAACGTTATCATAATAGATGGATCGCACATGTCCACCATGTCCTGGGTGATGTACCTTTTGTGAATAGCTCTAAAGATAAATTCAGCGTATGAATTCGCTTTGGTCATTAGAAATTTGAAGACTCATACTATGTAAGTCGTATAATAGCTCAAAATAAAGAACAACACTTTAAACTGTCGACGAGTAAGATCAACAAAATTATTGGGATTCCGATTATTCGATAAAAACTTACTAAAAAATATTATCAACTTTTTCTAAGTACTGAAAACAAAAAAGGACAAAAAGGCGTGAATTCCGGCTAAAGAAATTTGATACCTGAATTAGATAAAGCAGGATGATGAGACAAACTGGGTGAAAATTTTGGTGTTCCTCAATTCCTTCCTGCAGAGCGGACACTCGTTACCAGACATCCGCACGGAGGGAGGGGTCTAGCTAGACGACCCCTAGCATGGAATATTGGGAAATTTGCTAAAGAAAAAAAGGCAAAATTAAAGCCAAAAATAGATGGAAATTAAAATTTTCTCCGAAAGTGCTTGAAATATACAATAATTAGTTTTGAAGCTACCAGTTTTTGAGGTAAGTGATTTTGGTCCAGAAAAGCTCAATTTTCGACCTCCACAGATCGGATGACCCTCCGAATCGGCCATGTTGCGCCTCTATGGTCGTCACCCATGAAAAAATTCCGACAACAAAAGAATTTTTCGCACAAAACGATAGGAGTAACAAAAAATGTAAGTTAAAAAAAGTATGCGAATTAGGTAATCAACCACCATGACAAACAATCAACTGGACGTATTCTAATTTTCAAAATACCTTTAATTCTGACTTTAGCACGGAATTAACTCTGCATACAGAGAACAGTCCAGACATGCATAGCAAGGGAATTCTGGGGCGGGGGAATTTTAAAGTGCCTTTTTGGGCCAAAAATAGCGGGTACGCGTCAAAAACATCGTTTTTCGGCGTTTCTGACGATGCTCATCTTTTTAGAGCACAAAAACACAAAGAAATTTCGAAAAAAAATAAAAATGTCAAATAAATTGAATAAAATATAGTCAAAACAAAAGTATATGGCGCAAAGCGCCGTAAATTGGACATTTTTGAGCAAACGGATTGATAAAAAACGCTTAAAAAGCACCTTTTCTGCGAATTTTCAGGAAATTTTTGGAAACTTTTGACTTTTGAAAAAACGAATTTTAGGGGCGGGTGAAAAATTTTCTGAGGGAGGGGGTGAAAAACTTTCTGACGGAGCGGGGTGAAAAACTCTCCGAGGGAGGGGGTGAAGAACTTGCTGGGGGTGGGGTTAAAGTTTTTTGAGGGGGATGAAATCCCCTCCCCCACCCCCCATATCATGTATGGAACAGTCATGACACTTAATCCGCTCTTGAATAGATTATGTGCTTCAAATATGTAGATTTTGGAGCACACAATTGACAAGGCACTGCACAGTAAGATCGGTGTAGTTACAGGATGTCAAAAACTTTTACCATATCTATACATACAATGTACACCAACCCGCGAATACAAAGTCTCACAAATTTTGTTTAACTTTTTAGAATTAATGCATACATGAATAAAAATTTGCCAGTTTTAACGAATGCCCTGCACATACAATTCAACAATATAAGCTGCTTACCTGATCAGGGTTTCGCTGAACAGAACACAAACGTCCTGCAAGAGGTCGTATTCGTATGAACTTTTCACCGGGACCATTATGCTTACATACCTAAATTGAATTCACGTGGATTACATTTCAAATAGGTTGCGCCGTATTTATCGTTTATGTGTAGTTTTTGTCTTCTAGCCCGCCCAAAACCGCTCAAATTTGAGTTAAACGTGTAGAACATGTCAAATTTTTCCGGCGCTTCGCGCCGAATTATTCATTTTCTGTATTATTTTTCTTTGTAAATTAAATAGATTAATTACAAAGACAAAAGTTAGGAAATTATTCGTTGATCGAATGATGAGAAATCAGTTGCAGAGATTGTTTAAACGATAGATTTGTGTAATATAAGTATGGGATAAGGAAAAAAATTTTGAAAATTTCTTCTTGAAATTTTCCTAATTATTGCATAGACTTCGTTCAGATATGCTCTAAAATGCCTCGGGTCAGAAAACGAATCGCGTACGGGGCCTTACAAGTTCTGAAATCCTTTACCAGATTAAACTCGATTTTTTTGTCTAAGAGCCAACTACTAGTGCAGAACAGGAATGTATGTAGTAAAGTTTCAGTTATGCTAGTTAAATTGTCATTGGTTAAACTGAGAGTCGTTTTTCCAGGATTATGCTGATTCAATGCATAACATAAGCAATCTTCACAACATTATAATGCTTCGACCGAAAAAGATAATTAAATGCGGTCTGCTTTATATGATAAAAGTGTTTGCTTCTTACTCTGCTTATTTTTATTTTTTTCAGTTCAGTCTGTGTGAAACAAATGCACTTTTACTATGGGTTGCTGCATTCAAAATCGACCTTTTTAATTTGTAAGCAGCTGCAAAAACGTGCAACTTCTGGTAAGAGCTAGGTTATTTTTCAATTAACCAAGAATGTATAGAGCAAATCAGTTCAGTGATAGCTAAATAAAGTGACTTGAAGATAAAGGAAGTTTCATTCAACAGTCACAGAGCGCTGTAAAGTTACAAAGCAACAAATACAATTAATGTTTCTGATAGATGCACTCTTTCCTCGAAAAAACGACTTTTGCTAAATTGCGTATACCTTTTGGTCAACGCTATACCTAACTATACACTTGTCACTTTGACTTCTTAGTGCTAGGATGACAGGCTTTTCATCCAAGCAGACTGCGTAATTGCATTCGTCGAAGCTATATATAGTCCGATAAGCGATTCGTTTTTTACCAACTCATATACATTGTAAGGTAATTTCAATCGACTCATAAATAAAATGCATTTTAGAGGGGGTAAGATTGGGGACTTTGATCACGCAGAAAGACTGCTGACCCCGCAAAACGCTGCTGACCTTCCGTAACACCCGATTTACCCAGTTTTCCATAAAATTTAAGAAAATAAATATGTATGCTCAGGGGCGTACGCAGAATTTTTTAGGGGGAGGGCGATCAAAAATTGGTAACCCAAATTTTCGCTGTGGCACCAAATAAAGTGCATTTTCTGACGTTTCCGAACATGCTCTACACGTTAAGCCCTTAAAATTCAAACTTTTCGAAAAAAATCTATTTTATATCAATAAGCTAAGAAAAATGACTTTTTTGGGCCGCGCTTAAACCTAAATCAACGATAATAACGATTCTACAGCTGAGATTTTTTGATAGAAAGATGCAAATTTTCATTATTCTCCATGCATCATCTTACCTTTCGAAAATTATTTTTGAGCTAAAAGAGGGGCGGCCGCCCCTGCCCCCTGCGTACGCCCATGTTTACACTATTTTAAGCGTTTTCAGAGCTTGTTTACCGCTACACAACGCATAGCCATTTTTTGACCATGCTTTACTGTTATGATGATCCTGACTGCAATGATGATCCTGGTTGAAATATTACATGTAAAACATTTCATGTTTTGGAAATTTATCACATTTTTATGATCTTAAGAAAGAGAATCGTCAAAAACGTAGAAAAATTGTACTTTTGACGACTACCGATGTAAATTTATATATTTTTACTGCTGCAAGATAATTCCACTAAAAAATGCTTTGAAAACGCGGTCTACATATTCTGCACATGTATGATTAAACATGTTTAAAACAAAATATTCAACGAAAGGGATATAATAAACGTAATGTTTAGTATATAAAAAATACAAAAGGATAAAACTTGATTTGCTTTCAATAACTTATTAGATCAGATGGCTCGGATACCTTAGCTCAAATTCGGCGAATAAAGTGTCAAACATTCGGAGGGCCTTTCTGAGCTAAAAGCGAAAAATTAAGAGCTTTTCAGAGTAATATTAGCACACAAGGGCAGAGCAGAATGAGAGGGGCGTGAAGATTGCTTGAAACTACCGAAAATGCATCGCATGGGAATGCTAGAGGGTGTGAAGTTTTATAGTGCCTTTTTGTGCTCAAAAATGACGGTTTTTGGAAAATCGCAAATTCTGAGGAAGGGGTGTAAAAATTTCTAAAAGGTTAAAATTGTTCAGGGGGTTAAAACCCCCAGAACCCCCTAATATCATGTATGGTTGTAGCGGAATTATTTAGATTGGTACAAACATCAACTCAGTTAGGTACCCAAGCTTACATTTAAGTAAATCAATTTACTTCACATATATAGTTTTTATTGTGAAGTTGTATGTTTATTATCGATCACCTCTCAAAAAAGTTGTTATTTGCATAAAACTTATTCAAAAAATGGTTACTTTGTTCGATACAATGCATTCGGTAAATGAATATTGATTAAACTCTTCCTATCACAAAAATGACGTTTCAGGAGGCTGAAGAAAGATATTAATGACTATTTAAAAGGTAAAAAAGCAGGTTACGACGACGACTACCTACTTAATATGTAAACAACAGTGTTTTTTGCACGGGCCTCTTTGCACCGTGCAAAAGACCTCCCAAAATCCTTTTGCATAACCGAAAATTTTTTGTACTATAAATATGTATGCAAAAATTTTCCGCGCTTCGCACGGTAGGATTGAATACTGTATTAACTATGTCTTTTACACCATGTTTACATTTATAAAAGCACTGTTTAATAACTCTGCGGCCATAAATCTATTGCATTTTAGTTTTTTTAAATTTGATGCCAAAATTATAAAAACGTTAGTATCTCAGTCGTTTCCATGGACATACACAACTCTTGCCTATTCCCTATTTAAGTTTTAAAGTTAAAAAATAACAGTTTGTAATTTTATGAGAGAGTCTAACATTGAAAATTAAACTAGTTTTCATTTTTTAACTTGGTCAAAAGATCTGATTATAATTTGAACATGCACATGGCACGATTTTTAACAACTTAAGGATACTGCTGCTGTGATATAAAAACCTCAGTAATTATTGTTGAACGTGTGTTATTCGCCTATATACGACATAAAGATCCAAAAATATGAAAAAATAAACGCATGAAATGAATACTAGAATTTTTTGCCGATTCACTCATGAAAGTGTTGCCCATGAGAGTAGATAAGTAGCTTACATTCTGAAATAATAGCGAAAAACATTTGGCTAGCCGGTACTGAAAATCAAGCTTTCTGTTGTCATGCTAAATGATTCTAGTATAAAGATGAACAGATAAACAAAACAATATGGAAGAAAAATGAGATACGAAAAATGCAGCATGTGATTTGCGCTTTGCAGAGTACAAAAAAGCCCCAAAAACTTCCCAAATTTTTTTAGTGCAGCGCAAATAGAAGCGGTCCTGTGCTTCGCCCAAGACAATTCCTACATATTTCCATTTTGACGCAATATAAACACATTAGCATAAGAATAAAAAGACTATTTGCGATATTATTCACTTTATCGGGATAAATATATGGATTTTTAAGGCTTTGGTCTTTAAGCATCTCACGAAGATTGTCCAAATGAGAAGTAAGCTTCCTGGCTAAAGGTCTTATCGATTCGCTTTCGGCCAATCGATCAACGATATTTGTACCGGCACTCAGGCACTACAATAAATTTTTTAAGGCTAAACACAAAAATTGAAGAAAAGGCTGATACTGTCTAAGCACGAGAATTTGATTCATAACGTATGTAGCTTTAGGAAAAACAAAATGTCAAAAGTTCTTCCGGAAATATTTTAAAGTATGAACACTAGGCAGCACAATATAAACAATATTAGCCCACGGTTTTTTCTTGTATTCGCAAAGATTTTTCACAATGTACAAAAACTTTTCGGGACCGTCCTTGTAAATGTACAAAGATTTTTGGGAAGACAAAAACTGTAAAGTCTGAAATTCCCAAAAATTGTTGTACTCGTATGTATCTTTATAATGGCATAAACTGCAATAAGAAAGTAAGAAAGTCAAATTTTTTGGAGCTCTGCGCCGTTTTAGGACAATCTTTAGTATTTTTGCCGTCAGAAACCCGGAAAATGGCTGAAATGCAGTACCGAAATTCGAAAAACCCTGTTTTACCACATCAAAAGCGCTACTGCACCATATTATAGTACCCGAAAATTTGCATGTACAAAATGCACAGACTATTGGGGACCGTCTTTGCACATGTACAAAGGGACCTTGTACAAAAACGCTATATTTACCTATGTACCTCAAAGAGAGTATGAACGAAGTCTGGGTGAAGGCAAGTCAAAACGGGCCAACATTATACTTATGTATACGTAAAGAATACGCGATTCACAGTGACATCGAAAAAATATTTGCGAGAAATGGATTAGGAAAATCATATATGAAAATTCATAGAAAGAAGTTGACACAGAAATTATACTTGCCCAGTTTATTGAATTTCATTACTTTCAACGAATTATCAGAGTGCATCATAATATGAATTGCAGTGGCTCGTATCCAAAGCCAACTTCACTTCATATTTTTTTCGGTATTCAACAAAGATTTTTTCTGATATACAAAGACGTTTCGAGACCGTCTTTGAGCAATAAAAACTATAAGGTTAAGCGGGCAAAAGCTTTTAAAATGTCTAAAATTTCTAAAAATTTCCAAGACAGGAATCAGTGATTATCTGTTCTGTATGCCTTTATAACGGTAAAGGTTGAGTTGAAAGAGAAAAATGCCCGAATTTTAAGGAGCGTAGGGTCAATAGCTATTGACATACATGCAGAGCATAGTAATTCTAGGGGAAGCTGAAATTGAAAAGGGCCTTTTTAGGTCTACAAATGATAGGTACGCGCCTTTCTGACGATGCTCTATCTTTCTAGAGCATATAAACATGAAAAAACTTCGAAAAATATCGAAAAAGTCAGAACAAATTGATTAAAATATAATCGAAACATGAGTGTAATGGCGCAAAGCGCCGAAAATTTGGAGCTTTTGAGCAAATAGATAGCTAAAAACGCTTAAAAAAGCATATTTTTCTACAAATTTTTAGAAGTTTTGGGAACTTCCAAAAAATCGCCAATTAAAGGGAAACGGGTGAAAAAATTTCTGCGGGAAGGGGTGAAAATTTTTCTGAGGGAGGTGAAACCCTCCTCCCAAGATCATGTATGTATGCTTATTTCTCTTTATAAACCTCCACCATTGAGCTTAAGAGCTTAATCAGTCAAAAGATTCCAAGGTATCATACTAAATTAAGTGATTTGCACCGTTTGTCTGTTAGAAGTCTAAACTTAACTTAAACGTACGTTATAGGCAGAAACCAATTGAATGGCTAAACTACATTACTAAGGGTTGAAAAAACAAAATTTACAAGGACATTGAAGATTGTCTTGGTACATGTACAAATGAACCTTGTACAAGAAACCTCCCCACATTCCACATTACTGTGAAACTTAAACATATTGTCGCACCCAACCCAGAAAGTCAAAAAAAGACGCTGAGTAGAACTAGTGACACACACACATACACACATATATATACAGTCGAACTTGCTTAATGCGTACACCCTAGAGACCAAGCCCTTCTGTATGCATTATCCGAGTGTACGCATTATCCGAATACCCTAGATTTTCAACAAGGAAAACGCTATTATGCGATAAAATCATTTTTACAGAAAAATCAGCAATACAAGTCTGCTTTAACATATTTTCACGCTAAAAGTCACAAAAATCTTCGATATCATTCATTTCGTTGTGCCTAAAGTATTCGTTGAAGACAGAAAACGAATTCAGATAACTGTAAAGCCAGGAAGTATATGAGAAATTATGTAATAGGGTACGCTATTTCGCTATTTTAACTGATCATGGAATTCGAAATAAAAGCTGAACGCATTATCCGAAGAGCTGATCGTATTATCCGAGGTGAAAAATACACGCTGCATGCATTAAGCCGGGTAGTTTAGCATGCAGGCATAGCCCGATGGGTGAAATCGGCTGTACGCATTACGCATTAAACGAGTACGCATTATCCCATACTATTGCCTATTGCCTTAACTGTACGCATTATGCGCGCATTATCTATCAATCTATATATATATATATATATATATATATATATATATATATATATATATATATATATATATATATTATATATATATATATATTAGAGATGAGCCGGGGCCGCTCTTTTTGCCGGGGCCGGGGCCGGGGCCTGTACAAAACATATACCCTATACTTACTAAGCTATACCAAGCATCCACATTATTTCTATACTGACCTAACATCTTAGTATTACTATTGTAAGCAATTACATATTGCTTTAATGAATTAAAGACTTAAAAATAAGCAGATAAAAGAGAAATAAACAAAAAAATTAATAAATAATTGTGAATATAGCTGTTAGGCATAGAAAACAATAAGCTAAGCTGAACAGAATATGACTTTTCTATAGTATTTATGCTGATTCGATGAAAGAAATAGACGAGCAAAACAGTACAATACAAAAGATCACGATTACATTGCACGAGAAATAAGTAACCCAGAGATTAACTACACGCTTGAAAAACTTATCTCTAGAATATCAACAAAATCATAGGGGCGAAAAATGCTTGTACGACGAAAAATCATTTACCAAGATTAGGGAACATGCATAATCAAATTAAAAAATTAATTGAAAACCACACAAAAATGAAGACATTTGCTCTATTATTTGGCGCACAGCGCCCGAAATTAGTGAAAAATCGCATATATTAAAGCAAACGAATTCTATCTGGATGATAAAATAAGTTGCCGTACCCTAGCATTTTTTAAGGTACATAAGTACATACATCGATTTATAAAACAATTTTACAGACACTGGTGAAAGTCCCTTGCATTTTAAACTTTATTGTCTAAGAATTATCGGTCAAACGTGCTTATTTTCGCAATAAAAATTGTTAATTGAGCTAAGCTATTCAAGAATGTATCGAATTGTTTCAATGCTCACTCAAATCTTGATTATTAGATTACCTGAAGCGAAACACAACAGTAGCCTAAGCTTAATTTTAAGGAAATTTAGCTTATTTTTGCGAATAAATAAATATTATGTTGCGTAACTCGGTAAGAAAGATTAATTTTGTTCGATTTTCATCAATTTTTCATCGTTTTTTACAGGCCCCGGCCCCGGGGCCGGGCCTGGCATATAATATATATATATATATATATATATATATATATATATATATATATATATATATATATATATATATATATATATATATATATATATATATATATATATATATATATATATATATATATATATATATATATATATATATATATATATATATATATATATATATATATATATATATATATATATATATATATATATATATATATATATATATATATATATATATATATATATATATATATATATATATATATATATATATATATATATATATATATATATATATCATATATATATATAGCGGCTCCAGAATTTAAATGGGGGGGTGCCCGGCCATTGGGGGAAGGGGATGAATGACCTTCAATTTTTTTGGCTAAAAACACGTAAGAACGATCAAAAATTCCAGTTTTCCCAAAAAATGGGAGGTCAAAAATTTTCAGGCTTTGGGGGGTGGAGGACGACCATACATGGACAAAGGCTGGTCTACCCATTGATACCGGCTGCCCAATTATTTAGTTGGTTGTCCCTGTACTAAATGGTTGCTTGGTTGGTTGATTGGTTGCTTAGTGGTTAATTGTTAATTATTGATTGTTTGACTGATTATTGGTTGGTTAGTCATTGATTGATTGGTTGATTAGCTGATTTTCAAATGGTTTTCACGTATTTTCCTGGATTCATATTCCATTTTCTAGTTGATTGACTGATTTTAGAGTCATTTTTGCGAATTTCCATCATTTTTCTTCTATTTGTTAAGAATTTATAAATTTTCCATTGATACCGGCAGCTCTTCCCATTGATACGAGTACCGACCCGTTTCCCATTAATACTGGGTTTAATAAAGTTGCACGGTTTGTCCATGGATGGGGACAACTAACTTTAGGTGAAGGGGTCCCCATCCCCGTGTTACATGTCTGACTAATGTACATAGAAATCGATACGACATATGGCCAAATCGCAATTTAATCATCGTCAAAAAATACCATGTAACATATTGCATTATTATATGCAATTACTTCAGCCCCAAACCAAAGCTGACCAGGCAAACCTTCATGAATTATATCGTCGGGAAATTTCGCTCTGTAATCTCTTCTGGCTCTATCACAATCATGTGGAAATACCTCGCTGATCATTTCATCTAAAAATTAAGCACACGTTTTATACGTACAAACGAAACAACGAATATTCGAACGAAGATTTAAGAAGTGATATTGAATCATTTCTTAAAACATACATTCATACAGGGGTTGACGAGGACTACCATTTACGCCTGCAGGATCCGAGACCAAGTCACTGTCAGACATACATGTAACAGAGGGATGTGGGGATGCCCCATGCTAAGTTAGTCGTTCCTCCATACCCCTAAGCCTGAAAATTTTTTAACCCCCCCCCGATTTCTCATGAACAAAATTGAATTTTTTTGACGTTTTTAGGTGGTTGTTGACCGTTTCTGGCCGGGGAACCCCCTACAAAAATTTCAAGCCATTGCATGTATGCTGTCAGACGTTTCGAACTATCGAACATTCTTTGCATGATTTTTGAGGACGAAAGTAGCAATGATGTCAGAATTTTTCAGCCCTTCGCGCCGGACCAACACAGATATATTTCTGTTCTGTCTACCAAAAAACGCCCAATGAAGTTGAAATGAACTTAAAAGTCGTCGAAGATTTTAACGCATTCGTATATTCTTTACCGATAAAAGTGACGAAGTGAATAAAAGTGGGCTAAAAAGCAAAAAATGCAATTTTTACCTCATTAAAGCATTGCATATAGGCTATTTTAGTAATTTTTCGCATTCGATTTAAAGACCCTTACCCTAATCTTACTGCTAACCACGAATTTTTCGAATTTTATTCCCTCAACTTTTGACTATACATGCACAGCATGGGAATTCTGAGGGGGAGAAATTATAAAGTGCCTTTTTTGGGAACCAAAAATCGTAGGCACGCGTCAAAAACAATGTTCTTCAGCGTTTCTGACGATGCTCTATCTTTCTAGAGCATAAAAACAGGAAAAAATTGGGGAAAAAATCAAAAAGTCGGAACAAATTGAACAAAATATGGTCAAAACATGAGTATAATGGCGCATGCACAGCGCCAAAAATTTGGCACTTCTGAGCAAATAGATAGATAAAAACGCTTAAAAAAGCATCTTTTTCTACAAATCTTTAGAAAATTTTTGGAAACTCTAGAAAAATATCTAATTCTGGGGGAAGTGGAAAAATTTCTGCGGGAGGGGGGGGGCAGTGATCGGACCGAGGGTACTTTTTGGACCCTCGGCCTCGGCCGAGGCCGAGGCGACTTAAAATCCTTGCCTCGGCCGAGGCCGAGGCCGAGCCAGGCCGAGGGTAATGCCGAGGGTCAAGCTTATATACCTATACCCATAAATGGTATTGTTAGGATATTTTGTATGCACATGAGCTAGAGAATAATCGTAATATTAAACACTTTATCGAATGTCAAACAATTCATTTTTATTTTCAATAATAGTAGACTAAATGTGTGAAGGATTTATTGAATAAAGTCAGCAGCATGAAAGCATACTTAATATACAAATTTGCCGTTGATGAAGACTTGAAAAAGTTAATAAGAAATATGGCTGAACAATCACTTAAAAACTTTTATTACTATAAATAAGAAAACAGTGTCGAAGAAATAAACGAACAAACGAAATAAGCCAAGTAAAGACAGAACTGTAGCCATTGTTGTGCTCGCTTTTGCAGTAATGCATGTTTAAACACGCTTTTTTAGTCATCCAATTCTGGTGTGGCAGGTAATATGACGGAAACTGCACTGTACTTTCCGATCATACTTTCCCAAGGTCCAGACTTGAGGGAAGGGTGAAATCCCAAAATAGGGGACCAGTAAATTTGGTAGTGTCTTTGTATGAGCGAACAAATTTTAGTAGATATTTTATATAAATGTATTATTAAACACACACATTTTTACATACTGCCAGTATGTGACCTGCAAGCGGCATGCAGTCCTAAACAGTGTTGATGGTATCCAAAAGTCTTTGAACATTTTGTGCATGCAAATTTTCGCGTACTATTATAGTATGGTACAGCAGCGATTTAGTGTGGTAAAACAGGGGTTTTCGACCTTTGGTAGTGTATCTTAGCTTATTCCTGGGTTTCTGTATATTTGACATTTTTCCATTCTGAATGGAAATTCTACTATTTTAAAGATATATAGGACAGACAATTACTGATGCGCCGAAAATTTTCGGAAATTTTACACCTTTTTACAGTTTTTGTCTCTCCAAAAATCTTTGTGCATGTACAAAGACGGTGCTGAAAAGATTCTGTACATTATGAAAAATCTTTGCCGAATACAAAAAACCGTGGCCCTAAACGTGATAATTCGGCTTGAATTTAGTTGATAATATTAGTTCGACGCGAAGCGCCGAAATTTTCATCAGCTTTTGATGAAATTTACACATAAAACTCGACTGAGAAAGCTAAAACAACTTGTACTACAAAATCAGAAATATTACAGATATTGTAATATGCCAATTAAATCTTGTAATAAGCACTACTGTGCTTAGAAATCCAATGCAACATCAGGACAAATTAGTCAATTTTATCTTTGAACGGCAAAAAAGTGCAAAGTTATTAAATAGTTCTTATTTTTGCATAAAATTTTTAAAAACAGTAGAATGAGATGCAAAAGATGTTTGAATCGGCATAAAGATGCCTAGATTACACAAAAATTGATTTTTGAGTGTTTAATGCCACTGCTTAAATCTAAATACAGTATATTAGCGATATTTTGCGCGAAGCTCCGAAAATTTTTTGAAATTTCCCAAAATATACTGAAAAACGATATAATTAATATCACTTTGTCCAAGAAAGTATTTTAACATTGTATAAAAATGGCTCCAAAAAATGCACTTGCCGAAATTGATTTTTGGCAAAACCTGCATTTATTGGCCATTTTTAGGTCGTTTTTGCGATTTTCGGCCGAAAATTCGTGATCATTTACCCCTCTCCCATAAAAATGGCCAAAAACCATAAGTGTAACAGGGGGTTTTGGGGAATTCCCCACCCACCCAGGGTTGGACGTCCTCCCCACACCGTTCCCTCCAACGTCAGAAAATTTTGACCCACCCTCCCCATTTTTGGCGAAAATTTGCGCTTTGTTGGCTATTTTTAGGTGCTTTTGCCATTTTTGACATAAAATTAGAGTCGCTAATCACCCCTCCTTCTAAAAATGGCCAGGGATTCCTACCCGAAATTTCAAGCCGTTACATGTATGCCGAGGAGCCCCTCCCGAAAATTTTGAGCTGTTGCATGCATGTTTTATAATGATAGTTTGTCTATTCACTCTTGCTTACATTCAAAAATACTGTATCACTTCGTGAAATTCTAATAGTTAGCTGCAGTTTTGCCATAGTATAAATTAAGTTCACAAAAAATATTCAAAAGCTTTTCACCAAAAATCGTCTGACAGTGACTTGAGTCTTGTACCCTGAGAGGAGTGTAATAACCCTCCCTCACCCACCCCTTGGAAATGTGTGTTTCCGATCCACGTAGCGAGCATGAGAATCAAAACTTAGTCATCACATGAATGATGAATTGGCACTTTGTTGTATGTAACTTGGTGTAACTGAGTACGCGACTAAAACCATAAGAAAAGTCTATAGGTTTAAAATAGCCTGTGTACTGCAGATGCATTCCAAATAGTTAATATTCAACGGATATGTTAAACTTGTTCAAATTTGATTTTAACCCTCGGCGCCTCGGCACTTTTCAGCTTCGCCCTCGGCGCCGAGGCCGGGCTCCAAAAAACGCCGAGGCTTGCCGAGGCCGAGGCCGAGGCCGAGGCCTCGGTCCGATCACTGGGGGGGGGTGAAATTTTTCTGGAGGGAATGAAAACCCTCAGCCCCCTGAAGATCATGTATGCTTTAGAACATGGGAAACCAAGGGTAAAAACATACATGCAATGGTTCAAAATATTAATTGATGTGAAGCGGAGTCTCGGCCACTTTTTATAGGGGGAAATGAGCCCCACGCCAAAAAAACACGTAAAAATAGCCAAAAACGGACGTTTTTTCCTAAAAATCGGGGAGGAATGGGTCAAAAATTATCTGACTTTAAGGGATAGGGGGCGTCTAACTTGGGGTGGGGATCCCTCCGAATCACTTGTTACATGTATGGTAAAAAGAATCATCTATAATCTGGATGATGCGATCCTGACACTGACGCAGCTGATTTATAAGTGACTGGTTCTTTTCTGGGTCTTTGGTTCCATCAAACGCATCCAGTTCGGCTGCTATTATGCTCAAGTTTTCATCCGCGTAATAAAATTTCGCGAGAGGGGCCCAATCATCAATCTTAATATAAATTGTCAAAGTGTCACATCAATAGAATTATTAAACTTCATGCAAGATCGCGCACAGATAAGTAAGTTTTGGGGCTTTACATAAAAATAAGACATTAGTAATCAGATGTACTCAATAATGAACTGCGCACGCACGTAGTACGTACACACATAAAGCACACATACATACATAAATACATACATACATACATACATACATACATACATGCATACATACATACACATACATACATACATACATACATACATACATACATACATACATACATACATACATACATACATACATACATACATACGTACATACATACATACATACATACATACATACATACATACATACATACAAATCTGTTACCGCTTTAATACTATGACAGAAGGAATACAATGACAATGAATGCTGTATCCCCGCCAATTGCTGTAGAATAAACAGTGTAGTAGTAACAATTCATGCTTTTGTTTTATAAGGTAACATGGTGTGCCATAAATATCAGTAATCCACGTGCGCATCACACATGAGCATAGAAGAGGAGTGAGAGCGGGATATTACCATACATGATCTTGGGGGTTTCACCCCCCCGTAGAATCATTTTTCACCCCCCGCAAAAAATTTTTCACCCCCACCCCCAGAATTGGCGATTTTTCAAAAGTTTCCTAAACTTACCTGAAAATTGGTAGGAAAAGTGTCTTTTTAAGGGTTTTTGGTTATCTATTTGCTCAAAATCGCCAAATTTTCGGCGCTTCGCGCCATATATTCATTTTTTAAGCGATATATTGGTCAATTTATTCGACTTTTTTCGAAATTTTTTCATGATTTCATGCTCTAGAAGGATAGAGTATCGTCAGAAATGCCAAGAACGATGTTTTTTAACGCGTACCGGCCATTTTTGGGCCCAAAAAAGGCACTTCAGGTTTTCACCCCCAGAATTCCCATACAGTGCATGTATGGATATTACCCCTACCTCAGGTTTTGGAAAACCAGACACTGTCAGGCGATTTTGAAGAAACGAAAGGTGCTGCAAGACAATTGTTGAACTTACTGCAGGAAACACGTAAAAAATTCCACCTGAAAACTGTAAAAACATAAAAATTTTCCAGCGCTGCGCGCCGTTTCGATGAATTTTTGTATTTTTAACGCTAAAAACCCATAATCTGACTAAACTTTACTAATAACGTTCAAAAAACCCGGTTTACCACACATAATGTGCTACTGTACAATATTATAGACCCTAAAATTTACGTGTACAGAATGTGACATTTTGGGAATCGTCTTTGTACATATGCATAAACGCCTTGTACAAAAACAATGACCATGATTCAGTACATGATCATTCCCGGATTTCCCCCCCTCCGGCTACCTCGACCTTGCCCATGTATGGCATACAAGAGCATGGAGGATGAGGGGGTATTACTCCTCCCTGAGCTCTGAAAAACTGATAGCTATACAGCCATTTTGGCCGAAAAGCATTGTTATATATGCTTTTTTAGGTTCAGAAAATAACTTACCATGTGAGCTCAGAAATGCTATATAGTTGTTTTTTTAGTTTTAAAAGAATATATAGCTCTTTTCTTAACTCCAAAAAGGGCTAAATAGCTATTTTTAGTTCAAAAAGGCTAAATAACTCAGTGTCTGAGTCAAAGAGGCTGAATAGCTAGTTTTCTGAGTTTAAAAAGGCTATATTGAAAATTTTTTGAGCCCAAAAAGGCTATATAACCGTTCTTGCGAAGCACTCAGCTATCTACCAATTTTTGGTTTTCACCTCCCCCTCTGAAAGTTGGACCTTGCGCACCTATGCACCTATGTACGCACATGAATTTTTTACTTTGATTCCATCACATTTTTTGTATATACAATTTTTATCCTTACTTTTGTTCTAAGAAAAGAAATTTGACGTCGAAAAAAATCAAAAAAATGTTATTTTTAGCCTAATCATGTTTCTATGGCGAAGGATTGAATTCAACAGCTGTTACAACAGCTTACCCTCAAAACTCTCGTCCATTTCTTGATTTGAATCTACCTACTCTTTATCTGCTTTTATGTCCCCTGACTACATTAACACTTAACAGCCATATGTAATAAAAACAACGCCTATTAGCAGGAACGCATTTAAGTGGGATAGGAAACGGCAACCCCCTCGACCGAAAAAATTCTTCGAAAGGTAAGATACAGCACGGAAAGGTGGAAAATTGCATATCTCTGTTATAAAATCTTTCAAATTTCTGTGAAGTATTTTCCATAAATTTTTCTCAAGCACAACCAAAAAACGAAACTTTTCGCAAGCCTATTGAGATTTTCTAAACTTGAATCAGTTATATCCTCTTAATGGATAGTGCACATACATGAGCATGGGGGTGAGGGATATTAACCCATGAGCTTTGAAAAACTGATATCCGTGTTTTTTTGTATTCGGCAAAGATTTTTCTCGATGTACAAAGACTTTTCAGGACCGTCTTTGTACATGTGCAACGATTTTTGGGAAGAGAAAAACTGTAAAAAAATGTGAAATTCCCAAAAATTTTCGGCGATGAGTTATTGTTTGTCCAATATATCTTTAACATGGCATAATTTGCATTTAGAATACAAATATGTCAAATTTTTCGGCGCTTCGCGCCGTTTTGAGACAATTTTTAGTAATTTTCGGCGACAGAGACACAGAAATTAGCTGAAAAACACTACCAAAGCTCGAAAAACCCTGTTTTACCACACTAAAATCGCTACTGTACCATATTCTAGTACAAAAAATTTGCATGTACAAAATGTACAAAGACTTTTGGGGACCATCTTTGTACATGTACAAACGGACCTTGTACAGAAAAAATACTGCTATACGCGATTTTAGCTGAAAAACCATTGCTGTATAGCACGGTTTTTTTGTATTCGACAAAGATTTTTCCCGATGTACAAAAACTTTTCGGGACCGTCTTTGTACAGATACGCAGATTTTTGGGAAGACAAAAATTGCAACAAAAAGGTATAAAATTCGCAAAAATTTTCAGCGCTTCGCGCCCAAATGAGTAATTGTGTTCTATGTATCTTTATAATGGCAGAAATTGCATTTCGAACGGGAAAATGTCGGAATTTTTGGCGCTTCGCGCCGTTTCAAGACGATTCTAATTAATTTTTGCCCTCAAAGACCCAGAAATTAGCCAAAATACACTACCAAAAGTCGAACATTTCTCTTTTTATCACACTAAAATCGCTACTGTGCCATATTATGTACCCAAAAGTTTGTGTGTACAAAAAGTACAAAGACTTTTAGGGACCATCTTTGTACATGAACAAACGGACCTTGTACAAAAGAAACACTGCTGTATAGCCTTTTTTGGGCTCAGAAAAGCAGCTATACAGCCTTTTTGGGCTCAGAAAAATAGCTATATAGACTTTTTTGAGCTCAGAAATGCTATTTAGTTGTCTTTTCTGAGTCTCAAAAGGACATGTATAGCTATTTCTTCGACTCCAAAAGGGGATTAATAGCTATATTTAGTCCAAAAAGGCTATATAGCTATGTTTGTGAATGCAAAAAAATAGCTAGTTTTCTGAGACCAAAAAGGCTATATAGCTAATTTTCTCACCCCAAAAGGACTATAGAGCCGTTTTTACGAAGCACATAGCCATCTAGCAATTTTCAGTTTTCCTCTCCCCCTAAAAGTTTGACCTTACGCACCTATGATAGTGCAAATTTAAAAAAACGTTAGAAAATGTGGTTTTTACTAGTAAGTTTTCGAGAGATAAATCTGTTTATCTTGAGTCCCCTCTTGGACGGATCCTATCCTAGTTATGGGCCTGCTTGCCTGTTAGCCTATATGTTCTCGATCGCTAGTAAAAAATCAAAATTATAGGGCCTTGAGCCTATTTTTGCAGTCACTCTGGCAAGAGCTACAAAGTGGAAATAGTCGGATTTGCCGATGGCTTGTTGAATTTCTAATATGTAGATATTTTTACAAAGATTAACTCACCTTTGGTTTGCACATTAACTTTCTGAGACTCAACATCGTCTGACTTTAACACGAATAAGCAAAGGAGCGATCAACGCAAACGTACGGTGAAGAAGCAGAATTTGGTCACCAACACAGTTGTGTATGAAGCGAAGAAGTAAACTAAAAATGGCAAATTGGTACTTTCACGAATACGTAAAACAAGGTCCAGCAACAGCAAAAGGTCACAAGCTCAAAATTTCTGAGATGGGATAACCTGAATTTCCACGGGGTATAGGGTAAATGTAATTTTTTACCTATTTATTGTCAAATTTTGATACGTAATTAGTCGTATTTTATTCTTCACGAATATTTATCATTAAATTTGCATGAAATCCACACATAACACTAGTGTATAGGGGTATCCCCCTGCCAGGACTTTGGGGAAGCTCATCCCCCTCACCTCAGGCCATTTTGTGCCAAAACCGAATGCTTGAACCAAACAGTGCGATTTCTAGTTTAAATACTTATTTCTCGAGCATTAGACCGTTCAATTCATTCATCCAGGCCCTTTTCTTTTATTATTTTGTATTTATTCGATCTTACAGGTCATTCTACTGCTTTTATTGTTATTGCTTTCATGCAATTTTACCCATAAACATTCATGAAAAATCAAATACGACTTAAAAAGTACGAAAATTTTACATTAAATAGGAAAAAATTACCCCGTGCCAGAACAGCTACAAAAATCTTAAAACGCATAAGATGCGAATCTTTTGTAGGAATGTCTTATCATGCAAAGCAGCTTTTAAAAAATGCAATCTGTACAAAGCACACGAATTTTCTGTAATACAATATCTATATACTTTTTAATTTCTATTGCCTAGAAATGTTTGCAAATAGGTAATGTCTTGAGGCGACAAACGCTTTGAAGCTTAGTTGGTTTATTATTAAAAAATCGTCACAGAGTAGCGTTACGCAACCGCATTGCTCCATTTGAAGAAATTCGAAATTTTTACGGAGGGGATTCCAACCTAAGCTCCGATAAATTCCTGCAATTCCGCCCAAATCAAAATCAACGCGCTTAAATAAGCAAGCAACAAGCAAAAAACTTCGAGGTTAACTCAACAGCAAGCAGAAACGGGCGCTAAAATGAGACCGCGGCGGGGGTTGATGAACTTGATGCTGAGGTAGTGCGCTGCGCTCGCTTTGTCTATCTATCAAATGAGACTGCGTCTAATCCTGAAATGTGCCCTGTAAGTTAGTAGGTATAGCCGTGAAGACTTGTTGATTATTTTGAATTTCTTTATTTTTCTTAGGCTTAGCCTTACTTTTATGTGGGTGATAGTAAACTCGCTTGAATCGGTATAACTCCCGCTTAGGTCGAGATATAGGCGTCAGTTTGATGCATCACATTTCAGGTTTTAGAATTTTTAGTAGACGCAACGCAAGCAGGGCTGCCAAGTGCTCTTGTGAAAAAACCCCCATTTAAACCTCAAACTTTCTAAAAAAACCCCAACCAATGGTTAAGCATAGGCGCAAAAAAATCTCAATCACTAAAAAATGCCTCCAACAGCCTCAAAAAACCCCCAAAGTGGGGAGAGAACTCCAACTTGGCAACCAGCGTTGTCAAGTCCTCTTGTCGAAAACCCGCAACTTTAACCTCAAAATACCTGAAAAACTCCAGCCAATAATTAAGCGTAGGCGCGAAAAAGCTCAATCACTAAAAAATCCCTCCACGGCCTCAAAAAAACCCGAAATGGGAGGAACCCCCCAACTTGGCAACCCTGAACGCAAGCAGGGTTGTCAAGTGCTCTTGTCAAAAAACCCTTAATTTTAACCCTAAACTGCCTAAAAAAATCCCAACCAATGGTTATGCTTAGACGCAAAAATATCTCAATCGCTAAAAACTGTCTCCAACGGCCTAAGAAAACCCCCAAAATGGGGAAAACTCCCAACTTAGCAAACACCGTTTTGCCCTAGCAATTTGGTCAAGAATGTGGACCATGCCCGAAATTCTTTCCACATTTCAAATTTTGGTTCATATTTTGGGGGAGCGAGCGGTCTAAAAACGTTCAAAAATTGAGCGCTCACGTTGAAAACTGGTATTTTTCTGGAATTTTTCGAGAACATAGGGACCTTCGCGTTTTTTTGTCAGAAATGCTATTTCCCTTGGTTTTTGACACTGCTGAATCCAAAAAAGGTGGTTTTATCGATCGGAATGCGGTTTTTTCTTTTTTCTGCATGTTTTGAAACAAAAAATCCCTTTTGCAGTTTTCAATTTGTGGCGACAGCAATTGCTTGCGGATTCAGATTGATGCCAGACATGGGCTAAGCCTAAGGCATAAATGGAGCGAAAATTGTTCCGCTCGCTTCGCTCGCTCCGCAACTTTGGCTCCATTTACCTCAGGATTAGCCCATGTGCTGGCATCAATGTGAATGCACATAACTAAGCCTAAGCAATTGGTAACCCCGCTCAGTCACAGTCCCCTGACGCTACGGAGACTAATCCGAAACATCCCAAAGGCAGAGCTTACTTCCCGCCTATCCTTAAACACATGTACTTCAACAGCCTGTAACTCGGTCAATAATGCCGACCGCCACCTAATTCTTTCAGATTTGAATTCCTTGACCCTTAATTAGAATAAATCAACCAGGCAAAGTTAATTTCTAGAAGGTCACTCCGTTCTCAATATCAGCAATTTTTCTTCAGAAAGTCCACCCTTAGTAAAATGGCGAGACCCAAAATGAGTTTTTGAACATTTCTTATTGTAAATTTAGTTTAACTGCAATGAATATAACGATCAATTTATGTTCTCTATCCTAAAACTGCATTTTCAGACCTTCACTAGTGCACTTCAGCCGATTTCAGGAGCCTCATTGAAGAATAAAAACTCAATAATTTATTGAAATGGCGCGAAGCGACAGAAAATTCCGAAATTTTACCTCTCTGAAATGCATTTTTGCAATAAAATAGCTGCAATCGGCGCGACGCTGCCTAAACACTAATAGCAAATGATTAAATTAAATCAATCCGGGCGGGAAGCGCCGGAAATGTTCAAAATTTTGCCTCAACGCATTTCTGCATTCCAAAATTTGTCCGAAAATCCGTGCAATGCAGAAGATAAGAATTTTCAATCATAGGGTCGTCTGTCAATAAAAGTGCTGTGATTGGCGTGGCGCAGCCTTAATATGAATACCTAACAAATATGAAATTAAATCAATCCGGCGCAGAGCGCCAGAAAATTGCGAAATTTTGGCTCTCTAAAACGCATTGTTGCGCTACAAAAATTGACAAAATCCGTTCAGGAAATGAAGATTTTCAATTACAGTGAAGTTTAATCAAATCAAATCAAATCAAAATTTATTTGTCATTGATGAAAGTAAACACATAAATGAAATGTTACATAAGAAATATAGTATAATTGCTTACTACGATAATATTCCATAGATGCGGACACGTAAAGGCAAACAAAAAAAACAAGCAAGTTATCGATAAAAGTGCTGCGATCGGCACAGTGCACCGGGAACATCAATAAAGAACACTAAAAATGAATCAATCCTACATGGAGCGCCGGAAAATTTAGGAATTTTACCCTTCTAGAACACATTTTGCATTACAAAAATTTTCCACAACGTGAACCAAGCCCAAGATTTTTTTCACATCTTGAACGTTTGGCTCACAAAAAGCCCAAAATGTGGATAAAAATGTATTGTTAAGGCAACCATAAACTAGAGATGAAAGTTAGGGCCCCAACAACCCGACCCGACCCGAAAACCCGACCCGCGGGTCAGGTCGGGTCGGCAGAATGCAGAACTCCTCAGGTCACGGGTTGAGGGGAGCGGGTTGAGATTTTTCAGTCGGGTTGAAAACCAGATTTTCAGATTTTAAAATTAAATTTTTATCCGCAAAAGTGCCTGAAAATGACTCAAAGCCACGAATCGACTGCATTATATCTTATTCTTTCCCTCCGTTGCAGTTTTTCAACATAGCACTGTAAAAAGCCAAAATATTCCGGCAGATGAAATTATTTTAAGTGAGTAAAATTTAATGGGAATTGGTAATAAATACCAATAGGTACCTTCAGCTGCTTTGCTTCGAATCCATCACAGTTCTTTGGGTAGTTACCTATTGCTTGCTCTTATAAAACTGTGGTTGAAGTCCAAAACGGTCAAACACTTGCAAAAATTTTAGTTTAGAGCCAATTCCGCACTTTACAATAGGCCTATCCTATTTCTTTAAAAAAGTGAAGCCCGATTTTCAAAGGATTAAATTTAAGAAAAACTTCAATTTTGGCGCTTAAAAAACGTAAGTAGAATCAAATTTTGTGGCCATCTATGAACTTTGTCTTGTCATTACGACTCAATAAAAAAACTGATCAAAATCCTCGGGTTTTTTTTCGGATCGGGTCGGGCGAACAGACCTCGGCTTAATTCTAGAATAGATAGAAGTCACAGAATTTAAATTAATGGGGATTTATCGAAAGATTATCAGTTGTAAGGAAGATATTCAAAAGAAATTATCGACGGAAAGCATTTAGAAGGGGATAAATTGAGGAATGAAGTTGTAAAGTGATAGAAGCACAAAGCATGGGAAGGCGACTGTCGTAAACGGCGCATTGATTGATCTAATGTATACTGATGCATATGTTTGTTTGTATGTAGGTACGCAATGTTTAGGGAAGGCGACTGCAAAAATCGTTGCAATGATTGATCGAATGGTCTTGTGTACACAGGTATGTAACTAGGTACATAGGTAATATGTACTACCTTCATTAGCGAAGGCAATGGCGATAATGCTGACAATTGATGAATCTATTATGAATTAAAGAAGAACAAGGATTGATCGAATTGTCTTGTGTACATAGGTATGTATGTAAGTAGGTACATAGGTAATATGTACATTCATTAGCGAAGGCAATGGCGATAATGCTGACGATTGATGAATCTATTATGAATTAAAGAAGAACAGGTTAATTCGAACGTACGTGCACACGATGAACATTTATAAAGGACATAGGTACATAACTATCCACAATGCATTTATTGGTTTCTATATATAGCTTGAATGAACATTTTGTACTTAAATGAATACACTGTGATCGATCGATGTAAGTTTACATGACTAATATAAAAGAATGTAAGTTAGGCGCATTTACTGTTGCCTTGATAGAACACTCCGTTCCTAATGCATTGGATAAAAGTTGTGCTTAACATCACAGGCAGGTGATCTGGGGAACACATCTGAGTGACAATTCTTTAAGGTGTTAGATTAGTAATCTTTTGCTCACGTGGAAGTCGACGTAGGTTCTCTATGCAAATTTATTATTATCATGAGTGATTTACGTAATAGGCGCTTGTTCGGTCGCGAGAATTATTTATTACGGATAGTTTGAGATTAGTAACCTTATGCTCACGTGGAAGTCGACGTGGCTTTTCTATGCAAATTTTTTATCAATCATATGAGTGATTTACATTGTTCCGGACGCGAGAATTGCTTATTCTAGTTGTTTACGCTCTACCGTGCTGCTGTGTAATACGCATTTTGTATATTGGATTGTGATCAAGATTGTTATGCTTTGCGCAGTTGCTGCATTCTAAGAAAGTACCTTAATCTTACAGAAATTAAATAACTATCCGACGATTCGGCGAAACACTGACAATTGGTATAAGATTGTCAATTAGTATCGAAGGATCCGGATTAAAAATCTGATAGGTGTGGCGGAGCATTGAAATTAACCGTTTTGACAGCGGCTATTGATATGGAAATCAGATTTTGTTTTGATGTGGCACATTTGTCGAATGCTCGAAACTATTGATATACGAATTTTTATCATCAGATTTCGTTTCGACGTGGCACATTAATCGAACGCTCGAAACTATTGATATACAAAATTTTATCCAGCGACTGCTGAAAGGCATACGACCATAGGTGGGCAGCACCTAAATTCTGGGGAGGTGAAAAAATTTCTGGGGGGTGAAAAACTTTTTAAAGGTCAAAAAATGGTCTTAAAAGTGGTCGTATGGCAAAAAAACACTATTTTTCGACGTGGGGGGTATTTCAACTTCTGGGGGTGCATACCCCCCAAACCCCCCCCACGCCCATGTGTGCGTACGACTGCCTGGATCCACACGGATATCAAGAGATGAAAGTGCGTGAGAATTTACACTTGAGTAATTATAATAATGGTCATGTAAACCATCCGGTGATCAATCTTTTTTGTTAGTGTTAGTTAGAAAGGGAAGAATTACGTATATTTTGACAAATAAGGGTGCTAGCTTCATTTTCTTCCTATGTCTCTTCTAATATTTATTTTTTAGGCTTAGGCTTAGTATGTGCCTTCACATTGGTGCACTGGCGTAGCCACTGGAGGGAAGGGGGGGAATCCCCCTGGGAAAAATTTTTACATTTTCAAAAAGTAAGTAATATGGTTGCATGATGCTGTTTTGCGATGAAAAATCGAAAAATTCGGTGCTTCGCGCCGGTTTATTCTATTATTTGGCAGTTTCTACCGTTTTATTGGTGGAAAATCAAAAAATTAGCGCTTCGCGCGCATAAGAAGCATTTTTTCCGTCAAATAAATGAAAAAAAATTTTGAGAAAATTTAATTTTTTAATGGCTTAAATCGTGCAGGATGATGTGAAAAGCCCAAAAACACGTTATTTAACGGGCCCCGCGTTTTTACGCGTTTTTAGACGAAAATTTTTTTTGGAATTCCCCCTGGCGAAAATCCTGGCTACGCCTATGCATTGGTGCCAGGGGATGATGTAAGCCTGAGACAAATGGGGCGGAAGTCAGGGTTGGCCGGGCATGGTTTTTTGGTTTTTTGGTTTTTTGGTTTTTTATGGTTTTTTATGGTTTGAAAATCGGCCTGGTTTTTGGTTTTTTTGGTTTTTTAGTTTTTAAGTCGATGTTAAAAAATGTCCAAGATTCATATTTCATCATTTGTAAACATGTGCAAGTAGTACTCTTTCTTTACTCTAGCATAGAGTAGACTAATTATTTAGGGAATAAATGGCATGAAATAGTTTTTCATTTTGAAGAAGAAAGAAATTTTATTACTAATACACCAACTGATAAAATGCAAAATGACAAAATACATAATACACGTTTAAGAACTAGTAACGGGACATGCGAGTCAATGGAATGACTAGTTTTACGCGCGCCCCACAAGATATCTAGATAAATCAAAGTTTGCTAATCTAGATTTGAATATGTTTAGGTTAGGGAAGAAACAATGAAGTCAGGTAGATCGTTCCAAACTGTGATGTATTTGTAAAAGAAATCAAACTTTTCTAAATTAGAATGTACAACAGGTATAACTAATTTAAATCTATTAATGCTGCGGGTAATATTATGATTAAATACAAAAAAATCATCAGCTTCCAAACATGATTTGTGACAAATAATCTGATACATCATACACAGACAAATTTGCAAGCGTCTTAATTCAAGTCTGCACAATTTAAGTTGTATTAAACGATCCTCGTAAGAAAGAATATTATTATAACCGAAAATATATTTAGTAAATCTACGTTGAACAGCTTCCAGTCGATCTATATCACTAATATAAGAAGGGTTCCATACACTTCAACAGTACTCTAATAAAGGTCTAACATAACAACTAGTGATCGACCGGGGCGACTTTTTTGGCCGGGGCCGGGGCCGGGGCCGGGGCTGGCCGGGGTCAGACAAGGAAAATATTATTGCATGACACATACTTGGGGTGGGGGGCATAGGAAAGAAATAATGAGCGATTGCTCCATTCAGTAGTAAATGGCTTTTCATATCAAGTTTTATTACTATTTATGTCACAAGAAACAAATTTAGTCTAGTGTTTCATTGTCTGAATCATCAATAAGGTCTATGTCGCTGCTATTAGCGCACTCTGTATCATTCGAATCTTAGCTACGGCTACTGCTGCTGTAGCAATTGGATGCAATAGGTATTGGATGTAATAAATGAGACATCACACATTCCCATATGGGGGAGGGGTATTACCCCCTCAGGGTCCAAGACACAAGTCACTGTCAGACGATTTTTGGTGAAAACCTTTTGAATTTTTTGAACTTAATTTTTTAGTATGGCTAAAGTGTACCTAACTATTAGAATTTCACGAAGTGATACATTATTTTATTATGTGAGCTAGAGTAAATAGATAAACTATCACTATAAAACATGCATGTAATCGCTTAAAATTTTATGAGGTTCCCTCAGTATACCTACATGTAACGGCTGGAAATCTAGGGTAGGGGTCCCGCGCCATTTTTAGAAGGAGGGGTTAGCGACTAGATCAAAAATGGTAAAAACACATAAAAATAGCCAAAAAAGCACAGGCTTTCGCCAAAAAATGGGGGAGGGTGGTTAAATATTTTCTGACTTTCAAGGAAGTTCGGGGCTTCAAAGCGGAGATGGGGGATGGCCCAAATCCTCTCTCACATGTATATTCCTCGGCTATTTTCAGGGGAAGGGGGTAAGCGGCTCCATTTTTGCAGCCGCTTACCCCCCTTTGAAAATCTTTAAAATGGTAGAATTTTCAATAAGGAATTCTACACCTTTTTACAGTTTTTGTTCTTCAAAAATCTTTGTACATGTACAAAGACGGTCCTGAAACGTCTATGTACATCAGCAAAAATCTTCCCCGAATACAAAAAGACCGTGCTTCTAAATGTGATAATTCGGCCTGAATTTAGTTGATAGTTCGGCGCGAAGTGCCGAAATTTTTATGAGCTTCTGATGGAATTCACACATAAAACTCGACTGAGAAAGCTAAAACAACTTGTACTACAAAAATGAGAAATATTACAAAAATTGTAATATGCGAATTAAATCTTGTAATAAGCAACACTGCGCTTAGAATGGAAAAATGGAAAAATGTCAAATATTCAGGAACCCAAAAATTAGCCAAATACACTACTAAAGGTCGAAAAACTATGTTCTACTACCACACTGAAATCGTTACTGTACCATATTAAAGTATACAAAAATTTGCATGTACAAAAGAGTGTTTTTTGTATTCGCCAAAGATTTTTCCCGATGTACAAAGACCAGGACTATCTTTGTACATGTACAAAGATTTTTGGGAAGATAAAAACTGTAAAAAGGTATAAAATTCCAAAAATTTTTCGGCATTTCCCTCCGATATGAAAAATTGTCTGTCCTATACATCTTTTAAATGGCAAAATTTAAATTTAGAATGCAGAAATGTCAAATTTTTAGGCGCTTCGCGCCGTTTTGAAACAATTTTAGTAATTCTTGGCGTTAGAAACTCAGAAATTAGCTAAAATATACAATTAAAAGTCAAAAGACCCTGTTTTGCCACTAATTTTCTGGTCCTCCAATTTGGGATTTCACCCCTCCCTCAACTCTGGACCCTAGGAAACTATTTGAGACATATTTAGTTTATCGGATCGGACGCAATTCTGCAGCGTAGTTTATATTCGCCTATAATTAACCTCGGTCCTAATAACTATTACACAGGAAACGCGTTTTAAAGCACACGGTTCCCATTCAAATGAATGTAAAAGTGTTTTTTTTAGAAATAGTTTGTTAAAAACGTACAATTTCTAACTAGAAATAGAACGTATTTGTCAACTCTAAATCTTTTAGCCATAGCTATGAATGAATGAGTTAAAAGTAGCATTTAGTTTAAATAAGTTAAGTGGAGGAATCGAAAATATGCAGATTTTCCTGAACATTCATTCATTAAAAGCTCATTTATACACAGTAGAAAACTTATGACAAGGACTAAGTAAGTATACATATGGTCTAATCAGTACAGTTCTCAAAATTAACACTTGCTCATTGATAAATAAGTGCCAGTATCACAGCCTGTACAAAATACGAATTACACTAAATTTTTTCCCGGCCCCGGCCATTTTTTGACCTTGCCCCGGCCGGGGCCGGGGATGCTGAAAAATGGCCGGGGATTGCCGGGGCCGGGGCCGGGGCCCCGGTCGATCACTAATAACAACTATAAGCTTTTTTTTGTAAGAGAGACGTAATTATAATCGTATTATGTAATGATGATCCAGGCACGTAGCTGACCCTCCAATTTTGGGGGGACCAACTTATTTGGGGGGGCAATGCCAAAAAGGCCAAAAACGGCCAAAAATAGCACTAAAAATTGAAATTTTTCGACGTTCGGATTTGTTCACTTAAAGCTGCGTAATCAGCTGGCACCCGACACTGTCAAAATCTGAAATTTGTGAAAAGCAATATAAACCAACTCGAAGGAACGACCCTAGATATTTCTAGCGATGAAAATTAACAAGAAGAAAATGATTCTTAATGTTGCCGTTTATTCTACTGAATAAATTTGAAATTGTTCACTTGTTATTTTTCCTGAATAATTGGTTAGGCAACTCATGCCTGTTCTTTAATTTAGTGGTTTTTAATTATAATCAAGCA
This sequence comes from Mermis nigrescens, assembly GCA_036768485.1. Lineage (NCBI taxonomy): Eukaryota > Metazoa > Nematoda > Enoplea > Mermithida > Mermithidae > Mermis > Mermis nigrescens. The sequence goes on along the minus strand of JAVLUZ010000142.1, from coordinate 22,033,386 downwards.
TTTAAACACTTATGCTCACGACTAAGATATAAAAACCAAAATTTAACCATTAAAAAACCATAAAAAACCATAAAAACCATAAAAAAACCATTAAAAAAACCATAAAAAACCATAAAAAACCAAAAAACCAAAATATCGGAAATTTTCAAACTTTGGTTTTTTCCAACCCTGGCGGAAATTGCTTCGCTCGCTTCGCAATTTTCGCCCCATCTTTTTCTTAGGCTTAGATCATCCGCTGGCACCAACCTGCAGCCGCACAGAGCTCAAAGATAATTTTGATTAAGGTTAGAATAGCGTTTTAATGCGAATTCAAGTAGGAATTTTGGGTATCATTCGAGAAAAATGAGTTTCGGAACCAGCGAACCGCGATTGGAGAAGCATAGAGGTGTTAGAACAAACGAAGACCAGCCAAGTGGCAGCCGCGGAAAGAAAACCGGAACGTTCAAGCTGCAAAGCTGATGGAAATATGACAGAGGAAAGGCGAAGCAGAATTAGAGAAAGAGTGAAGCGATCCTGAACCAATTAGTCATGTGATAAGTTTATTTGGAATAATAAAGAGACATGCGGATGTGTTTGACTCCTCATAACTCATTATACTGTAACATATCATGTTTACTACATTAGTGTAAAGGACCAGGAAGTAGGTAATTTTTACCCCCATGAGGTGGGTGCGGGTAAATGTGGGACGTTCAAAGTACAATGAAACAGACTATATGGAATAAAAAACAGACCTGCAGATGTGTTTCATTATACTGTAGAATATAAAGTAAATAGAATAAGTTTAAAGGACATTTACATAAAATCATGAAGTAGGTAATTGATAACACCATGTAATTTATACCCCCATTAGGTGTGTGCGGGTAAATGTGTGACGTTCAAAGCACAATGAAACAGACTAGATGGAATAAAAAACAGACATGCGGATGTGTTTTACTGCTTGGAACTCATTATACTGTAGAATATAAAGTAAATAGCATAGGTTTAAAGGACATTTACATATAAACATGAAGTAGGTAATTGATAACACCATTAGGCGGATGTGTTTGACTCCTTGTAACTCATTATACTGTAGAATATCACGTTTACCGCATTAGTTTAAAGGACATTTACATAAAATTATGAGGGAGGTAATTTTCAACCCCAATAGTTTTGTCCGGATAAATAAGGGACATTCAAAGTTCAATGAAACAGACGATTACATGATCCGAAATGATTGGTACGGATGTAGGAGGGACATAAACATTAGGGAGGAATGTACTTATAGAAACGATAGAATATGGTATTAGTAAAAATTTGTTGAACACAAGTTTGGTCTTGTTACTGATTTTAGTAAAGCCTTAACGCATTTGATCAAGTACCTTCCTTTATGAAAATTATCTAATCACAAATATTACTGTATCACAGAAATCGAACTACTTTCTATATTCACCACAGGCGACGATGGGATTGGACAACATTTAAGAGACTGATGTGCGATTGGTAGGAAAAAGCGCAAAACTTATCTTTTTTTAGACCTCTGCGAAATCCATCAACAGCGAATCAAATTGATTCGCGCTAAATTTTCTAGCATGACAGGAAAAATGACCTATAAAAGGAAGATGCAATGCTCCCGCGCGCATTGTTAAAGTTTATACAATGTACGAACTGACGGGTGAATATGTAAGGAATCGCTATGTGGTGGGCACATGTACAAGTGAAGAAGCGGAAGGCACCGACGGCCAGCACGAGTTTGAGTGTGCTTTTGCCAGCAAGCATTCTTTGAGAATTCGAGTATACCCATATAGAAAGTCCTTGGATTCGTCAATTTCGGCCAATACCACAAATTCTGCTGCCCCTTAACTATATCATATTTTCAACAGATTAGCAGCTAGAACATTCCGGTTTTTTTATCCGCGCCCGAAAATCTATACTACTACTGATTTCACTCAACTTGATGCTCCAATCGCACTACGCTAATTGATAATTGTGACAAAGGCCCGAAGAACTGGAGGATTAGAATAGTGAGTGGTGTAAACAACATGATTTCTTAATCATTAAGTTGAGCTTAGCACTGGCTTAGGCTTAGGCTTAGTTATGTGCCTTCAAATTGGTGCCAGGGGATGATGTAGCCTGAGTCAGATGGGGCAAAAATTGCGGAGCGAGCGAAGCGAGCGAAGCAATTTTTGCCCCATCTTTGGCTTAGGCTTAGATCATCCCCTGACACCAATCTGAAGCCTCAAACAGCGCTTTTTAGGCTTCTAATCATCAGGAGCAGCACTATGAATCCAAGACATGCCCTGAACCAAGTTTGCAATATGCAAATCAGCCTAATTTGCATACTATGCAAATCAGGCTAATTTGCATATCAAAACTTGGTTTCCGCGGCCAGTTGAGGGTTTCTAGTGATGCTCGCAATGATTAGAAACCCGAAAAACGGCTGTTTTGTAAGAAATTGAAAAATCAGTAATTACGAATATTTTCCGGAATTTTGAATATAAAAAAGTTGAAAAAAACAGACGGAAATGAAAGTTAGAAAATGAAATTTTTTGAAATTTTTTCTTCAATCAAATGCTTTTCCGTCTGTTTTTTCAACTTTTAGGTATGTTATAATGATACCTGCTTGGAATCGCATAAAAACGCTGTTTTTTAAATCTGGAACATGGAGCTATTCTAGAATTCGCCCCAGACCTCTGACATGCGCGGGCTGCGGGCTTGACCCTGCGGGTAAGCTGCTACCCTGACTATTGCGGGTCGGGTGCGGGTCAAAAAGCCAACCCGGAAGCGGATATGGAAACATTGTACGCGAGTATCTAGTAGAAAATACAGTAATAATAAAATTACAATGATAAAGGCGCAATCGGCAGTACGTGTTACAAAAAATCACACTATCTCGTCCAAAATCTGACGATGACGAATCCAGACTGCTGTATGGGTTAGCCCCTTCGACGACAGTCTGCTTTTATGGGTGATACCGAAACTTTTGCCGACGGTATCGCTGACTGACATAGGGAGAATACGTTGAATCCATCTCATTTTTTGAGATATCGCTAATTTTGTACAAAGCATAGCAGTTAGGTACTGTTAGTGGGAGGAAATACTGTACACGCATGGACATATTTACATAGCCTGTTTTAAAATTCTCGAAACTTCCTACACAGTAATGTGATTCGAACGCATCAGCAATTCCATCAACGTACAGAAAACGAAAGATCATGAAAAATTTCCTTAGTAATTCACTATTCTGCATGCCTAAATAATGATTGAAGTTGAGTAAAAGACTGTAAATACAGGGCCGCCCTATGTCTACAAAGAATAAACATAGGACGGGTGTATTTGCCTTCGAGACTTACTTAGGTACGTAGGTACTTAGATCTGCACTTAGCGCTGGCCCCGATTGCTTAACCTGGGATCGCTTCGATCCTTGGACCCTCACAGACCTTACGGCTTTGATCCCCTCAGTCCCTAAAATTGCTGACCGCTTCTGGTCCGGGTGATCTCAGCAGCTACGCCCTTAGACCTTAGGCTACCTACCTAGTCTCGGAATTGCCGCGGAGGTCAGTTGACCTCATCTCAAGGCTCAAGTTGATTATTAAACTTATTTTCTGGTTAGGCTTGATCCGAAATGTTTATTGGTTCCTAATACGTGTAGCACAATAGACTTAGAAAACAACAACAACGAGCTCTACACTGATCAATCATCCCTAAAGATTAAATAATATTTTTTGATCAATTTTAGGTTTGAGAAAAGAATTAAGGTTTTCGAGCAAAATAAGCAATCATATGGAATTTACCTATCCGTCCACTCAGAAGAGTCGAAATCCTCGACGTAGGGAAATTCCGACCTTACCCTCGGTATATCCGAAACCCCTGGGTAGGTTTTCTCCAATTTATTTCAAACGCTGAATACACGGCCTAATTGCCGGACAACAAATAACGCAAAAGAGAAAACGAAAAGGTACTCCACTATACAATCGTACATGCCTGCCAACCACACTAACCATGATGGCCATGTAGGACCATTACAGTAAAATAAACAAACGTCAAATTAACATAATACTGGAACACTTTTAAATCACAACGAATGTTCTAGAACACAGTAAGCGGTAATGCATTAAACAATTACTATTATCATATACTTAACTCTATGTTACCTGGACAAGTATCTTAATGTTTTTTATTATTGAAAATTGGGGAAAAAGTGGGAAGACCGAAGGCATAGCCCACAGTACACTATCGTAGATAGCTACTAGTATTGGCTATGTGAGTGGCTACCGCGAACTGCTAAGGCAAGTTCATAAGCGTGTAACTCTCACAGTTACACTCCCCACATATAGAAAAAAATTTGAAACGCAGTGGAGAATTTTTTCGGGGGGTACAATAATCAACGCTAGCGCCTGCTTAGCGCTTCTACAACTCGGCTCTCTGGCGTCTCGCAACGCCCTCTACTCTGGCGTTTGCAATGCCTCATCCTGAGCGAACGTGAAAAAACTAAACTAAAAGAATGAAAAAAATAACAAATAGCGATAACAAATGTAGATAGTG